>JAUCNO010000710.1:10054885-10093393 GCA_032353835.1 Enteromius viviparus | reverse complement strand
TTGGGAGGCCATGATAGACAAGGGCCAGTGGGAATTTGGCCAGGACACCGGGGTTACACCCCTACTCTTTACGATGAATGTCATGAGATTTTTAATGACCACAGAGAGTCAGGACCTCGGTTTAACGTCTCATCCGAAAGACGGGCATCTAGGCACTATTAATTCTAGTATTTTCGCCACTTCTCTAGCATCTACTTGTAGGCATTGCTTCTACCCATTTTGAAAACATGTCTACTAGACAGTAGGTTTTCCTTTTGCAGGGGTTCAGTTCTATATAGTCCATCATGACATGCGAGAATGGTGCCGTGGGTAGGTGGTGGCCTGCTTGTTGCACCTGCAATCCCCAGCCCACTTTCACCCTAGCGCAAGTCATGCATCTTTATGTGTAATCTGTGGCGGCTGCTGAAAAGCCCTTGGTGAAAAATTGGTGTCTGATGGCATCATTTCCCCTTGACACGTGATCTAGAGAATGTGTCAATGCACAGTATGTACTAAAGAAATGAGAGGGGGGCAAGGTCGGTCGTGGTGAAGTAAGGGTAAGTGCATTGTCACAGTAATGCAAAAATCATTGCAAAAAAACGTGACATGAACTTTAAGATTAATTAATAGAGGCTTCGAGGCCGCGGATTCTGCCTCAATAATTTTTTGGAATCGAGTTATTCAAGTTACTCGAGGAATCGTTTCAGCCCTAATAATTACATAAAAAAATAACATAAAAAACATTCTTCTGCATTTTAGAGAATATTACTGCATAAGTGTAGCTGCAGTATGGCTCTCTGATATCATCAAAAATATCTTAATTTGTGTTTTTATGGGTTTGGAATGAATTTTTTTTTGTTGTGTAAACTAATCTTTTCAGACTTGGACTTGGTACTTTATGGAGGTTCTCCATAAAACTTAAAGCATATACATAAAAATTTCCAGTAGTTGTAGAAATCAATCAATCAAACTGAAGACCGCTCGATATGGTCAAAGATAAGAGAATCAATAGGTGAGTCTGAATGACCTACATAAATTGTTCCAAGGTAACGCCCGGAGAGAAGCTCACTGTTTGCCTTTTTGACCTGAGGGGCCTTCCTCCAAAGACTGGCTCGGCTTCAACAGGGAGCCTCAGGCTCCGTGTTTGTGCTTATAAGAACATACCTGGCAGCTTCAGACAGTAGGGCACTTTGCTGGGATCATTTCTAAGTGCTTTTGGCGCTTGGCTGTTTGTCTGGGGCTCAGGTCGGACCTCTGCTGTGATCTACCTATTTGCTGGTGCTCTCAAAGCAATGGGGAGCAAAAAAGACTCTTCCGGAACAAGCGAGGTGGATGATGGGGTCAACGACCTTGGCTTGCAACTGAGGAGGGGAGAAAGTGCACAAGAGATGAACAATTAGGCTGTAGACTGGGCTATTTCTGGAGTCACTCTGCCCTTTCTTTTGCTAGTAACCACTGTGCAAATCCCACAAGATGCCCAAGGCGCATGCAGTAACAAGAAGGTAATCCCCTTACATAACACCAGCCTGTAAGTGCCTGTCCTTCAATTAGTTTTGGGGAGGCCTCTAAAAATAAAGAGCTGCACTGATTTGTGTGACGTCAGAAGGTTAGGAGTGACTGGGGCGACGTGTAACCCAAATTAGAAGTGACTTTTCTGGAGGTTAGCAGAGCAATCTATTTTTAGGTCTTTCAAAGGTTGAAAATACCACTGCAGAGGCCCTGTATGTACTTGCCAAAATCTTAGTAGACCTACTGCATCATAATGTCATGTGCTCCAGATCATGAAAGGGCAACGGCCTGGTGATATTTGAAAAGGAGCAACTAATGACTAAAATCTCTTTAGGAGACTGCAGGGCTCTTGCGGTGAACACAGTATGGCGTCACACCATAGTCAGGCCATCAACCGTTAGAGCTATGGTTGGCATGGCACTTTTTGAGAAAGTGTTATATTGTAACCCATCACTCTTTCCAGGAATCGTGTATCAGAATAGTTTAATGAAGGGCTATCACAATTATGCTAAATTGGGTATTGCACACGAAAAGTCTATAAGACATAAATAAAAAAAAAGACAAAAGTATCTTTTAAAAAGTAAATTGACTTAGATTTTTGTAAATAATGGACCAAAATTTAAGCATTGTGTTTAAGTTGTGGTAGTGATTTCAGTTCCTCTGAATGATTTTTCATTAGTGTTCTTGTTTGATTTATTAATTTTTTCTCGCAGAAATGCAGTTAATTTCAGGTTTCAGCAGCACAGATATGTAAAAGTTGTACATTATGCGTTTGGCTTATATCCAAACTGACCCATAACACAGTCAGGGTACATATTTTGTCAGTTCTTATGATTTCTGCTCTTTAAGTGCAGTTATTTATGATGTAGTTATATCTGAAACAGATGGGTGTGAGCCTGGCAACATTTAATTACTCTTCATTGCTTTTGCAACAGTTTCCAGGGAGTGGCACTAAAAGGTTAATATACCAATCCCTTCCTTAAACCTAACCAATAATGTTAACAAAAGCAAGCATGAGATAAAACCAGCTGTGACATTTTGGCTTGCTTCTACAAGTCTTTGAGCTAGGTGTGTAAGTTTACTGTGTTAAAAAAAACGATACTTATTGAGCGTGTTATGTGGCATACACGCTAAACACTATGTATCATTCCCTCTGCTGAAGCTCTGAAATGGAAGAGTTAAAATGGCAGGACCAAAAGCCACCGGTTCTTGTCACTAGACATCATAATTTGATTTGAGAATTGTGAGAGAGTGCATTCCAAAGAAACAGTGTTTGGTCTCCTACAGCCAACATCCTTAAAATAGCGACTCTGGATGAAGGGATGAGTCCCTCAGTGGAATGCACCTGTTGTGTAATTAAATTGTATCAGATATAAAGATTTTTTTTTATTATTATAGGAATACATAAAACCTCAAAAGAATCTGAATGTTGAGTTAAGAAGGAAAAATTGAGGTGCTTAAAAGCAAGGCCTCTTTTTTGCTTGTAGCAAGAGACCAAGGAGACGCCGTTCAACCCACTTTAACGTCTCTGTGGCAGGAAATCTAATAAAACAAAGAGTGAGCAGCTGAGGTGATTTACCAACCTGTCTTGACATCAGAGCTGAAATAAAGCAGAGCTGTTGGAAATAGGTTGGTTTGAGGGAGTAAGTGGGTAGAGCTGTTACTCGCAACACATTCAAATGGTTCGCAGAGTGGTTCAGCACATGACCATCCATGAAGATATTTATTGTGCGATGGGAGAAATGTCCCAACCGCAGATAGATGTTTGCATTTCTGTAGACAGACTGACTCACTGTCTGGGGATTAACTAGTTATTAAGGGGCTCTATTTATACACTGTACACACACACACACACACATACATATATATATATATATATATATATATATATAGCATTCATATATCAGTTGTGTGGTGGTTTGTCAACAAGATATGCCCTATCCAAGCCCATCTCCTAGTCTTGATTTCTTACTCAGCAGCAAGCTGGCAGGTTCTTTCTCAAAGGTTGCGGATACTGATGACATCAGGCAATCAGATCTGGAGGATCCTTCTGAGGCAGCTGTTGATGAAGGTCTGGATTTTCTTGAGGGTGGTCTTGGTCGTCCTCTAGGTCTCTGTTCTATATAGTAAGTGTCTTCATGCTGGAATTGAACAGTTGGATCTTGGTGATCATGGACAGCTCCCTATGGACAGGCCCAGATGTTCTTGAGCTGTACGAAGGTCACTCTTGCCTTAACATCTGTGTTTGTGCCGCTCTGTTGGTCTATGATTTTACACAGGTAGATGAAGGTCTGCACTTCTTTCAGGGGAATTCCATTCAAAATGATTGGCTTTGTACTGGTGGTATTGACCTTCAAGTCCCCGATATACTTCAAACGAAATCGTAAAACAAACTGAAATGACGTAATTTCGAACAAAATCAGACCAAAACGAAGTTCGTTTTGAGTTTTTGGCAGTTTGAATTGGCTGACCAAAGCAAACTTTTTGGGGAGTTCGTTTGAGCTCCTAAACACCTTTGAGCTATGGTCTGAGGTGGCTACGCGTTTGGTGGGTGTGTTCTGAAACTCTGGATTTTTTTGTTTCCTGGATCGTTTGTTATTCACCCGAGCCCAGGCAAGGGTTCAACATCTCCAGTTACTATATATATACACAGCAGAGCTGCCATATATCTGCCCCTAGATCATCGCTCGCAAAAAGACTTTAAAAGTTTAGCGACAGCAATTAATTCCTACAAAAAGATTACAACCAAGCTTGTGTGAATGACCCAGAGCTAAAAGCGATGTAGAGAATCATCATATAAAAGTTTTCCAAAGCCATGAAAAGAATGAAAGGAAAGGTAGAACGCAAATCAATACTAAACCCTACTGCTGCCATCGTCATCGTTTTTTCAAAGCAATTTGTGTCAAAAAAGGTACACAATAAATAAGCCTTTGTTTTTAATGAAACGAATAAGCAACGTGCGAGTGTCACATCATCTTTATAATAATCGTAACCCTGCCTCCAGCAGCGCGGGGTTGTCAGAATATTTGGAAACAATATTCTGCTGTTTCGAACTTCTTTTTGTCCTCAAATGAAAAATTAAAAATAACTTTGTTTGAAGTATGTCAGGGCCTTCAGAGTCTTGGTTTTGTCTTCGTGGACGTTGAGACCAACTTGTGATGACATGAATGCCAAAACGATCCACTCTGTCAAATGCTTTCTCATAGTTGATCAAGTTGGATGAGTTCTATTCCAGTTACTATGTACAGTAACTATGTCATGGAGCATTGCAATCTGGTCCGTCCAGGATCTGTTTGTCGGGAGCCAGCCTGTTCATCTTGCAGCTGAAGAAGAACCCGATTAAAGTCTTTTGCTGGCACAGATATTAGTGTGATGTCCCTGTAGTTGTCACAGTTGCTGAGGTTATCTCTCTTGAGAAGCTTAAATAGGCAACCTTTTCTCCAGTATGCTGGTATATCTTCTTTCTCACAGATCCTCTAAATAAGTGGCCTTAATGGCTCCTCCATCTGTCCTTCAGAATGAGCGTCAGTATGTGCAGTTTGCAGTGAGAATGTGTTGGTCACACATACCTATAGATATAATTATTACATGTAATTATGTAATGTTAACATACCAAGTTACTTGAATAAAAATATGTAGTCCGTGTATATGATCATGCTCACAAATACAAAAACACATTCAAGTTACACCTCAAATAGTATGGATTTGATCACAGAATTGTCATTCCTGTTCATATTAGTGATTATTGCTAACAACATATAAAAGAAACCAAACTATTAAAATAAAGCATAATTATATGACATGTTATGCAGGGACTGTGATATTTTACTGTTTTTCACTGTAAATTGTCTGATTCGTTTGTAATGTTTTCATTTCTAGAAAACATAAAATGTACAGTATTTAAGAGTAAAAGTAAATAGAATGCGCTGTTAAACAATTTACAAGTAATTCATTGTACAGTAAGATATAAAAAGGCAAATCTGTTTTTGCAATGATGCCGGACTCAGATAATGAGAAATATAATCATACATGCGCATTTCATTCACTGGACTGTCAAACAGTAGTCATTACCACATGGTTATTTAATTTATTTGAATATAGAATAATAATTACAGTAATATGTGATCACTCTTATACTCATACAGTGATGAAAGATTTTGGTCATGGTCCCCACCCAATTATTTCTATAACGGGCATAATGATGCTATATGTATAATATAAATATACATATACTGAAGTAATGTGATTCATTTCATTCATGTGGACATTTAACTAGATAACCAGAAGTCTTTCTGAAAGGAAATAGTTAAATGCGCCAATAACCTCTGTATACAGGCCCCGTCCTCCCTCATACTCCGCGTCCTCCTTGATCTGAGTGTTCAACTCCTTCCCAGACATGAAAAGTAAACCCACTCCAAAAACAGCACCAGTGCAGATCCAATCTCAATGAGCTGTAATTTAAAAAATGGCCTGCTGGAAAAACAGCAATAAATTTGCAAAGCCTTCAAAGAAGCCGCCTGTGCGTTCACCTTTTTGTACATAAAACAAAAAGACTTTAGCTTTTGGCAATAAAAAACTTTTCACAAAATACTGGGACAGATAGCAGGACAGAGAGACTATGGACTGGCATAACTGGGGGGGTAGTATTGTCTGGGGAGCTGTCAAGCACAAAGCCAGATGTTAGTCAGGCATACATCCATGAATGCCGCTAAGAAATTGAGAGGTACCCATAATTGTAAGAAGTAGCTTAGCTTAAAGCCCAACTTTTTCTTTCATTTTGATGCCAGTTTAAACCTTTAGAATTGTGTGTATTCCTAACCCCAAGTGTTCCTCAACATGTTTGACAGCAATTGTTGTTGCTCTGTGTTGCAAAGTTTCCTACTGAAACTCAGAACAAGCAAGTATATAGCCAAAAGTAGCCAAATCACGTTCTAGGAGGAATTTTTTTTTTAATCAGAATTGCTCCAGAATTGTGTTCTGTAGGGTCAAATCCTTCTTCACGTGTGTTCCACCTCTGCTGAAATCTTGTTCCGTGTAGCAGGGGATTTCGCTTTAATTTGTGGACTCAAAAACAGCCCATGGCAGCAGTATAAAAGTAGACAAGTTCCACAGGAAAACCGCAGACTTGGCAACACTGGTTATCAAAGTTAACATCACAGGATATTCTGCCATGATTCCATTTCAAAAGAAGTCTATGTGTTCTATTCAATGGGCATTAAAGTGCAAAAGACGTGACTTCTATGCAAATCTCATGATTAAAATTAAGAGTAGAGTAGAGGGCAGTAAACACTACGTAGGGAACATGTACATTGAAACAGTTGTGCAGAGATATTCAATTGAACTGAAATGACCCCAGATCCAGAAACGTAGCAAAAACATTGGTAAAACAGTCCATGTGACATCAGTGGATCAACTGAGAATACCTTTTTGTGCAAATAAAACAAAAACAAATAAAGAAATTTTATCCCATGACTTACATCCAACACAGTCTCACGTGCAATTCGTACATATTTGTACGAGGTGCCAAATTTGTGCCAATTCGTACGACCTCACTCGTACGATTTCGTGCTATTTGTCTAAAATCACGTGATGGGTAGGTGTAGTGGCGGGGTTATGTTTAGGTCATTCGTACAAATTCATACGAATTGCCATCTCGTAAAATACGTACAACTTAGAATAAATCGTATGAATTTGTACGAGTGAGGTCGTGCAAATTCGTACGAATTAGCCACCTCGTAAAATACGTTCGAATTGCCGTGAGATCAGGTTGCTTAAATCTTCCGCCATTTTAGAGAGTATGTCAATGCACCGTTATATGCAAGCTTTAACATATTTGACGTAATCAGCCTTGTTTATATCCGGGTGAAAGCATGCTGCTGTTTGCGCAGAGAGGAAAGCGTACCTTTACGCAGTAATATTCTCTGAAATGGCGAAAGATGCAAGTCATAGGAGAAGAATGGTTGACTACATTGTTTTTTTCTTTTTATTGCTCAAAAAAGTAACCTTATTGCATCGCAAAACTGAAATTGATCCACTGCTGTCACGTGGACTGTTTTACCAGTGTTTTTACCACCTTTTTGGATCTGGGATCATTTCAGTTGTGTTGCGGTCTTTGGAGGAACTGATGCCTCTCTGATCACATCCAAAAATATCTTAATTTGTGTTCTGAAGATGAACGAAGGTCTTATATGTTGGGATGACAGAATTTTCATTTTTGGGTAAACTAACCCTTTAAGTTTTGAGTTTCGTTCCTTATTTTAAATAATTACCTCACAACACTCTTGTCTATCCTACATTATGAGGTCAAACTCTCTGTGATCTATGTGGCAAATCAAAGTGCTTGAAGATCAGCATGGACAGGAGATGAAGATATTTTCCACTATAGAACAAAACAGTAGTTACCCCAGTCAACCACGTCATGGTTGTGGTTTGAGGTTCCCTTGGAAATGAGTGTAATGTATCTGGTGAACCCTCCTACTCTCCTGGAAATGAGTGTTTCTTCACCTTTGTTTGGCAAGAAGCTTCTGAGAGGATATCAATAGGAGTACAATTTCCTGAATGTATGACCGACTGCTCGGAAAGAAAGGGCCAAATTTTCCCCCTACATTAGTGGCCCCATCGTCCAGTGAGCTATGACCCTGGCCCAGGAACTCAGAGCACTGAGCTGTAGAGACTGGGCCATTCCATCAAACCACGGTCCTTTCATGCCAGTCCAGATTGTGGTGTTTAGCGTTTTCGCACTACAATACCAACGGTTACCCAAACTGGTGGTAATGAATGAAGTATTCCAGAACACATTTTTTGCAAAACAACTAAATAATAAGTAAACTGAAAACCTCTAATTTTGCTTCCAAAAAGTGAGGTAACTATGTGTTGGACAAAGTTACTTTTCAACATAATACATTACAATATTTTTACTCCAGAAAAAAAAATAAATTAAAGTAATTTAAAGGAAAGTAATAAATTATACAACATTATGTAAGTAATACATTGTTATATTTTTGGCAACTGTAAAGGCCCTTTCACACCATAAAAAAGTAAAACAAAGGAGTCCCAGGCTGAAGGAAGTTCCTCTGCCTTTGCACCTCATTCCCAATTTCTCTCAACATGGGAATAGGAGAGGTAACTTGCATTGCATATAGAAAAAAGCAGCTCAGATATTTTGTGAATTGCTTACTTGTAATGTGTTATCCACAATGTAAATATGACAACTTATTCTTTGGACATTATCTGCTCTGAAGCTGGTAATGTTCTATTACTTCTTCAGTTATTTGTGCATATATGATCTATAGATGAGGCTCCAGTGGGTGTACATCCATTCTAAAACTCTGAGAATCTGCTGACTTGGTGGCTTTATATCATCTTCCTTGATCTCCACTTATTGTGGAAATATTGCTGCAATATTTAAAGGAAGTCAAGGCCCCTTAAAACAATGTGAAAACAAAACCATCTAAGAAGTCCTGCCCTTCTATGCATCTGTGATATTTAACAGAGAAACAAGACCTGTCCACCTACAGCTGAATAAACTACTTAAGTCGATCATATACGGAGAAAGGCATGATCTCAGTGATGGGAAAACCTAAAATGTGGTAACAGAAGAAGAGATAGATAAACAAACAGTTTGAAGTCTCATGGATCATAAAAGCTTATAACAAAGTTTGGGTTTTGTACAAACCGATCACCTCACTTTGATATGATCTCTTTACAGCATACTGCAAACCAAGCACAGTGTCCTATTATCATAGCACTCTTTTTTTTGCCAGTCACATGTTTACTGTCAGTTGCATGACCAGCTTAGGCTTCAAAGCTAGTTATGTCATTTCTGCAAAACTGGTCATGACTTTTTAAAGTCAGATACATAAAATTCTAAATGTAAAACTAATTACCACTTCGTTAACTGCTAGTTAATCAAACTGGTTCTTTAGGAGTTATGTCATTAATCACTTACCCCTATGTAACTCCAAAGCCGCAAACACTTCGTTTGTCCTCCAGAATTAAATTTATGATATTTAGGATGAAAACCAGGAGGCTTGTGACTGTCCCATAGACTGCCAAACAATTACGAGTGTCAATGTGCAGAAAAGTATGAAAGACGTCATCTGATAGGGCTGGGCAAAAAAATCGATTTATCGATTTTGTAGTTTAAAACGATTTTATTTTGCAAAAAACATTTTTGTTTTTTGCCACAATAGTTTTTTCGGACTTTTCCACGTTTCGTCCTTGTGGGTTATCATAGCACGATATGAGCCGCCCCACGTAACACAGTCAAAACAACATGGCAGCGTGTAGCAGAGAACTACTTCCAAAGAAAGGCACAGGTAATTCCATAATTTGGAACTGGTTTGGTTTTGATGTAAACACAGACGAAGAAGCCTTGCTGCAAAATATGTTTCAAGGCTGTTGCTACTGGAAGCAGCAGTACAACAAATCTTTTCCAGCACCTGAGAAGTAAAAATCCTAAAGAATGAGAGATGTGCAGCCGGCTCCGTAGCGAAAACGGCTCCTCTAGCACACCTGCTAAAAAGCAAACTACACTTCCTGAGAGCTTTACACACTGAAAAGCGATTACAGAGGCAATCACGTTTTTCACGATGTTTCCGAGATCTAACAAGCACGTGTTTTGTTGTTATAGATAAAAGTTTACATTTGTTCACTCTTTGAGCAGGCTATAAAGTATGTCTGCCACAGGCATGTTTCCTTTTTTATATTCACACTATACTGAGAAGAGTTTATTTTTTTAATTGTAATGTTATTTGATACAAAATTTGAAATTATCTGATTTCTTGAACAGAAAATTTAAGTTGTTGCACTTTTGCTTAAACCTGGGTTAAAGCTTGAAATTGTTGAATGACAGAGCCTCATTTACTTTTTGTTTTGGGATTCTAAGCATTTTAACTCTTGAGGACATTCATAGCAATAAAGCTGCACTTATGACACTATATCTGATGTCTGCAGTCATTTTTTAAGTGCATTGGGGAAAAAAATCGCGGAAAAAATAAAAAATAAAATTGGCAAAATCGACCAGCCCTAGTTTAGTGTGGGATAAGACAAAATTTTACAATAGAGACACACTTTAAACCGTAAAACTCAAAACAATGCAATGCGTAATATAAATTATGAATAAAACACCTGTGAAAAATTTATACTATAATAATAATATATAGTTATATAAAAAAAAGTTATATAAAATTTTTTTTAATAAAAAAGTAGATTGGGCTATATATATTTCCTGACTTCTCTTGAAGTGTATTTTCTGTTTCTTCTTTATTAATGGTAAATACATCTTATATAATCTCTTAGTGTGTTCACAAGGGCAAATATCCTGACTGGAATTTGGTCAGCTGTTAACATCATGTGACTGTTTACTCTTTGCACCTGTGTACAACCTCTATTTCCATTTCCATGTATAGCGGACAAGACAGTGCACTCTTCAGTATGTGGAGAAACCAATACATATACTAAAACACTGAGTGGAGTTCAGAGGAACGTCATACTTTGATCTGCTAATTACTGTGGAAAATCACCTGGTAAACCACAGGCGGGTTTTTTTTTTATCTAACAGCATTAGCAGACTTTTCCACTTTAAAAGGACCTTTATTGAACCATAAATCTGTAAACGCACTGTTAGTGGTAAAGGGTTGTGTTCTGTTGAAGTACCAAATGATTGGTAATTTTTATGTAAATGTCAGATGCACACCTCAGAAGACAATGTGTCTTTTTTTGTTTGGTTTGTCAAACCTTACCTCTGTGTAGTTTGCAGTTATTTTTTGATAGTGTTGATACTACATCTATTGTTGAGTTTAACCTCTTTTTAACACAATTAAAGAAATGCGTAACCGTCGTCGCTTTGAAGTTCTCCATAAAAGATCATGACTGCACCTTTGGTGATTACCATTCAACACTGAGGAACTACAACCGTAATGGCTCCAGGTTTAATGAGGTTGTCCCTAAAGTAACTGCCATGCCAGCTCCGCCAAATCCAACTTGCCAAGCAAGAGGGATCCCACCTCTCAAATTGCCATCTGCTGAGCTTTCACATCACCTACTTGTGTGTAGGAATCTATTTGTGTATATTACGCCTACATATATAAACACAACTCGCTCCCACTCGCATACAAAGACAAGCGGCAAACAAAGAGCGTAAAATAACAAAGGCATCATGCGAACCCCTTGTCAGATTTAAGATGGGACGCATAGTTTAGTCTCACACAGAGTCCTCCGCCCCCTCAAGGCCTGTTGGTATTGCTTTGATTCTTTATTTCGCAGTGTGTCCTCTCTTGTCTCTTAACCAGCTCCCCCTGCCCTTAAGTCCAGCTGATGGGAGACTCTTTTGTCCAGTAGCACCCAGGCAACAACATCAAAGGATCCAGGGTACAGCTAAAGAGGTCCCCTAAAACAAAACAAATTAAAATCTAAAATAAAAATAGTTCCCAAAGAGGCTGCTGGAAAGGAGGCAGGAGTATAAAAGATCTGTAATTGGCTGGTTGAACATTTTCAGGGTGATTTTACAAGAAGTTTGGACGGCAAACGTCTTAGTGAATAATTATTTGCACATCTCGTAGGGGACTACATTGTAAGTAGGATCTCTTGAAACAAGTTACTGTAACGTAACAATAAAAAATTAACTGTAATGCATTACTTTTAAATGTTTCCCCAACAATAAGTTTTTAAACTTTCCCCAACAATACCTGGGACATTCTGCTAAACATCTAATTTTGTGTTTGGCACACAAAGTATGTACAGTAGTAAGCAAAAAATAGAATTAACATTTTTGAGACCTTTTTGTTTTTTTCATTGATCTCTCAGGGAAGACTCTAGCATGCATCCTTGTAAAAGGCATCCTTGTCTGTTGTCCGCCCATAGGGCTGGTTTTCTGCTTTAATGCTGGCACCAGGTTGCCAACCAATGTTGTGCAAGCCCTCTATTCAGTCCGACGACAGAGACGCTCCTCCATCCGGGCCAAGCTTGTAATTAAAAGTCCAGACCTCAAAGAGCACAACATTTCAATCTTAATGGTAGGCTTCTTTCCAAGGCCCTAGTTTAATACTAACGCAGCACCCATAAACCAGTGATGTGGACAGAAAGGAAGAAAGATATTAAGACTACAAAGTGCTTGCGTCCCATCTCGGATTAGAGGTTCACTGTCCCTTTGTAGTACTAAGTGGTAGATGCACCCAATCAAAAATAATAACTTCATTTGAGTCTCCCTTATTGTCTTGTCCCTTGCTCTATATTAAGACTGCACAACAATGTTCAAAAGCAGCGACAGGAAAATGTCTGGGAGAAAATTAATGCATTTTATGTTTAGAGAGCGTGTTGTGCGATTAAGAGAAGCCCACATCAAATGGTGCGGCTTCAGAAAACCACCACTTGAAAAACAAGGCGCTTCTTCTTTGTGGAGAAAAGAGGAGGTGTTGTTTTTAGAGAGGACCAAGCCCATGTTAACAGTTTCCTGGAGCGATATGAGTCAGGAAACATATACAAAACAGAGACTTGTTGAATAAAGAGCGGGTGTGCAAATTAGCTCAAAGAGTTAAGCAAGTGTAATGAAGCCATCTCAAAGCTTCAACCAACTGTCCAGCATTGCATGCAGTCGCGTAAACACAAACAGACCCGTAACTTTCACACAACATGCTATAAAAAGCATTCTGGACCCACTGACAGAATTTTGTGACACTGTGCAATGTAAGATTTCTTCTTAGTCTACATATGCGTGGTAAGGTGAGGACAGGTTCTGAATCTCTTATTCTCATCTCAATATTGTAGCCACATGTGTAAGGTTGTTTACTTTGTTTTTGACTGGTGGAATTTCATGAATCAGACCACAACTTAAAAGCCTAAATTATTAGCATGTTGTTTTTCTCCTCCACAACTGCACACACTTTCCTATTGAACATGCACACACTTATAGTGGGCCCCCAGCAGGCCTTTAGGTGAGGGGATGGCAAGTTTATTTTTAGAGGCCTAATCATGGAAATCTACTCATTAGACATTAAACTTCAGGATCACGTCAACCACATCAGAAGAGAACCTAGGTCAGGAATGGTCACATGGAGGCTTTGGATAATGATCAAACTCCAAGAAAGAGAGGTGGGTGGGGAAAGAGATTGTGAAAGGGAAAGGGTAGGGGAGAATGGAAAAGATATGGCTTGAGAGAGGAGGAGTTGGAACTACCGAGGTTTGGAGACTCTGGCCTTCTGATTGCATCCTTGAGCAAATAAACAACCACTTAACGGTCTCTTCAGAATAAAGCTGTGGTGGAGAGAGAGAGGCTTTACTTTTGGAAAATGCTAATTTTATCTATAGGGGGTATTACTTGATGTGAGAGAGAATTAGAAAGCACAAAACAGACTACTTTTATTTAAAAATTCAGTTCGGTGCACTCTCTTTAAAATCCTGCACATGGTCAAGTAAGCTGCTTTTTTTGACAGAAACTCAAGATGTTTCAAACGGCTTGCTTTGATGTTAAATGGAATACAGGAAACATGTATATGTGTGTAAGTGTACATGCATTTATATGTGAATATATACCTGTGTGTTAGGGTATATATATATATATATATGTAGTTATATATAAAGCAGACAAGTCACGGCACAGCGCGAGTATGCAAGTGAAGGAATAAAACTGAGCGTAAACTGAAGGACATTTTGAAACAACTCCAGAATCATATGAAACAGAAAACTCTCCATGTTTATTAGACAGTGAAGGATGTGGTCTCAATATTAAAGATGAAAGATGCAATATCACTCCAGCAGGGTGCACTCATGCTTAAATAAATAACAAACAGTTAATTCTGCCGAATGGCATGACACATGAAACAGTTTTGCAATATTATTGATTGTCTATGTTGCTAAGGGTGTTGCTCAGTTATTCACAGAATTATTGGGTGCCATTTTTATATATATTTTTGTAATATACAGGTTTATTTGAAAAGAATCTGAAAAAGTTAATTTGTTTTAGTTGCTCATTACAAAAAGTAAAAACTAAAAAACTAATTCATCACATGTAAAATAAAATGTTTCAAAAGTTTTTTTTTGTTTTAATTTTGATGATTAGAGTATCACAGTCTCAAAATATTAGAATTTTCATTAAATTGCAATCCCTACAGGTAAAAATCACTGGTATCTCTTGTTATTTGAAACAATAATAATGAGGAACACGCGATGACTTGGCAATGGTCCAGAAGACAATCAGCCTTCAAAAAGAGTTTGTCACAGAAGGTCATTAATGAAAGAGCTGGCTGTTTACGGAGTGCTGTATCAAAGCATATTAAATGCAAAATTGACTGGAAGGAGGAAAATGGGTAGAAAAGGTGTTTAAGCAACAGGGATGACGGCAAGCTTGAGAATACTGTCAAGAAAAGTCGAATTAAACACTTGGGAAAGCTTTACAAGAAGTGGTTTGAAGATGGATTCAGTGCGTCAAGAGTCATCTGCTCAGACGTCTTCAGGAAAAAGACTACTTCTGAAACAAATAATATCAGAAGCATCTTACCTTTGCTAAGGAGAAAAATAACTAGACTGTTGCTCGGGTGTCCAAAGTCCTCTTGTCAGATAAAAGTACATTTTGCATTTAATTTGGAAATTAAGGTCTAGAGTCTGGAGGAAAAACTGGAGAGGGACAGAATACAAGCTGCTTGAAGTTGATGGTTTCCCTTTGCAGTAGGACCTTAGCACTTGCACAAAACCACTTCCAAGTCGTTTGCTTGATTGACCAGCCAACATGTCTGAACTGAACCCCATGTGTGATCTACAGTATAGTATATTTTCACGAGAAAGATAAAATACAGGCAGTCCAACAATCCAGATGAGCTGAAGACTCAATAGTTCCTCAGCAGAGCCACAGACTGATCGCTTTCATGCCACACTGTACTGATGCTAGAAATGCTAAAAATTCCATTCATTGTTATATGTTAGCTCACAGTGCATGAGCTGAGAAGTGTTGTTTCAGGGCCAAAAGTGATGTTGACTCTGTTTTAGCATCTGGGGACAGTGTCACGGTCAGGGATTCACTTTGAAGAGAGTAATTATTCTCAAGGTCCAGCTAAATGGTGGAAGATAAGCTTGAATGGAGAGACAAAACAAGGCCATAGTTTTTCTGGCCACATCTGTGAATGTCTTTCATTCACCTTTTTCAACTTTGTCCTGTATTTATCTCACTCACACATCAACACTGCTCAAAGCATGAAGTAGACCCTCATTGGACAAGCCAGATAAGTGAGTTCTATTTTTGGCCAAGTTGATCAAAGCTCTCTCAATCGTCCAACTCTCCAATATCAAATGCTGATGAGGTCACAGACATCGGAAATGAGCACGAATGATGCACATTTCCTTAGAACAGCTCATGGTAAGAGGGCATCCGTTGGGTTTCAAATCTATTTATAGTTAACTTTCCTGGCATCCTGACATGATGATGCTATAACTCAGGGGAGATTCCAGTGCTCAGGATGCAAGCTGTGCACCTGCTTATTGAACTGTAAAAAAATCCTAAGACAATTTCCTGTGAGTAACCTCTGCTCTCTCAGCTGTACGTTTGTCAATCCCTGTTTTAACAACCCTTAATCCAAACATTTGAGAATTGAATTGCACATGAACCTTTTTAAAGCAAAAATCTAAATTCAAATGTGACTTTGCAAAGTTTTACCTGCATCTCTTTCCTACATCAAATTTAAACTTTGTAGACGAATAGCATCTTATATCTCACGCACAAAATATAACAAATGTTCACCAAGGAATGAAATGTGCTCTCATGAAGACCACCCACATAGAGAGCAGCAACATGACACTAACAGCCTGCTATGAGAAGCTCTAGGGATTGAAGGGGTTTTGTCCATGTCTTTGATGTCTCCTCAATTTGTATGTCCAATGCAACCTTGCGGTGGAGGATGAGAAAACAACCTTTACATACATTACTCACTTGTCCATATGCAGCAGATTCCGAATTATCAACGTGGAAGACTCGCACATGTCCGTAAAGACAATTGGAAGCAAAGAGGCGAAATCTGGCATCTAATGATCCTGATAATGACAAGAAAACAGACGGAGGAATGTTGAGCTAAAAATAGCAACAAAACCTTTTCCATCCGTGTTCTCTATCCTAAGCTCCAAGAGGTAAACAGAGCTGGCAAAGTTTATAGAGGCATGTTGTGGCGGAAAATAAAGTCCCGTTCCACTCATCATTGCAGTTACAGGTGGTCTGTTACATACAACAAATGTGCGTTTACTGAACTGTTTTCTTTGCATATACCCATGGAACTGACCAACTAAGAGTAAATGTTCTGTCTGTATAATGCCCATTTGAGTAGAACAATTTGGTGCATGGGGTTGTAAGAACTTCTACTTAAACCTTTTCACAATGTAAATCAATGTAATAAAGTGCCAGAGATTATTGAGGGGGACTACGACAGGGTGCTTTTCTATACTGTCACTTTACTGATTTCTGTTATTAATTATACATCATAAGGTCCTTTGAAGACGAGGAACATCACTCCTCATTAGGAAGACAAGATGTCTGCTGGATGAAAAAGGACGCATTAGCCAAGAGAAAAACTGTTGTTCTTAGAAAACCAGTGGGCTCTGTCCTATTGTATCATTATTTTTCAGCTTTGTTTTTCAAGCAAAACATCAGGTCCTGACGTCAGTGTATCTTTGTCATTTCAAACGTACCCTTGGAAGCGGCACACAAGCTGTGATTGAACTCAGAAAGCTGCCCCGGAGCATTACTTTGAGGGAGAAACCACGGAACCACAGCTAATGCCTTGCAGTCCCCTGGTCTGAACTACTGTCAACAGATTTTCACTCAGTGAAATACTTGAATATGATTGTCATTCCAAGTTCTCTGTCAGCAGAAGCCTTGGCACTTCTGACAAATGAGACGAGATTAAAGAAAGAACTGCAGAAACGAATGTGAGCTCAGCTGTTTGCTTGACAACAAGCAAAGACACTGGGAGAGTCTGAACAGAACTGCTTTAACAAAAGAAGCAGAAGAATATTTTTGCACAACATCAAGTTTCGCTAGGGTTTGCTCTGCCATTACCTCAAAGAATGTGGAGTCAGCTGTGTTCCCTTTGGAGGAGTCTCTTTGTTGTCTCTCTTCATTAACAGTTACATGACACGAGGGGCAAGGGTAAAAGAATAGAGCTGGATGGACTTTTCAGGAGAACTTGGTCTGGAGATTCTCCTTTCATCCCTCACCACAAGCTGAAGAGACATATAAAAAGGTTTGTGTCAGAGTTGCAATAGTTGTTTTTAATTCAACCAAAACCATGTGAAAGGTCTAATTACAGAAGAGTGAGCAACCCAGCCCTTTTTTCAAATGGCTGTACAGTAAGTTTGATGTTTTGTGTCCTTCATCCTGTTTTGTTTCTTTTTCTTTCCTTCATCTTGTGTGTTATAAAGAATGCCATTGACTCACTTGTGGTTTACATTTCGTCAAAGAGTGTGTCTCCTTCTGCACCCTCATGTTTCCACCCTTTTCCTGGCTTTGATCATCATGGAGACTAAACTGTCTGTCCCGTGGACTCATGCACCATGTGTCCGCTCAGTACCAATGTTACTTACACTTGCTCTGAGTAATGTGCATTGCATTTGGGTGTTTACACGCATTCCAGGATGAGGACTAGGTAAGTTTTGACAGATCTAAAAATAGTATTTAAAAAGCTGAAATGAACCAATACGGCATGTTTTTTTTACACTAAAATAAGTTTAGTCATTACTTGCATCTCTCAGGAATCAAGCAATAAGGCATCCAGCAATGACACCATTCTTCTCTATCTCTCTCTATATCTTAAACATCAAATCAGAACAAAGTTGCCATCATCCCTTTTAAACCCTCTCCTCTGCTCTACTCATTAGAGACTATCCATCCATTCCATTTTCTGTACTGCTTGTCTTATGTAGGAGCCTATCTCAGCTTTTTGGGCCATAGGCCATTAGAGATCTCTTTAGACTAATACAATCTTTCACACCTTCCAAGTCTTTGTGCATCCATCTGGCCTCTCGATCCTTCCCCTGCCTTTCTTCTATTATGGGTGCATTTTCCAAACAGCTCACCTCTGTTCATTAACCCATGGTGAAAGCATTATCGGTCACATTACTACAGGGCTGTCCAATTCTGCTCTTGGATGGCATTTCAATGTTCTGTAGAGTTTGTGTTGGGGCAAGTTGGAGGTAAATTCTGCAAGGGGTGAGCCTTCCAGGTTAGGTTCAGATACTTCAGGTGATGACCTGGAACTCCATATTTGATTTGTACCTTCAGTTTCCGCTATCTGTGAACATATCGCCTAGAATATTATGATCGGTAAACTGCATTTCCCCTTTGGGATCCTAACCTTCCCTCCGCTTACGATGCCCAGAACTGAATGACAAGAACTGGCAGGACCAACCATGAGCAAAACAATACTCTTTAACCCCGGAACACACCAAGCTGATGTTTGGCCGTTAGTTAGGTTTTGTTTTACCGGCCAACTAAGTTTTTTAGTATGTTCGGCACAGTCGTCTGAAATTGGTTTTTGGCATTAGCATTGGAGCTCGTCAGTCATTCGGGCCATCTGATAATTCTAAATGGGTGTTCAGCTGGCAAACCGGTACATGAGAAAAAACTTTTTACCCTGGTGCAGAACAAACATGGCCATCTAGTGTCACATATTAGCTTGGTGTGTCAGGGCCACTTTGGACCCAGACTCTGCCGATGTGCGGCTAAAAAATACTGCAACTCCCTCTCATGTGAATGACCTGTATTTTCCATAAGGCCCCTTCTTCCACATTCTTTTTGCTTGTCCAGTATCTCCTATCTCTTTGTAACTTGCCAATGAATGCCAGAATTCAATTCATTTTTTCTGCAAAGTTGTCTTGACCTAAAAAGCCTACATTTATTATATGCAAGTTCAGTTCAGATTGTACCTCTATAAGAAATTATTATTCTACGCACATACCTGGATAAGTGAAAATGACATTTCTGCAGCACAATATTACTTACCTTATTGCACGTTTTGTAGCAGTTTTAAAGTGAGTGGCCCTAAAATATATGTTCAATATGTGACTGTGGCCACTTTTTTATTATATTGGTACAGGCACATATTGCAGCATTTATGCAAGTATTTCAAAAGGTTAATGTTCCAAAAAAAAAAAAAAAAAAAAAAAAAACACGGTACGCCAAAACCAACCCGAAACCTGCCTGACAAAATGAAAGGGATAGTTCAAATTTTTTCATTAATTACTTACCCTCAAACACCAGAACCTCATTCTTCATTTCATTCTTCGGAAGATATTTTTTAATAAATCTGAGAGCTGAACCTCCCATAGAAAGCAAGCATCCTACCAAGGACGTTGGTAAAATAGTCGACTTACCATCCATAATAAAAGAATATTTTTTGTGTGCAAAGAAAGCAAAAATAATAACTTTACTCAACAATTTTTCTCATCTAGTCTCCTATAACACTGAACTCCTGATGTCACATTGACTATTTTTACTAAAGTCCTTGCTACGTTTCTGGACCTTATTTGTGGTATATATTAATTAGTGTTCTGAAGATGGACAAAGGTCTTGTTAGTTTTGGAACGACATGAGGGTGAGTAATTAATGACAGAACAAGTTGTTTTAAAAACACATTCGATGATGCAACAATGCTATTTAAACATCTTATACATAGACTTGAGCTGTTTTGTCGAACCACGCGTTCAGAGGATTGGTATCTGAGAGTGAGTCACCTTACACATGCAATGTCATGTCACATGACATATTGTGCAACGAATCGTGTGCAAATAGACTGGGTAGCCTTTACATCACACTGTGGACTCATGCATAGAACTAAACATATACCCCCATATTTTGCAGCAACTCATTTCAGTTTTATATTGCTATGCTTTTTTTTTAAAACTGTAGCATTTTAACTGACTTCAACCCCATCAGACTAGTTCTTCCAAGCTAGTGTTTATGTGAGAATGTGGTGAAATGTTGAATGGCTCCTATTACCACTAACAGCAATCAATCTCCTCAGGTTAGAACAGTACTGATCTAGTAAATCAAATCCAATTTCGGACTTCCAGGATGCATAGATAAGACCTACAAGCAGGCTGAAACTTTGGCAGGCTATGGAGCCTAGACCTCATTGTGGAATATTCTAATAAAGCCCAACCACTACAAGATTGAGCAAGGGGCAAAGACATCAAAGTAGAATTACACAGGCTGTTTGATCTCTTTCCGTTTCCCCCCTCTTTTAACATCATGCTGTACTGTTTACACTCTGTTCCTCATTATGCTCTTCATCCATCAGACTCATTCTGACTCCATCAGGGAAAAGAACATGACTTTAAAGATGATGTTGGAAAACAGTTCCAGTTTCTAAGGCAATATTAGTGTGTAATTCCTATTTATGCTAACAAGTGCATGTGACTGACGGATTTGAGAGAGTAATAATTCACTTATTTAATGTTTGCTTTTTGCACTAAATTTTCATGTTGGTACTTTCAACAAATTGGAATGTTATAAAATGCTTTTATATAGATGCCCACTCTCTTCTGAAATAAATCCAGAACCATAAAGGGCAGCTATAAAAGGATTGGATGGCCACATATTACAAATAAAAATGCAGTCTTGGACAACGTGCAAAGGTTTTTAATAGGATCGTATAGTATTTAGGTAATAAATAGATTTTGGGTTGTGCTTATCAAATGTGAGATTCTGACAGCTTTGGGAAACACACTGCCAACCTGTGATAGTGAGGAAAGTGATGTAGTTCAAGCATTCCTTGTTATCAGGCATTCAAGATCTCAATTTTAAAGAAAAGAGGCCACAATAGGTTCAACTTAATGGAGCAAAGGTCTTTTCTCCCATCTGGCAGTCAGAAGTGTGTCAAAGTGTGTGAGTGTTTGTGTACAGTGTGTTTGCATAAATGTTTGTACATACTCTTAGCAAGGTATTGTATAATGTGTGTGTGTGAGTATATGTGAAAGCACAGTGAGACAGAGACGCTTGTGCTGGTGGCGTCAGTGAGAGCTCGTGACTGTGCCTGTTTAACTCCGCTAACAGAACAGCCATCCTCGAATGCAATCACGCAACCCACAGGTGGCCCACAGAACACAGACAACCACACAGAAACTACAAGGAACCATAATAATCTGCAACCCCACAGCATAGACACATAAACCAGGGAGAATACAAACCTCTCCTAAAACAGAACAATTGTGTTGTTTTCACAGAACCTCCCACCTGTTTCGAAGGAGTGGAAAAAGTCCTTGAAATTCTTTACATTTGGAAAATGGATCTGCGTGATAAAAACGGTAGTTGGTTTCTTCCTCACACATTCTATTGACATTCAATGGAATTCAATGATTCCAATGCAATGCTGTGAAATACTGAGGCTTCATTTAATTTTCCAAAGTTACAATAAAACAATAAAAAAATACTTACATATCAAAAAAGTTTATGAGACAATGTGCCAGCAATACATATTTTTTTACCGGCCGTGAAACTGCGTGTGCATATGCATAACATATTGGCGAACTACATCTAATTGCAAATATAGAACTCTGAACATATCTCATTCTCAAACAGTGCTAGAATTAATAACAATGAAAAAAGTTACAGGCTTAATTCATATATTCACCAACTAATTTTCACTCCCATTTGGCACCGGATAAGTGTTAATGTTAAGCCCTTTGTAACCATTTATAACCATCAGCATTTATTTATTTACATCTTCATTCATGCAGTTGATACACCGGTCCATGTCTGTCAAAGCATGAACATTATGAGTCTCATTAAGTCAGTTGCCTACTGAGTTAATGACTCAATTGTCTATCATTGCCAGCTCTGGGAACAATGAATTGTGTGTTCTCATGCATTTGGCACTGAACATTAAACCGTTTACACCAAATAATTTAAAGAACAGAGAAACGTCATTGTCTTTAACAATGCGATTATATTCATTATATTCGAACATCTGGGTTGTGCTGTTCTATTGTAAACTATCTGTCATTAATTTATCACCCTTGTGTCGTTCCAAACCCATAAGACCATCGTTCATCTTTGGAACACAAATTAAGAAATTTTTGATGATATCAGAGAGCCTCCATGGACAGCAACACAACTGGCAATGATCCCAGATCATTCCAGAAACAGTCCATATGACATCATTGGCTCAGCCTAGCGATGTAAGAAGAATACTTTTTTCTGCGCAAAGAAAACAAAAATAACAAAAATTTACTTTATCCATTCTTCTCCCGTGACTTACGTATTCCGCCATTTTAGAGAGTGTAACAACGCACCATATACGCAAGCTTTGACGTAATCAGCCTTGTTTACATCCATATGAAAGCATGCGCATGTGCGCAATCTGCTGTTGTTTACGCCTAGAGAAAGCATACGCATGCTCTCTAAAATGGCGGAAAACATAAGTCACGGGAGAAGAAGTGATAGAGTAAATGATGTTATGGTTGATTCTTCTAGCATCACAAAACTGAAGTTATTCCGTAAATTAGTAGCGCACACAATTTATTCTTTTATACACTAAAAGCTTAGGCACAACAAGTATTGAAATAGTAAACTTACAAGTAAACTGTTAGTATATTGATGCTAATGCACCATCCTTTGGTCCTCAGCATCCCTCAAATCTAAAATGCGTCTAGAAGAAAGTCATAAGCATTACATCATTACTGCTTATTGTAGCATTTTTCACCACACTATAAAAGTAAGTAACCCTAAATAGAAAACGTCATCTCCTAACTGAAGAGTAAACGTAATAACAATAATCTCTCTCAAAGCTTTTATCACATAATACTGTTTGCGCAACATTGCAACAGTCATTACATTTTCATTATTTCAAAGTCTTTATTCATTTATATCTGCATTCCTATCAATTTGCCTGCAGACCTTAAAAATATGAGAGGCTGCCTGTGGCATCAGAAACGCATATGATCTTCCCAAGTTGTTTCCTTTGCTTTGATGAAACCAACACTGCTTGAAAATCAATGGAGTGGCTCTTGAGAGCTAGAGGTCAGAGTAAGTGCTCTAGTGTTGTTGCAGTCGCAGTGGTGTGATGGGAGCAGACTCAGGCCAGCATGTAATGTGGCCCCTCACTTCAAAGGCCCAAAGAAAATACATAAATACAGAGCCATTAGGCGGATTGTTTTCTTAACTTAACATTTCAAACACAACGTCCACCATCATGTGTTCAATCTCCCCTCCACACTGCCTATGTTAATGCTGTTGCTGTTAATGCTGTTGGAGGATCCTTGACATCCTTGAGATAGAGGCCAAAGAAGAAAGTTTGAACTGAAAACACACAACAGACTCATCAACACCTCCCAAATTTTCCACCAAACACTACAGGCCAAGATATGCTTTATTTTGTGCATTCATGCTTTGTCTAGCACACAAGCCTTTCAAACTACACTACTGCAGATAGACACATTTGGTGCATGCGCTTATACATTTGTCTTTAAGTGTTCAATCACGTTTTCTTTGTTTTTGTTCCAAGCGG
Organism: Enteromius viviparus; assembly: GCA_032353835.1. Classification (NCBI taxonomy): domain Eukaryota; kingdom Metazoa; phylum Chordata; class Actinopteri; order Cypriniformes; family Cyprinidae; genus Enteromius; species Enteromius viviparus. Next base: position 10,069,424 of record JAUCNO010000710.1, on the reverse strand, counting down.
ATTACACTATAATGGCCTCTTGCCCTCAAAGACTAGTGTGTATGTGTATTTAGTCCATCAAATATACAATTATTTTTCAAAATCACATCTAGGTTCCACACTGCACAATTTTAGCCCGGATTTTCAATTGCTAAGAGTGAACGGATATTATTAAATTATTAAAGATGCTATCAGTGTCATTGATGCTGTGAGATGTGAATTTAACATGCTAAAGATCTGGGCCTGTCCACAACTTCTGTAGTGTGAAATGTGTTTTGAATGAAAATGACATGGGTGATGACTTACAACCAATAAGAGGGCAAAATAGAAGACGAGGGAAAGTTCAGAGGTAGGAGTCAAGCAAGCTTTCTTTCCTTTTTGTTTCATTATTTTTTTTTTTACTGTAAATTAGCTTACAGATATGGAGCCCAGCATACGACAAATCAAAGTTGTTCCCTAGGTGTGCGTAAATTGTGTGCTCAATAAAATACTTTGTTTCCTTGTTTTAAGTAAATTGAAATAATTCATTTCTGTAATGTCTAATACTTTGAAAGATGCCTCTCACTTAAAATAATTCCATGCAACACTGCAAGGCTTTTGAAAATAACTGATTCCCAACTCAAAATAAAACCCAATTAAGTTGTCTCTGTCCATAACCTAACATTACAGCAGCAACATATTTATAGAGCCTGGTCTCATGAAAATTTGTATAAATAGTAAGCCAAATTAAAAAAAAAAAAACATGGTATTGATACCGAGTTTTTGCATGCATATGATACGAAATATGTTGTTGTGGATATAATATGCAGTTTTGCGTACATATGAATATGCCAACACAGTCTTACGACCAATTCGTATTTTACAAGGTGGCTAATACAATCTGACGACTCTGAAAATTGTTGCAGTCTGTGCCCGGCATTACTGTAACTTAACGAAAATCAGACCAATTTTGGCTGGACAAAAACATTTATATAACATTTTATAGACAAAATATTATTTCAATCAACTGAAAATTTACTCAGAAAATTTACAATAAATTACTGTAAAAGTAACTAACAACTAACAACAATTAAGCAATTTCACTGTCGTATTCCCATTGCTTAGTATCAGTGAGGATGTTTTAGAAGAAAAAACTGTAGCGCTACTGTCATTTTTATTGAAAAATGTCATTAAGATTAAAGCACTTCTTTGGTGAGTTACTGTATTCCCCAACACTGCATAGAGAATGGTGGTTGGGCCTCAGACATGCACACATCCATGGGAGAGAACACCACAAGTTTGGAGTTCACCCAACAAGTCGTAAATGTGGATTTTCAAGACAACATTATTAGTGTCACAGAGGAGTTTGTAAACCGTACAGCTGACACTGTGAACTCTAGATACAAGGGTGATCTTCCATGTAGACAGATTACCACTTCATTAAACCAACGAGGTCTTCAAACGGCAAAAGGCTAGTCAGCATGCATTCCAGTTGGAAAACGAGCCACATCAAATAGCAACTGAGTCTGTCTTTTCAACTTATTATAACTCCAAATGTTTACTGGAAGGAAATCGCCTACTTTTCCCCCAATACTACAGTATATTGGTAGTAAACATGTTTACAAGTCCAAGACAGAAACAAAATCATAACATTCTCTTTAGCTATTCTTAGACATGAGAGTTGTAAACGCATTGTTAAAAGACACATGAATCAGACAACCAAAAAGAACTTCCTAATTTTTTTGAGCGGTTGGAACATTAGAAAACCCTCACAAACCTGCTAGACAAATGGTTTGATGTTGGTGACCACAGTTTGGAGGCTGACCAGAAATACTTACAAAACTTAAAAAGAAATATAATAAACCACCAGCATTGGAACATGTAACAGGCTAAAAGTTCTCCCAAAAATGACAATTCTGACATTAATTACTTACCCTCATGTCGTTCCAAACCCAGAATGCTTTTGTTCATCTTCAGGACATGAATCAAGATATATTTGATGAGATCAGAGACACATCCGTCCCTCCATAGACAGCAACACTACTGAAATGATCCCAGATCCAGAAACTTCGGTGGCTCAAATATGTTATACATCAAATATGTTAAAGCTTGTGACACAAAACTTATCAAAACAAAACTAGTTGATCCACTGATTTTTTCAGTTTTACCCTCATATCACACACACATGTTGGTTTTTGTGATTTATGGGGACTCTCATAGGTGCAATGGTTTTTATACTGTACAAACTGTATGCGGTATTGTGTTACACTGACCCTACACCTAAACCTACCCCTTACAGGAAACTGTGTGCTTTTAGATTTTCAAAAAAAACACCATTTAGTATGTTTTTAAGTCTTTTGAATTACGGGGACTCTGAAAATGTCCTCATAAAACACCTTCATATTGTAATACCTATATGTCATACCCATGTCATTATACAAATGTGTGTCCTCCTAAACCACATAAACCTGCACACACACACACACATACACACACACAATATTCCATTTATTAAAACATTTGGTGCTGATAATAGTGATATTGGCCTTGACAATACTTGGTATCAGATCGAAAGTGTTTTCTCTGAATTTTTCATCCATGTTTGTGCAAAATTCACCGCCACAATGATTGGGCATTGCTAAGATGTTCTAAATGTTTTTAGTGTTGTTTTGCGGTTGCTAAGGTGTTTCCGAATATTATGCCAAGCAAAATCAAAGTCCCAATTGCTTAGAAAATAATAGCACATCTCTTATGATCTGAGGTATTATTCATGTCTGTGGACTGAATGAGTAGCATGATGATGGTTTGGGGTTTGTTCAAAGCTATTAATAATAGTTATGCTCAGCTTAACAAGCACTACTGAGGACGGATAAACCTCCAAAAAGTTGTCAAGTGAAAAAAAGCTGTTTTGAGTTGGCTAGTGAGAAGCCCAATTTAGTAAATGGGCCAGTTTACCCAAGACAGAATATTGTGTCATCATTTACTCACCCTCACTGTTTCAAACCTTTTAGATATTCTTTCTTCTGCTGAACAGAGAATAAGATATATTGTCTTCTGTAATTCTTTTTTGGATGTCAGTGGCTACAGCAACTGTTTGAATTCCAACATTCTTTGAAATGTTCAGCAAACTCATACAGGTTTGGAGCAGGTTGAACTATCCCTTAAACTGCTAACTTGCTAATGTTTACTCTTTATGCTATAAACAAGTCTTGGAAATCAGCAATGCTTGAGTGTTTTGTCTGCTCAGATCCAATCAGAATGGGGCAACATGCCAACAATAATGCGATGACACCTCTCTAGAGAAGAAACAGACCCCTCGCTCACTTCAAAGAGTTCAGAAGTGCTTTCAAACATCAGCTGGTAATAAAATACAACAAAGATTCATCGCTTTTCCATGACATGAAAGGAATCTTCAGCATAAAGGATTCCTGACCTCACTATCTGGGAATTGTTCTTCATTTTGTTCTTCAGAAATCCAGTTTGATTTAACTGTGGCATTGGTTACTAATGAATATATTGTTTTGAAATTAGACATTTAGCTGCACAGGGATGCAAAATACGTCAAGGAAACTACAGAGATACTCTTGGAGCTACACACACACATGTCAGTGAGACACGTTAGGACTCACGATCTTGGTCTGACTGGAACATGATTTTAGAATTATACAGTGTTTGAAACAACACACAACAGCAGATTAGAGACGTGAATTGAGAAAATCTTTCTCTTTGCTCTACGATGTATTGACAAAATTAGATCCTTGTGCTGTGAGAACTCCCTCTTGAGGTCACTCAGAGCACATTGCAAAAAAAAAAAGTCTTGATATGGTTGACTTGTTTCTAGTATCAGTCTAAACATTCTTGATACAATATATATTTACTTGAAAAGCAAACTGACTTAAGATATTGAGGCTTTTTTTTCCTCCTTAAAAAATAAATTAACATGTTGTTTTTTTATATTTAAAACAAGAAACATCTTAATATTCAAAGGCTAAACAAAAAGGCTCTTTTTTCTAGGTTTTCCTAGGTTTAGGTAAGTCATTTTGCTTAAGTAAATACATCTTGAATCAGGAATGTTTAGAAAATTATACTAGAAAGCAAGCCAAAAGTACAGTTTTACTGTATACAGTTATACAGTATAATAGCATGGCCCTTTTTGAATATACAAGTAATAAGCGTGTTAGGTTTTCTTCTGTAAGTTACAAAGTCGCCTTTCACATGTACTCTCAGTTAAAGGTTATTTGAAGCACTCAACATTTTTTGACTGTTCTTAATTTTTAGGCAGGGTATAACTGTCTTAAAACAACACGTGCAAGTGCATCAAAGAAAAGGTGTTATTCTTTGTTATAAGTATATCAAGGTCACCCCAAACACAAAATTCATATTTACCTTGAGAAATTCAGTTTTGTTATGTACTTCTGGTTCTACTTGTTTGGTTCCCACTCACTGCTGAAAGAAATCGAAGGAATGACAAAAACATTTTTCAAATTACATCCCTGGCCATTTACTATTTCAGGGCACACTAGTCAAACTCTTGTCAACAAGTCTACTTTTTTTTTTACTTTCTCCCTGCATTAAAAAACATGCTACAGCCTTCTGAAAGTACAGAGGAAAGGAATGACCATAATTGCAGTTTGGGACAGCAGGGTAGTGCCAGCCTGAAACCTTTAATCTGCACATCTTCATTTGTCTCTTTCTGGACTGTGTGGTATATTTTGTTCTCATTTAACACGACATGACAACGGTAATTTTCATAATGACCGAAAATACCAGTTGGCGTGCTGTCTGTTCTCTCACTTTGCGCTCTCAATATCCACATACAGTAGCCCAAGATGTATTAATCATTGTAATGTATTTATAACAGAGAGGAAATATGAGAGAGGTAATTTCCAGCTGTCTGCTGATCTGCCTGTCTGACTAATACACGATTCGAAAGCATGTGAGCTCACAGATAGCTCATAAAGGCATTTAAGGTAAAGAATGTTGCTGATTGCACTTGCTTCCTGGCTGAATATGACAGATAGTGCCGCAGCGCTCTCGTCTGTGCTGTGTAGACTGATTTATCTGTAATGTTTCTAACTGAGTGAAACAAAGAAGTAATCCCAGTTGATATGGTTTTTCTGTCTCTGTTGTCTCAGTCGCCATTTCTCACTCTCAGGCAAGATGGAACTCCTGTTATTGTACTTGGATAGGCTCGCAGCTCCAAGAAATGTGGATCATGATGGGATAGAAATAGACCAGATCACACACACACCAATGTGCAGTAAAAATAATAAAGTCATCAAAACTATGAAGTAATACAACTGGAAAGATGAGCTCTGCAAGCTTTGGGTTTTTCTCAACTAACTTTGTCAAGGTTTGTCCTGGGATGCTTTCAAACATTATTGGAGGGCATTACTGTACTTAAAGAGAGTATTGGGCCATTTCATAGTACCCAGACTAATTGTGGAACTATCCACTTTTTGGCATGTTCACACCTCAGGAACTAGGAATGATTTTAGTTCCAGAAACTCTGTTTGGAGGAAGTAATGATTTAAAATACATTAAAAAAACTTGTGTAGTCATTGTATGAACTTATTTAATAAACAGCATTTACCTGAAGACTTCGTCTACAGTGTTCTTCTTTGTTTTCATTGTTAAACTCCACTCTCAGATTTCGTTGCTGTTTACCAGCTTACAACACTTCTTAGTACCCACTGTACAGCCCACATACATAATTATGTAAACAAAAACTTAATCATTAATCATTTGACAACATTAATATATATACACCAGTTGAATAATTTTGCAGTTGAAAAATATCGTAAGGGCAATAAGTATTTGAGTATATTATAAGTTCTCTTACTTAGAAATCATGGAGGGGTCTACAATTTTCAGCATAGGTGCATTTCCACTGTGAAAGACAGAATCTAAAAAAATCTAGAAAATCACATTGTATGATTTTTTAACAATTTATTTGGGAATTACTGTGTTAAATAAATATTTAATCACTTGAGTCAAAACATTGTAATATTTGATACAGAGACCTTTATTAACAATTGCAGAGGTCAAATTGTTCCTGTAGTTCTTCACCAGGTTTGCACACACTGCAGGAGGGATTTTGACCCACTCCTCCATACAGATCTTCTCTAGATCTGTCAGGTTTCGGGGCTGTCGCTGAGCAACACAGACTTTCAGATCCCTACAAAGATTTTCAATTGGATTTAGGTCTGGAGACTGGCTAGGCCACTCCAGAACCTCCTTGGTTTTCCTGGCTGTGTGCTTGGGTCATTTTCATGTTGGAAGACCCAGCCACGACCCATCTTTAATGCTCTGACTGAGGGAAGGAGGTTTTTGCTCAATTTGTCACAATACATGGCCCCGTTCATCCTCTTCTAAATACAGTGCAGTCGTCCTGTCCCCTGTGCAGAAAAACACCCCCAGAGTATGATGCTTCCAGCCCCATGCTTTACTGTAGGTATGGTATTATTGGGATGATACTCATCATTCTTCTTCCTCCAAACACAGCGAATGGAGTTAAGACTAAAAAGTTCTACTTTGGTTTCATCTGACCACAGAACTTTCTCCAATAACTCCTCTGGATCATCCAGGTGGTCCCTGGCAAACTTCAGATGGTCCTGGACATGGGCTTAAGCAAGGAAACCTTCTGTGCGATGCAAGATTTTAAACCATGACGTCTTAGTGTGTTACTGATAATAGCCTTGGAAACGATGGTCCCAGCTCTCTTCACAGCATTGACCAGCTCCTCCTGGTTCTGGGCTGATTCTTCACCATTCTTTGCATCATTGATGCCCCACGAGGAGAGATCTTCTGTGGGGCCCAGTCTGATGGACATTGACCGTCATCATTAGCCTCTTCCATTTTCTGACAATTGCTCCAACAGTTCTTTTTTCACCAAGCTGCTTGGCAATTGCCCCGTAGCCATTTTCAGCTTTGTGAAGGTCTACAATTTTGTCTATTGTGTCTGTTTGAGGTCGTATGACAGCTACCAACCTCAAACATGTACTACTAATTTAGAATCGTGAGCAGAGTGTAGCTGGACTATTTAAAAGCAAAAACAGGTCTGATAAGCAAGTGATCAAATACTTATTTGACACAGTAACTCCCAAATAAATTGTTAAAAAAATCATACAATGTGATTTCTGGATTTTTCTTTTTAGATTCTGTCTCTCACAGTGAAAATGCACGTATGCTGAAAATTGGAGACCCCTACATGATTTCTAAGTAAGAGAATTAGCAAAATCACAGGGTGATCCAATACGTATTGACCTCACTGTATAAATAGGCCAAATGATGCAACTGGTAGTTCATAATTAAACTATTCTGAACACGCAAAGAACACTATGTGCCGAGAACATCAAATGACCCGACAGGGTGGAAAACAACTGCTTAACCACTGGTCTTCTGTGATGTACTAAACTGTGTCTGCGAGCATATAAATGTGGGTGTGCATTTTCCTCTATCTATTCACTCTCAGTTACACTTTACAGTGTACTCTCTGCTCAAACGCACCATCAAAGTAATCTGTGAAGGGCAGAGGTCAGGGGTATTGTTGGCCATGGAACACAATTGACTTCAAAGGACAAAGATCCCATTGCTGGCTGTTGTTCTTTTAAGGTTGCAATCAAGAGAGAGGCTCGCACAGTAAATAAAGCAGCAGCATTTGTGTTCATGCATTCACGTGCTTCAAGAAGCACTCTGGTTCTTTCTGGCCCAAGGAGGTCGTGCTCGCATAGTCGCACTCAAAAGAAACTACCTTTGAATAATTAGAGCCGCTGACATCAAAGCAGAACAAGCTATGGTTTAGTCTGCTCAATCTCTGCAACACAGACACTAAGCAACAACAAAAAAAAGCATGTCATCGTATTCCGGCCTCTTGTTGTTGTTGTTCTGGATAGCGAAACCCAAAACCATGTCAAACATAATGGAAAATATTTGAGGTCCTCTTTTATTAACCAAGAAGAGCTTTGATGTTTGACGTCTTTATTTATTTTAAAAGAAGAAAGAGAAAGGGGGCGACATGGCGTGTCAACGGTCTTCTTTGGAGAGCAGAGACGAAAAAGACAAATAATATAAAACAAAACCAGAACTCCCTCGCTCCATATAATCAATTAAACATCATTATCAGATAAATTCGGGTGTTTTAGCAAAGATCAAAGAGCAGTAGGAAATGATCAAAGTGACAGCATTTGTTTGAGCCGAAAGCCCCTTACTGCTACTGCAGCTCCTCCTCCTGTGTGATGCTGTCTGACTATGAGCTCCAATCAGCAAACAAAAGAAAAACAATCAAAGGAGAGGCCGAGGCATGGACCCCTCAAAGGGAACACGGCCCTTTCATTCTTTTATTGTTTGTGCGTGTGATCCAGAATGTAACATGCAGCCCACCGAAGTGATGACTTTGTTAAATAAACTTTTGGTTTGTCGCGTTAATCAATTTCATGTGATTTGTCGGTAAAATTAAACGACAAAGATGCTGCTTAACCTCAACAGATGCATCTATACTCTTTGGGACCAGCCAAAGGAATTTCAAACATGTCCTTTATTGTATACCATGAAAAGTCCACATGGCTCCAATATGACTACACAGCCTCAAAGCATAGAGTCAAAGTGTAACATTCCTAACTATAAGAAGAGAGCAGTAGATGTCCTATAACCCAGAATTGACATTTCCCAGCCCTGAGGTTGCACTTTCATAGCTCTGGAGATTTAATTCAGCTCACATTTGCTTCATTAATTCATCTAAATGAGATTTTACTTTCTTTTTTTATCCTGGCTCTCCTAACCCTAAGTGCCCATCATTTTGAAGCTCCGTAAATTGGATATTTAAGCAATTACTGCATCGGAAAAAACTGTTTTCCGGTGGTTTATCAAATGTCCTCTGATGCAGATCAATGGGTTTTTCTAACAAACTTGTTTATAGTTCACAAATTATAACCTAAATTTCTTTGCACGTCCACGAGAGCGTCAAGATACGGGTTCTTGGCTGACCTATGACTAGACGTATGATGAAAGCTGCATCATACGCTGAGTCAGAAGTAGGGCTGGCCGATATGGCTGAAAACTGTATCATGATATCAGTGTTTCATATTGGTCGATATCGATAATTATTGATATTTTTATGACCCATTTAAAATAAGGACCAGGAGAAAAATATATTACATTTAAACATTTTTATTTTAAACTTAACCTTCCTCTGATCATAATTCCCTCAGTTATTAAGACTACCTGAAATGTCAACAACCATGGAAGTACTTATCGGACATATCTGATTTACGAAGCTTCAAAAGCTTCCAAGCTTGGAAGAGCCAGGATACATTTTTTAAAAACTTAGACTGCGTTCGACTGAAAAAAAGAAAGTCCTATATACTAAGGATGACGCAGGGTAAGTAGATTATGGCGTAATTTTAATTTTTTGGTAAGCTATTCCTTTAATAGCTACATTTAGGTATGGGGTAAGGTTAAGGTATTTCAAAAATGGTCATGCAGAATGTTGCATTAATGTGTGCTTTATAAGTAACTGTAGACTGCTTTAAAGCAAGCATTTTTACTCAGTTAAACATGTTGAACATTGAACTGGTGGTTATTTAAAACAATTCATTGAAACAAACTGTCAAAAAGAACCACTTCACCGGACTTATCACTAATGTCTAGCAAAAAACCAATTGTGATGTGGTTTTTCTTTCAAATGAGCTCATTTAAATATCACACATGCAGATTATTTTACTATTAGGTTATGGTGGTGGAACTTGCTGAAAGCAGCTGCATTTTGCAATATATTTACAAAAAGTCAGTCTTATTCCGTAAGCACACGCAACTGGAAAATAAATTCAGGGACTTTGATGCATTTGAACAGAGACATTTTGCACTGATGTCCAATAGCACATTCCAGCTATCAAAGACACAAACCACAGACCTTTCAAGCCTGTGTTTTTTGCCACTTGAAACTCTAAATGCTTGGCAACGGCATTAAAAAGGCCTTCTTCAGTTTGCTGGCAGCGAGGAAAAAGTTTGCATTGATGTTATGTTTGAGGAAGGGTGTGGGTGAGTGCAAGAGCGTCTGCATGGGACCTACAGGGTGGTCAGTCAAGTGTGCCAGACTTATAGTATGTTTTCTCTTTAAAGTCCTTCAGCATGCTTGAGAATTAGAGTTGACCTACAGTATTATGGCTTTCACTGGACCTTTCCATGTAGAAGTGGATGTTGGGATAAGGTTGAGACCTGGTCTTGAATGCAGCTTGTTAAGAGACTCTTGTCTACTGGTTGCCCTGATCTGTGGTCATTTCCTGTGAAGTTCATGAAGGTGAGTAAACTTTTAGTGTAAACTATAGTATAGGGCTGAAACGATTCCTCGAGTAACTCGATTACCAAACATTATCGAGGCAAAGTCCTCTGCCTCGAAGCCTTTATTAATTAATTTTAAAGTTTATGTCACTTTTTTTTTTGCATTGTGATTTTTGCATTACTGTGACAATGCACTTCCGCATATGTCACCCATGAAGGGCAAGGAGACACCGGTGTTTTTATTTGAGAGCGCGAGCGTAGACTAGTGTGGGCTGCGTAATGGAAGGGAGCAATAACAACGTGATGAGCAAAGACACCAAATAAACAGGTGAAAATGACAAAAATGTAGCATTAAATCAATGCGATTGTTGTAATGTAATGTAAATGTAAGCTTGTGGTGAGAGGCGGTGCGTCATGGATGGCAAGAGCGTCGAGGAGAGTTGAAATCAGGTAAACTTTATGGTAATGAGCAATGATGCGGTTCGGCGGCAACCAGTCAGAATGCAGAAGTCCACCGCTTGGCGGGGCGGCAAGAGTGAATTTTGAGGCAGTGTGAACGCACGGTTACACTATACCCGGATATTTATCAGTTTATACCACGGCTAGTTTGCATGTTTTTTGCGATTAAACATACGTAATACGTTTTTCAAAACCACGGCTTGGATGAATACTTGATACTTTAGTTTGAATACTGAACGTTGAATGCATTGTTGTAATCATGTCCCTAAGTCTAATGTGCTCAATACAACAGGTGTGGTCATTTTAGTTTGATTGGAATGAAAAGTGTTTATAAACGCACAGCCATGAACTTACTGTATGATAATAAAAATTTTACCTAATGTTAATATACATTTTTTTATAAAAATCATCAATAAATAAAATGTTGATTTTTAAAACAAAAAAAAAGAAAGAAAACAATTAGTTGTTAATTTTAAGAGACATCTTATTTTCTCAAATATATTTAATATTGCTCTTTAATTAAGCAATTGATTAATTACTAATTTCATTGATTAATTACTCGATAAACCATTAAAATTTTCAGTAGAATACTCGATTACTAAAATATTCGATAGCTGCAGCCCTAATTACATTACTAATGAAATATCAAGATGCTTATAAAGATGATATTGAACGTCCTCAAGCTGGTCAAAAGAGCCTCTATCCTGGAAGGGCCTTTATCTTGATGAATAAAGTCATGTTGGAAATGTTAACCTTTTCTGGATTTAAAGATTTTCAACATCGTTATCTAGGACAGATAAATGTTTTCCAACATAACATACTGGACTCATATCCTGGAATTCTGATGATCAGGCGCAACTGTCTTCACATAAACATGCACACACACTTTGACTCACAAACTAGCTCATGCTGAATCAGACCCAGGCATAAAAATAGAAAAAGCTTTGATATCTACACACTAGGTACCACATGATTTATTAAAAAACACTCATTCTAAAACATTCAGCTGTGTGATATCTTTGAGTAGCTAAAGGGTTTGCACCAGAATTCCTTCATAGTGGCTTTTTGATTATGTTCTTTAGCTAATCATATTACATCTCCGCATCTCCATCAGATAGCTGAGGGTGTAGTAAGTTTAAACAAGCACAAATATACATAAGCACTGAACCAGTTAACTGCGCAAACTTAGTTGCATCTGCAAACAACTGATGCAAGAGTTTTTCTCATAACTAACTTCACTTTTAACCGGTCTGACACAAGGTCATTTGCTGTTGATATAGGTAGTCAGTTCTCTAGTTCACACGCTGTATCACGTAACTGTTAACATTTGAGAACCAAAAAGCATCCAATTACTTAATAGCTTCATTTTGAACAAAATAGCTGTTTTTTTTTTACTTTTTTTTTTTTCTCAGAGCAACATACAAACTTGTAACACAGAAGTTTGTCAAAGAGCTGTTAATACTCATAATCTAGTTGTGATGAGAAAGCATACTAGAGAACTAAAGAGAATATTATTAATACTAAGAGTATGTGTAATTAAGTGCATGAGGTAAAGAATGTGGAGTGATCTTTTTCTCACCCTAATGTTGTTCCAAACTTCCATGACTTTGTTCCTCCTGTTCTAAAGAAGACAGTTGCAAGAATCTTGTTATCCAAATATAGCTCCATTTGATCTCCATTGCATGTTTAAAAAAAATATAATAAAACTATGCAGGAACCGAAACATTTGTGTGGTTATCCAAAACATCCTCTTTGTTGTTCGACAGGCAAAATAAATAAATGATGAATTCAAATTTCGGGGTGGACTGTCCTTTTGATAGTTTGATGCTTTGAAGTTGAATGATCCCTACTTGTTAAATGCAACTTGCTTACTTTGACATTTTTCTCGAATGCCACAATATCAAATCTGACTGCCAGATTTAGATTTAGAATAGATTTGTCAAAAGGCTTTGACGTTGTTGAATAAACATGAGCACTGCACATTTTAAAATTGAAACCCAGTGCGGGCGTTTTTATATCACTGTATTTCTAAATAATGGATGTCATGTTTAATTTCATCTTGTACGACTTGATGTCTGATAAAGCAGTGTTTGTAAGCAGAGCGCCTTTTTGTGTAAAGTGTTGCCGGGGAAACCTTATCTCTACCACGACAACAGGGCATTCTGCTGACAGAAAATGAATTTGCGCTTATAGGCTGCCACAAATAAGGTGCAAGTCTGTGGAAAAAAACACTGGACATTTCTTCTTGACTATCAGACTAATGGCTAGTTTGCTGATGTTCTTTTTAAAATAAAATATATTAATTAATATATTTGCTGTTTACAGAGACCATTAATTGTTTGCAGCATCTTCAACTGGGACGTGTCCAAGGTTTAGGGCCACTGCACAGTCAGCATCCCAGAAGCCTATATCAAAGTTCACTGTTTTTTGACCCCTTAATAATGTGCATGTCCAACGAAAGAACAAAGTGGTGGCAATGTTATACTTTAAAAGTTATTGAATGACAAGAATCAGTAGATTGGGGTGGAACTACACAGACTCCAGGTCACATGCATATAACGTTCAGTGCTTATGAAACAACTCCAAATAGAGCTTGCACTACAGCCTGAGGTATTTTCCCAATGTTTGCTGTTTTCTCCTGGGCCAGCCTGTGTAGCTTTTTTTCTTCTATGGAAGTTGCTGCATTCCAGTGAATTTGATTAGCAGAAAAATAGCCATCTGCAGTTAAATGCTGCAGCTGTCTGGTGCAGTTTAAATGCACTCCACTGCCCTTTTAGAGTGAGGTGACCGTTTGTGCAGTAGTCTGTCAGTGAGCTATATCTTAAGTAGTGTTTTTTCATTTCGGGTTTGTCTTAATTAATGTAAGTGCATGGGCATGATGGGATAAATTTGCTGTACACACACCATAACAACTCACATTAGCACACTTGACTTACATTAGCTTAAACTCTGCAGAAAACAAAATTCCAGGTTAATAGATCCATCTGTTTTTTGCCTTGTGAAAAGAGGAGCTTTGGAAAACATCAGCAGTGTCTTGTGTGGAAAATCTGGTTTGGTGGTAAATGCTCTGGTAGTTTGATTCTTTTTAGTAAAATAGAAGAGAGTTATAGAGTGGTACTTTGTTAGTATTATGAAATAGCCTTTTTTCATGAAATTTAAAATAATTTATTTGTTGTACATACTTGAATAATAGATCTTTCCATTTGTCAAAAGTGCACCGTATACATTTTCTGAGGGATAGTTAAGTTCTTATAATTCAACAAAATATAATCTTAATAATATTTCCGTCTGCTAAGAACATTGTGAGTAAATGGAAATGTGGTTTATTGTTCTTTTGTCAAAAAATGTAATGAAATAAGTATTTTTTAACTTACAGTGGTAATATTTACCACTTATAGTAATTTTGATTTATCCAAAGGTTTAGAAAGTAGTTTTGAACTCTCCTTTTCTAGTGACGTTTACACCCAGATTTTCCTAATGGTAATATAACTCTGAAAGCTTATGAAGTCATGTTTAATGTCAACATTTTTACTTTTACAGTCTAAAGAACCTTTCTCCACTCCAAAGAACCTTTTGTGCAGTGGAAAGGTTCAATGGATGTTAAAGCTTCTTCATGGAAATGGAAATATAAAAATTTATAGAAGAATCTTAACTTTTTATGGCAAAGGGCCAAAAATCTAACTTTATTGAGGTGGATAGGTCAAAAGTAAATGTACAGTATATTACTGTTTGTTTAAATGTATTCAATTTAACATGTGAAAAATATATATTTAAGCATATATATATATATATATACACAGTGAGGTCTGTAAGTATTGATCACCCTGTAATTTTGCAAGTTCTC
>JAUCNO010000710.1:10026575-10040284 GCA_032353835.1 Enteromius viviparus | reverse complement strand
CCTAGCCTCTGAAGGAAGTGACTTGGAAGGACCAGTCCTGCCAAGGAAGTATCCTTGACATTGAGAAACACCCACTGAGAGGGGAGAGATATGTTTTAGGTCGTCTAAGTTGAGGGAACATAGTTTAATATGAAAAAATGATCACGTTTTCCTTTAATGCAAGCCAGCTGGGTCCAAAAAACCCACCATGTGTTTTATGCAATATTTATCCAGCGCTGGGTTGCCAAATAACCCAAGTTGGACTGTTTTTAGCCCAGCATTGCTCAGAGTGCAATTAAAAGGAAAGGTAATCTAAAATAGTTGCAAATATGCCTCTGTCCCTATGTTTTGTAGTGTTGCAGCCATCAAACTAAATGTGAAAAAAAGTACAAATACAGTTACAATTAAGGTCCATTATAATATATAATATAATTCCATAATATTACATTTTAGTTTATTTACTGTCTCCTTTCTTTATATCATTTAATGGCTAACTTTATTAATACACAGTGTCTGATTTGTAATCTGTCATTCTCTATTTTTGTCATGATTGCAGTAAGGCTTATTACTGTGTGTTATCTATTTCTATAAAAAGGAGAAAAAAATAAGATTCATGAAAAAACTTAAGAGTTCATTCTCTGCAGAAGCAATTTTGTTGTGTGTATGTTGATGTCCATTATTCACTACCAAATATGGGTCAGATCTTCATCCAACTGTTTTCAGAGCTTTATTTCCTTACTGAAATTAAACTTAGTATATACTGTAAGTTACTAATACAGTATCATTACTACTACCGTAGGACAGAAAGTTTAATAAAATAGCTAAATGCATGGCTAAATTTAACAAAATATGGCTTAATGTGCTTCTCTATTCAGATTGTCATGTTTGTCTATTGACGTTTTCTCTGACAGGCATTGAATCTTTTTTTTACTGTGTTGAGAAACTAATGCATTGTTTGAGAAATGGCTGATGTATAATTGCAGAGCAACAGGAAAACCTCTCTTTTGTTCTTCCTGTCGTGTATCATAAGTGATCGTGAAAGGTCAGGGCTCCTCTGAGCTTCATGTAAGTAGGTTAATTACAGCAATAATGACTGAGTTCATGACATTTCCTTAAGAAAAGCCCAGGTCTTTTCTTACTATCATGGTGGTTATCTGCTTTCCTATTAATGCTCCCAGCACTAACCTGTATGACTGTCATATTCTTTGCTTGTGTGTTGCTGAGTTTAGAAAAGAGTCATATGCTTAGATAGAATTTTGCCATCATGCATTTACCGTATAGAACATGATGAATCAAGCCATTACAGTTTTCACACGGAGGCTGTGCAAACTCCTGCCATGCCACAGAGACCCACTCACATAGTTTTCCATTAAATTACATCATATTTGTCCCCAAATTGTTGTTAATGTACATAATGGCTTCACCCAGAATGGAAGATTATGCATTTTTTCAGAAGTACTTTTGTCTTTTTTTGGCTGGAATGATGTCTATGCTTTATACAAAGAAAAAACTATATTATAGACACTTATATCACACATTACATCAATTTTTCTTTCCAAACAGCTGAACTTTCAACATTCATGTTCAAAATGACATGCCCATTGTGCGGTATAGTTCTGTGTATACTAAAATCCATACAAACATTATAAAATGTTTGTTAAAATGTTATGTTACTGATGCAATTCATGGCATTTAATGACTTGGCACAAGCTGATTGGTTTACGCTGCATATTTAGCCATTTAGCTTGCTGTTATATAATAATAATAATAATATAATAATAATATATAATAATCTACAAATAAATCAATAACCAACAACAGCAGCAGCAGTGTAGCAGATCTATTCCACCAAGACCCAATACCTAAACGCTTTCATAACTATTATCATGCTAAAATCTTTTGAGAGTTGTCATGACTGACATAGTTTTTTCTATCTTCTCCTGGCTGTCACATGCGACCCATTCAGGTGAAGGGCTTCTGGTTTGACATCTTTTGGACTGACATTCTAACGCTTGGAAGAGCCAGGAGCATTTTTAATATCACCAAACCTTTAAAAGGGATAGTTATCCCAAAATTGAAAATTATTTTACCTTTTATTTAACAGCAAATGCTATTTAGAGGCTGTTTTGAAGCATGGCTCGCTGGTGTAAGCTGGTCATGTGCTGGTCCTAAGCAACTAGCTACTGCTTACGATCTCATGACCACCAGCCTTGTTTTAAAACATACCTAACCAACATATGCAGATTTTTTGTTCAACAGTGTATTGACGTCTGTTTGTCCACAGGTCTGTTGACAGTGTCCGGTGTGAGCATTTATATCAGTTACTCACAGCAGGCTTTGGAGGAGCTGCAGCTCATGGTGGACATTGAGTCACTGTCTCACGTCCACATGTCCTTCGGCTGGTCTCTGGTCATGGCCTGTCTGTCCTTCTGTCTGGAGCTGCTGACGGGGATCCTGCTTATGCTAGCAGCCCGTCTCATCCACCGTCAGTGTCACCACGAGCCTGCCGCAGTGCTCTCTATGAGCCAGAGCTCACCACAGCTTCTGAGGCTGCAGTGAAGATCATTTCATCTGACAAATCAAGAAATGAGTTTGTGCTGCATAAAACGAAGAGTGCCAGGCGGCAAATGAGACAGCTGCATCAATTATTGAATGAGAGTGCTCAAATTGCAAAATTTGTCTGCATCACTCGAGTGCAATCACATGTTTTTCTCAAGGCTTCTATTTTCCAGAGTTCAGCGATGTCATATGTCATTTACTGTATACATATACACTTAAAAATAAAAGTTCCAAAAGGGTGTTTTTCCAGTGATTTCATAGAAGAAAATACTTTAGTGAACAGTTGTTAAAAGAACCACATTGAAGAACATTTAAAAAATCTAAAGAATGTTTTTTGACTATAAAGAACTTGTTCTGCATTCAAAACAGTTCATGGATGTTCTGGGTTCTTCACAGAACCATTAATGCCAATATAGAACCTTTATTTTTACCTCAATCAAGCCATTACAGAATCTCTAAACACACATTTTGCAGCATAGTGTTTTTTTTTTTTTTAAATGAATAACTTTTGCTAGAAGTTTGTTTTTGCTTATTACCACCAGCCAAGACCTCTACCTGTTACACTGTAAAAAAAAAACATTTATAGTGACAACATTAATACTTTTACATGTTATAGGAATTGTAACACAGATCCTTCTTAAATACTTCTTAAATTTGTCATACTGATATTTAATATGTTTAGTTGAAGTTGCTTAATAGAAAACTCTTCTGTTGTAAAACTGTCATATAGAATACTGTATAAGTCATGTTGAAATAGCTTAATAAACATTAATGATGCCCTTCATGTTGTATACAGTATGTCATTTAATATTTTTTTTATGATTTTTACTGTCTGATCATTACTACGCAAATTCATTAATAAAGACACTTTGCAAGCAATATACCAATTTAAGAATGAGGCTAGTTATAATTGTGTTTTCATTTGAGGTAATTACATTTATCTCCCTAAGGCTCACGTTTCGTTAAATGTCCAAGACGCACCATGTGAGCTCCATTAAAAAATCTATTTGTCACTAATTAACCAATCTATTTAGGAAACCAATTTAAGAAATGTGCCACAGTGGGCGCTCAGACATAGTATTTTCATTCCAATTTCCAGAAGGAAGTTTTCTCTGCAGACAGCCAGTCAGTCCAGAATGTAATATGCTGCATTATTTGCAGGGAAATCTGTTTTAATGTTAAATTGCAGATGCCATATAGGAATGGAGGCTGTAAGTGTCTGGTTGCTGCATTGGAGGCCAAAATAGCTGCAATGCAGACAGCCATAAATGTCAAACCAATTCTATTAAGTGAAAATAAATGACGATGAATGGTCTGGTGATAAATGTGATTAATGTGCCTGAGCACCATTTTAAATGTTCTCATTTACCTACACTGTAACCTCAATTATATGACCCCCGCACGTCCTGATTTTGCTGAGTTAGGCATGTTCCTGGGTTAACATATTTTGTTAACCCTGGAACAAAATTTTATTCCAAAATTTTAGTTTTGACCATATCTCTACACCTAAACCAAACCCTACCCATGAGTCATGCCTAAAATCAGAGGAAAGGATAGATGACTGACACTGATGTACAAGCACCAAACCCTGATTGTAAGCCTAAACTTCACAAAAACTATAAACTGGTTCTTCAAATCTGATTGGCTAATCACAATGTTGCTCCGGGATCAACAAAGATGTTGGCCCAGGGACACGTCGTACTCATCAAAATCAGGTTCTGCGTCGTGGTGCCATGTGTGA
The DNA here is from genome assembly GCA_032353835.1 of Enteromius viviparus. NCBI lineage: Eukaryota > Metazoa > Chordata > Actinopteri > Cypriniformes > Cyprinidae > Enteromius > Enteromius viviparus. The sequence continues at coordinate 10,036,005 of JAUCNO010000710.1, read as the reverse complement.
TGGGGCCCCCTTGAGAAGGTGTAGCAGAAGTAAAGATCCATCTGTGAGTGATTTAATGGCTACAGTTCCAAAGATGACGTGTAATAAAACGGGAGGTATGGGTCAAAGTGACTAGACTGAATTAGGGACAGACCTTTTCCTTCTGAGTCCACCACATGCTCTAATCTATACAAACATCTGTTTGAAGTTCCCCAATGAATACCATCAGTCCTGCTGGTGTGACCTCATGTAGACAGATCCCGCCACCTCATGCTATTGCTATAGCTCAACGGGAAGAGCTACAGTAACCCCCCCAACTGCTGGTTGGACCTCAACTGGTTTCCCACAACTAAGTTTCTAAAAAGATGACTGACCCAGAAATGGGAAATTATATCATCATGTAAACCTTCATTCAAAACCTTCCTGGCACAGATTATGGACACAGTGTTTTGTGCTCAGCAGATCTTAGTCAGGTTAGATGAGATGAATATGAAGCTTTGAGAGACAGAATAAAAGTCTTTGTTTCGCCAGCTGAACATCTGGCATGCTGTTGAACAAACGTACAATCCATCGGACACACTGTATTTCCATCCTGCATAGCTTGGTTTTCATTCCTGTCAAAAAAAAAATTACACAATGCTTGTCTGATTAAATCCCTGGACACGTTTCAATGGTCATCAAGTTTTTTTTATATTAAGATTTTTAAAGAAGTACATTTGTAATAGTATGTTTTGTATTGTATCACATTTGCTTCAAATGACAAAAAAATAGCAAGGGTTTTTCTAATGTCACGTCTATGGGAGGGAGGGTACATTTAACATTGTTCTCTTTTTTGACTGCAGTTATCAGTCTCTCCCTATTTTTTGTCCTTTTTTGAAATTCAGGAAAACACTATTATGGATTTATTTTTAGCTTTAGAAAGGATGCAAAGCATATAAAAGTAGCTAGCCAAGACAAGTTGTATGCCAGGGGCTCTCAACCTTTTGACTCAAAAATATTCAAAACTGTACAGCCCTAAATTTGTTTTTAGAATTTAATTTAATCTATAACAGGGGTCTTCAAACCTGCTCCTGCAGAGGTACCATGCTACATACTCCAGCTCCAACCCCAATCAAACACACCTGAAGCAGCTAATCAAAGTATTCAGGGTTATTTGATAATTACAGACAGGAGCTGAGGTCTGCAGGACAGTAGCTCTTTAGAAGCATGGTTGGAGATCCCTGATATGTGGGTCCTCGTGGGTTTTGTAAATAAATGTTTCACACCAATGCATTTGTATTTGCCTTCCACTTGTGCATGATTAATTTTATAAAAATTAAGGATAAGGGATTTTACAGATATATGTACTCCTCATTTTTAGCTGGTAGGCTAAAATAGAGCTTGACATAGTTGGTAAAATGTATATTTATTAGACAAACATGAACAACAATAACAAAATTCAGAATTGGATTCAGTTCTATTTTAGTACCAGTTATTTTTAAGGAAAAACTTAATTTTTATAAAAAAAAACATGTAAAACAAAAAGAATCTAAATGCAATTTATTCAGCTCTGCTGGAGCCTATATGCTGAATTTATTTATTTACTTATTTATTTTTGTAATGTTAGACCTGAATCATTTACAAAAATTTAAATGCCGTCAAAATCATGCCATGATGATTATTTAAATGCAAATGTATCCTACAAATGAAGCATACATTAACAGCACATGTTTATATTGTGGAATCAAGCCAATCGTGAAGTATTTAGTTATTTATGTTTTTGTTAGTTTACTTTAAATTACATTAAAAAGTATTGAAAATATGTACCAGTACTTTTCAGTGCTTGAGGTCAGTTCAAGTTCACACAGATATCCTAGTGGAGTAACCACAGGTGTAGAGAATCACTTTATCAACAGGATCGTGATAATTACACATTCCCAAATACGCCATGAACAAATAAATGTTAGTTGTTTTTTGTGTGTTGTTTTAGTATTTTATTTAGTGTTGCATTATTATTTAACTTTTTTGCTTAATACTTCATTTTACATTTGATTAACGAATTAATACTATTTTAATAAGGAATCATTTTGAATAAATTAATAATTAAAAAATAATAACAAAAAAACGATAGAAGCCCAATGGAAACCATCACAGAAATTCTAATGGTTTTTAAAGTACCATTATGAACCATTTATTTTTTTCCGGTAAAATTATTACCTAATTAATTTGTTGTAAATTGTTTTGTTTTTTTTGGCAATTTTCCAATAGAATTTAATTTCCCACTAGAATCCATCACATACCAGTAGCTATACTTTCCATTAAAACCAATACAATTCCCATTACAACCATTGAATCCATTACATTTTCTACTGTGTTTTGGGCAGGGTTCTGTTGTTGTTGTTTTTTCAGCAGAGTTTTTTTTATTTATTTTTTATTCTATTTATTTTATCAAGCTTAAGTGTCCATGTTTTTTTTTTTTTTGCCGACAACGTTGAACAGACACCCCTATGGGCTTTGAGTGTTTAATGGTCCATGTATCTCGGTCCGAATTGTGTTATGACTGATCTATTCAAGTGTTTAGCAGTGGGGGCAGCTCATTTCTAGTGATTATTGTCGTTTGGAATAAAGAGACCGTCTCTGCCTTTGATAAATAAATAGTTTAATCTCATCATTATACATTACCATCACTTTAGGCTCCTACTTGATAATGTTCAGTGCTTTGCTACAATCGGTATGGTTAAAAGCGCTATATAAATAAAAGTGATTGATTAATTAGCATCTGAACAAAGGAGAGTGACGGATGAATCGACGCCGATGGTTTAGTTCCCGCGTTTCCACGGCACTGCATGCATAAAAGTGAGAGCAGTGGTCTGAAACAACAGACTTGTGTAAAGTTAAGTGCCGCGTTAACGCCAGCCACTTGACACCCTTTTATCTCACCGCTCAATGGCCGAAGCAGGAATCCAGCGAAGCCCATTACATTAATGCGACGTGTGTAACACTTTAATGAAGACATCACTCTAAACTAAAGCTCTCGACTGAATAAAACAATGTTAAAATAAGCGGGAGGTGAGCAGCACAAGCCGTGGGGACGAAAAGTGAATGTGCTTTTCTGACTGACAACGTGATAAAAAGAACATCACGCAGTTATTCAAGCAAGGAAACATTTAATTTAGCCGCAAAAAAAGGAGCATTCTTGTAAGGTGCGGGTTTCCCTTCAGACTCCAAATCTATACAGCAGAGGGAAAGTCTGGAAGGGGCTTCATACGGGTGGAGGACGAGGACTGACTCCTTTGATCTTCAGAGGCCCCGTCAACAGACTCTTACAGATAAAAACGACGTGGGATCTCTATACCGACAAAAATACCTGCATAAGTTAGAGTGCGTTTTCATCGCAGCGAAGACATCTGGGAAATGTTTTTATTTTATTTATTTATTTTTTTATTTGCAAACTACATTGGACCTAGTGGAGGAAATTCGTGACAAAAAAAGTAAATGTTTAAAGTTAGACATCAAATAATAAATTATAAAATAATAAATTATAAAATACAAGTTCTACTATATGGTAACCTAATATTAAAGTAGCAATATTGAGTGCCGCTTTCGCGTTGCATATATTTATATTTTTTCTCCAATGCACGCAAACCGTGTGTGTGTGTCAGAAGAGTCGTATTCTCACTCTATAAATTCGCGCGGATTAGGAAACAGACATTTCAATGCCAATAAAAGCTACCACATGAAGTAAAATATCGCAGATCAAAAGGACCAAACTTCAATAAACGAAAAGGACAGAAATCAGTGCGCCTGGATCACGCCCCGTAGCACTGCCCTCCACGGCGATTGGTCCACGAGAAAGAGAGCAGGGTTAAAACCCAGAGCGGTTAAATACACAGGTATCGAACAGAGGAGGACACCACAGTCAGTTTAGGAGTTTATGTCAGTTGATCAACCAGTCTACTGAACATTAAAAAGAAAGAAAGAAAGAAAAAAAACCTAGGACTCCCAAGTTTTGCACTGAGAAAGTTCACCTGTTCATCTCGCTTAGGTTTGCCCTTTGGCTTTGTGTAACTGTTGAATTTTGTGTAAGCCTCTCGGGATTTTCAGGAAAGCGTGATGGAGCGCAGGCGGCCGCAGAGGAGCGCGCGGGTGCTTGATGTCATTCACTGGGCTGTGATGCTGGGCTTGGTTCAATCCGGCGCGCTCGGCGCGAGGAAATTCCGTGGAGGTCAAAACCCGCAGCCGCGACGAGCGCTTCCCTCCGCTCACTACCGGGACCGCGCCGAAACCACCGAGAGCTTCTCACTGGATTTCACAGCTGTCGAAGAAAACATGGACAATTTCATGACTCAGGTGAAGAACTTAGCGCAGTCCCTCTACCCCTGCTCGGCTCAGAAGCTCGACTACGACATGAAACTACATTTCCTTGAGAATACATCGGTCACCTGTAACGACGGGACCCCAGCAGGGTAAGACAGCAAGCCGGTCACAATCACAAACCTCAGGTAACCCAAAGGTCAGCAAGCTTAATATAGTTTGGCATCACAGGCGCGTGCAGCACATCATCAGCTGCGCGCTCAGATTCACACCATAGTCTCATCCGGTAATGTTACTAGAGTACAATAAAACTAAGTTAACTCGAGTTATCACAGTTTCTTACATCTCACACAGAAAAGTTTTATTATTATGATTCTACTGACAGTACCAGTAGTGGTATTTTATCATATGAGTATTTGTGTATCCATCCACCATTAGCCTACTCAACAATTCCTATCACTGCCTCCTGATTTTACTTTGTGTTTCAAATCAAGTGCTTAAGAAAGAACTCTGGCAACACTGCATTGGTTTTACTTATTAATGTTATTGCTGCAAGTAAAATTTAGTTGTTTGTTGGCATTCTAGTAGATTGTTTAGCACACTCTTAGCATCTAATAAAGTTTGACAAAACTTTTAATCTGGAAAAAGACAGTGCCATGGCAGTTTCATATTAAAGCAGTATTTATTAAAACACTGAGTTTAATATTAATATAAAAACAATAAAACAGTTGTGGAAGGAATATGTCAGGAGGTTGAGAAGACTCGTGAGGGAATCATTAGAAGAAGTAGTAATACAGTGACAGGTGGGTGGAGCTTAGAGTAAGAGGGAAATATCTGCTCCAATACAGTGTGGAGTTTACCGTATTTACAACATATCCAAAAATCTACATTGGAGTTGATGGGCAACTGAGGTATGCATAAAAAATATAGAGTAGAAATATCTGACTTCAGTGACATCTCCAACTGGCTTTGCAGACCTGCCACTATTGATCTTTTAGAATATCGCTATTTTATCTGAAGTTAGAACAGAAAAGCTGTCTCTTGTCAGATGTCAGAACAAGTTCAAAACCAACAATGGTCAATAATTATGGGTTTTCAATCAACAGTTCTGAAACATGTAAACTCCTCTACCCATGTTTACGATATTGTGGCAGGATATTGCTTGGGTATAGACACTGCAATATGACTGCCATGTTCAAAATAACCATTATGTACATTATTTACAATATGAATAATTTATTATGTTATTACATGACATACCTGAGCCTCTGCTCTCTTAAATTTAAATCTTAAGCATGTTAAGATAGACTCTTGTAAAATGTAAAAGTGGGGACAGATGTACAGAAGTAGAAAACCTGATCCAGCTGTGCGTAAGTACTCCTTCCTTGTGACAGTAAAGCATATAGGCCAGTGTTGCCAGTGTTGCCAGTGGAAAATAATTTAATAATAACAATGAAATCTATAAATAATGTAAATTCTTGTAAAACTGTCAATGGATTTCTTATTAATGATCATTTTGGTTCATGATCATAATATGCTCTAGCGTCATAGTCTTATGAAACTCCATATTATCATGCAACAAATTAATAAAATATCTGCTAAAAGCATTGAAACTCAAAAATGAGTTATATATCAAACATACTTAAACGGTTAGTTCACCCCAAAATGAGAATTCTGTCAATTATTATTTACTCTCATGTCGTTCCAAACACATAAGACCGTTCATCTTCAGAACACAGATTTTTTGGATGATATCAGAGAGCCATCTGTCCCTCCATAGACAGCAACATAACTGAAATGAACCCAGATCCAGAAACAGTCCATGTGACATCAGTGGCTCAACTGCAGTTTTGCAAAACTACGAGAATACGATCATTTTCTTTTGCGCAAAAGAAAACAAAATTAACATAATTTACTCTTCTTCTCTTTTGAGTTACGAGTTACTAAGCATAAACAACCACAGATTACCTACATGTGCTTTCTCCCCGGACGTAAACACGGCTGATTACTTCAAATACGTTAAAGCTTGCATATGCTTTGCGATATTCTCCAAAATGGCAGAAGACGTAACTCAGGGGAGAAGAATGGTTGAGTAAATTATGCTATTTTTATGTATTTCTCGTTGAAAAAGTTGAACCCTTGATGTCATACGCAATGTTTTTAATACGTTTCGGGACCTGGGATCATTTCAGTTGAACTGAACTGAAAGAACTAAATATCTTAATTTGTGTTTTGAAGATGAACAGAGGTCTTACGGGTTTGGAACGACATGAGGGTGAGTAATTAATGACCGAATTTTCATTTTGGGGAAAACTAACCCTTTAAGCATGCTTTATGATTGTAGCATTTATGCACATGACAGTGTTTTGAATGAAGGTATATCCAGCCCAAGGAAAATGGGTTTTCAAATTCGATTCCATTTGTAATTAACACCATTAAAGTCAGATACAAAGAACGATGAAGTGAGTATCTAAAAAGTAGCCTATAGTACATTAATTGACATCAATCATCTGAGATTCTGACTTGCAAATACCTCATGTCCCCAATTACGAATCATAATTAATATGCTTCAGTAGTCTAGAGTTCTTTTATGCTTTGCTATCAGAGCTTGCATGAAGCTCACCGTAGACGCTCTTCAACGCACCGAAGCTGCAGTATTTTTCTTTCTCAGATCTGCAGTCAGTGCTTGTAGAGAAGGTCTCCTGTGTGTCATGTGATACGCTGTTACTCCACTCATGGATTCCACAGGTTCTCTGAAACTCAAAAGCATACTAATTGTTCTGCCTTTATAAGTTGTTCAAGTTAATCTTTGAAGGGCTGGCAGACTCGTAGCCCGCGCTTTATAAGTTGTAATGTAATGAAGCATAAATCGTTAGCGTGTAAGTAGTGGCGAGGTGGGTAACAGTGAGAAATGTACACCATATGCCAAAAATGTGGTCACCAGTGGCGTAAATTGGATGCATATTAAAGCTGTCTTTAATTATGGCAGACTGATGCCCCTCAAAGTAACAAACTGAACCACAACTGTAACTTTTCTCACACAAGCGCAAGTGACTGAAGCTTGAGATAGACTGAGTTTACGCAATAGCTGAATGCCCTCTTGTGGACACTGTGAACGCTGCAGAGAAAAATCAGGTGTAAACGGAATGCTTTGAGGCACTTAATTGCACCGCAAGCACAATTAAAGGAAAACGTATTCCAGAGTAATTTATAATACGTGCATTAACTGAACTTAACTATGCCTTTTGACCCACAAAAATATATGGAATACTAAAATATACTTTAAAGTAAATTTTATTGGAATTAGTATGTCATGTATCTAAATATATTTGTAATGATTGAGTTGCAGTTTAGCACATTTCAAATATTCACTTTAAATGCTGAATATGTTTAAAAGCAATCATATGTGCTTATTGTAAAGAAAAAAGTGTATTTTATTAAAACGTTCACTCATTGTCTCATGTATTTAATTCAAAACGCATTTATAAAAAGGCAATGCATTGCATATATAATTTGTAAGTTAAGGTTTAATGTAAGTTTCTGCTTTATTGCAGGTATTACCTGAAGGAGTCCAAAGGAAGCAGAAGGTGGTTAATATTTCTGGAGGGTAAGTGTGAAGGATACATAGGATTCGGACTGTGTGTATCTGTCAGGAATATCATGTACTGGTCTCTCTCTGCAGGAGGCTGGTACTGCTTCAACAAAGAGAACTGTGACAGCAGATACGAGACCATGAGGAGACTCATGAGCTCCTCCAAATGGCCCCAAACTAAGACAGGTTAGAAACGCCCACAGTCTTTCAACTGAAACTCAGTTTCTAATATCAAGGCTTATGATTATACAGGGTTATTCAAATTTCTGTTATTTCGTATAATTTGATAATGTATGTCTTTATTTTAACTGCAGGCACAGGAATACTGTCTTCGCTTCCAGAGGAAAACCCTCACTGGTGGAACGCCAACATGGTGTGAGTATCCCACTGGAAATGTTTGCGTCAAAGAGAAGTGAATGTTCTGGGGGATTTTCATAATGGTTATGTTGGCATAATCTTTGTGTGCTTCACTTTTTAGGTTCATCCCGTATTGCTCTAGTGATGTATGGAGCGGAGCCACACCAAAAACTGATCAAAGTAAGACTCCTTACCAGATGTTAAGATGATACAGATGATATATTCACCATTATGATATACACAGCTTACTATGCACAGATGAAATCTTACTTCAACCTGGGAGGAAAAGAAGAATATTTTATAATTTTGAAAAAACAAAACAAAAACATAAATAAACAAATAGACATTTATGTCTTTATATAGACATTTAGTCAGTTTTTTTTCAGTCAGTGAATATTTCTAAAAAATGCTTTGTACAGATGATTTTTTTGTCCATCGTTTCCATTCAAAACAAAAAGTCAAAACTGAATATGCTGAAAAACATGGACAGTAAATTCTTGAATTTATGATTCAGGTTAATATCATTTGTAATGTAAATATGATAGGAATACAACATATTTTCACTTTAATAATCTAATTATAACTATAATTTAATAAAAAAAAACGTTTTTGAAAGATGTCTCTTTTGCTCACTAAGGCCGTAATTATTTATACAGTAATATTGAGAAATATTTTTACAATAAAAAAAAAAAGGTAATTTAAAATTTTCATTTGCAAGTCGCTTTGGATAAAGTTGTCTGGTAAGTGACTAAATGCAAATGTAATATAAAAAATGATACATTTAAAAATGACCAGTTTTCAGTGCTTCAGAATAAAAATGATTTTAAAATGCTGATTTGCTGCTCAAGAAACATTTCTTAATATAATCTTTTAAAACTTTGTGTTGCTTTATATTTTTGAGAATACCAATATACGCTTTTGAGGTTTATTTTCTAAATCGAAAGTTCAAATGCTAAAAACAGTAATCAGCTGTAACATTACAAATGTCTTTCAAGTGTCTTTCAACGCTTCCTCATAAGTTATAGCGGGTTTGGCGTGCTGTCCAGGGAGCAGGCCGGGAGAACGGCAGGCTCGAACCCTAGCGATTAAAACCCTAGTGGTTAGAACCCTAGCGAGGGTAAGGGCTTGGCGTCCCGGAGTGGGAGTTGAGTTAAGGAGGCAGAAGGGGAGGAGGAGGGTTTGCAAAAGCGAGATGGGAATGAATGGGAA
>JAUCNO010000710.1:9973644-9996233 GCA_032353835.1 Enteromius viviparus | reverse complement strand
AGTCAACATAACTATTGACTTATCTCTCCTCTATAATAAATAAGCCTTCTTGGTAGATGAGCATGATCAAACACATAATGTGGAGTGGAATTTGGGTCGAGGCAAACTATAGATTCTTACAACGAGCATATTCTACATCATGAATCCTACCCAATACCTAAGCTTACAATACCTTACTAACGTTAAAGGAGCAGCAAATTAGGAATATTTTGAGGTAAAAGTTGTAGTTAATAGTAAATAAGTGTTCTCTGTATTAAAGTGCTGCCCTATTATTTAACGGTCGTAAATGATTTGTTAGTTGGATTGAATAGATTGCACTGATTGGTTGAGCTGATTTAGGGTTCCTCCCATCACTAGGTTCTGGAGCACATCAGGCTGCCCCTCGTCAGTCCGTACTACATTCACGACGTCATCGAGACTCTGGATATAGTGAAGGAATCGCTCAAATGCCAGAAGCTGATCTCTGAAGCCAAGGACTATTTACTGCTGCAGGACCGCAGAGGAGAGCTGTACGGCCCCCGAGCACGACCTCGACGAACAACAGGTGACTGACTGCTGTCTCTCTATCACACCTGCCTTATTTTACACTGTCTGCTCAGTTGTGGATTTCCGTATCATTGGTATAAGCTAAATTAAGTTTGTTGCCATTCACAACTCAGCAATTATAATGAGAATAAATAGCATTTCATGTGTTTATTTACTCGTCGTAAGTTTCCACTTTCAGTATATTCATAGAAACTTTGCGAAGTATAGAAATGCATAGCTCTTATATTTGACATTCATGAGGTGTATCCTCTGGGTGACTGTTATCGTGTGTGTCTCCGTCAGGCACGGCTGAGGTGATCGTGACCGTGGGAGGAGAGGATGATAAGGTGGTTCTGCGCAGCGTGGAGAGTTTCGATCCCCTCACCAGCCAGTGGAAGAGTCTGGCCTGTCTGCCCTTCGCTGTCAGCAAACACGGCTTGGTCGTGTCTGGTGAGTGTGTTAAGGGTGTGACATTTTAACTTCCTGAGTCGTTGATGGATAGGGCTGCTGTGTGTTATATATTCATGCATAGAAGAACACAAAGGAGTCTAAACTAGTTTAAAGCCAGATGAAACAGCGCTGAGAAAGATACAGGCTTTTCAGTCTACGTGGTTGTTCACAGACGAGCTGCACATGAGCGTCATTGCTCCAGTCTTCAGTGTCACATGACCATGTGATGGTTTGGTATTCAGTAAACGTTTCTGATAACTAATGTTGAAATCAGACTTGCTGCGTAATATCTTTTTCCGGATGCTAAAGAACAGCATTTATTAGAAAATCTTACATTTGAATGGAAATCTTACTGACTTTTAGTGCCGGTGGTCAGGTTTAAGTGCCTTGATCTAAACTGCGTTTGTGTTTATTAAGGCTCCATGCTGTATTTGGCCGGCGGTGAGTTTCCTGATGGCTCGGCCAGCAGAGAGATGTGGCGCTATGACCCGTGTTTCGACTCCTGGTCAGAGATGGCACCCATGAACGTGGCTAGATCAGAACTGGGTAAGGAACGCCAATGTTTTTGATGCTTTCCATAAAGATTGCTTTCCAAAATGACACGATAAAAACCTTTTGGCAAACGTTTGCTCTGCTCACATACCTTTTAAACCATTCTCCTCCGTTTGGTTTCAGAGATATGTTTTTGTTACCTGCAGAGCTAATGACAGCATTGCCATTTTTCTCATTTTCCAAATATCAGAAAACTGAATGCTTTCACTGGCAGAATCATGTAGGACTATCCCACAATGCAACAGCATTTCAACCCACCCTATCGTTTGGAAACCCTCGTTTCAAAAGTGAAAGTAAACAGGAATCTACAAGAGCACTGTGCTGTATTTCAGGGTTGGTGATGCTGGATGGATATGTGTTTGCTGTGGGCGGCTGGGAAGGCCGTTCTCGACTGGACTCTGTTGAGTGTTATAATCCTCAGACAAACACATGGCAGTTTATGGAATCGGTCAAGATGGCAGTCACCAGTCCGGCTGTGGTGGCGCTGGATGGATTACTCTACGTGACAGGTTTGATTTCAGAGTATCCGAGGTTAATGTGACTGTAGGGACCACATGCGGCCTGGTTTTGTTTAGCATAGAAAATAATGTCAGTATAGATTAGAAGTTGTTTTTATTCATCCACAAGGACTCATTTCGTGGGGGCTGAATACAAAAGTAGTGCCTGATGTACATCACCCTTTCTTACAAAATATTACAATTTTGCTGATTTTTTTGGTTTGTTTGTTTGTTTCAGCAGTCATTAGTAAAGTCTTGTATTTTCTCTTTATTACCATAAATACTACACAAAGATACGATTCCCATCTTTCTCGGACCCTTGTTACAACCTTAAGTTATCAGCTGATTTTCACATGTACGAATGATTCTGAAGACATTTTTATGCTTAATAATGTGCATTAAAGCTGATGCATATGTTTAATTAGAAAAACCTTTCTTATTTTGCGAAAAATTGTACAAGAAAGAAGTTGTTTTTGTCATTAAATTACTTTTTTGAAAGTCAGCAGAGCTAGTTTCTTCAAGGGCTGTGTAATATTCTCTTCTGAAACCACAGGAGGCGCTGTTTTAGAAGACGGGGACGGCACAAACTTGGCGCAAGTGTACAACCCTAAAACATGCGTGTGGGCCGAGGTGGCGCCCATGCAGATCGCCCGCTCTGGATCTGCTGCCTGCATCCTGAAGGGCAAGATATACGTCATAGGTGAATATGGAGACTTTTACTTCTTCGACAAATTTGAGTCTCGTCCTGTAGAGCAGTGGATCACGGGTTGTTCCTCTCCAGGCGGCTGGCACGCTTCCACAGAGAACACGGATAAGGTGGAGTGCTACGACCCCAAGACCAACAAGTGGACCATGTGTGCTCCCATGAAGGAGAGGCGTTATCGACCCGGTGTGGCGGTGGTGGATGGAAAGATTTACGTTTTAGGAGGAGAGGAGGGATGGGACAGGTGAGAGATACTAAACTAGAGCACAATGAAATTCCTATGAAAAGTTCTCTCTCTTTTCCATGTTTTCCAGGTTTTTTTTAATTCCATTTTATAGTGCAATCTGCTACAAAGCAGAAAGTCCACACCTAACAAAACACTAAAACACTTGCTGTGTGTATGTGTGTGTGTGTGTGTGTATAATCATGATGTGATTACCTGTACATCCCTGTTTTTTGATTTATTCATTCACTGCATTTTATATTATATACGACTGGCTGTAATTTTCTTTTTCTGATTAGACTCGATCTAATGCTAGCTATGCTTAGTGTTTGTACTGACGTCCCCTGCAGGTATCATGACACTATAGAGCGGTACTGTGAGGACTCGGACAGCTGGGAGATCATCGGAGAGATGCCCACCAGCCGCAGCTGGCTAAGCTGCGTCTCTCTGCAGCTCCGGAAGGACACTCACGCGGGCAGCCGTCCCGGCACTGCCTTGGAGACGGAGTTTCCCGTGGACTGAGAGCACCGGACTCCACCCGCATCATTGCCGGCCGGGACGGAAGGCCAGGGGGCAGCTTTCAGAGCGTCCCGCTCCACGAGAGCTATTTAAGGAACGGAAAAGGTCCGACCCAAACTCTGGAGGGTCTTCAGAAAATAATTGTGTCATAAGCTATGCTTTCTCCAGTCTGACCCTCTGCCACGGTGAGGCTGGTTGGATTGATGATATCTGTGGTGATTGTAAGTCTGTGTGTGTGTGAGTCTCCACAGTATCAGTTCAATGTGATGTTCAAGTGACGTACAGGGTTCCTTCCATGCGCTGAGCACCTCATGATTGTGACTTAATCCAAGTACCTTTGTTTTTTAAGTGTTGTAGTGAAATGTTTTGTATGGTGATTTTTGTTGTTGTTTTGTATTTATTAGAAGTTTTTTGTTGTATTGAGAGATTTATGGAGTAACTAGCACAGATACACTGAAACGTGAACTTCTTTAAAGGGATATTTCACCCACAATGTACAATTCTGTCAATCACTTACCCTTGAGTGTTTTGTTGAACACACATGATGGTAAATAGTTTCTGGTTCTCATTGGCTTCCATAGTATGAAGAAAAATACTACGAGGAGCAGAATCTGTTTGGATACCAACATTCTTCAAATGATCTTTGTTTTCAGCGTATGAAAGATGCTCATACAGGTTTAGAGTAACTTAAGAGTGAGTAAATGGCAGAATTTTAATTTAGGGTGTTCTGTCCCTTTAAAAACGTAAGTAGTCTTCATATTGTGCACAGTTTGTATGTATACCCAGATGACCTTCTACATTTGCCAAAATGTTTAGCTTACAGTAGAGCAGTGCGCTGGGTACCGTATCCCAAAATGCAATGTGTTCAGTTTTATCGTCCATGGTATGAAAAACGAACCTGAATTACAGCTGCCTCGTTGTTGTTTTTTATCAAAGACAGAAAATATAAACGACAAGCAGATGATGTATACAATATGTGAATCTGATCATGTTAAATTAAGTTCTTATTACAACCTGATATAAGACTGGATTCTCTCATATATAACCTAAAATAATATTTGCGCATTCTTTCTACATAAAAGAATAATTGTAACTGACCTTAGCGGTTAAGAAATGTATGAATTAAATGTGGCAATAATGGAGTCACCAAAGATTTCAATTGTAAATACTATTCAAAGAATTATAAATATTTCCATAATATGAAGTAGCACAACAGTTTTTAACATAACTGTTAAACACTAACATTTGATACACTATAATTACGTTTTAAAATATTCACAATTTTCTTGTTACTGTATTTTTAATCAAATAAATGAATCAGCCTAAGATATTTCTTCCAAAAACAAAAAAAGCTTACCAACCACAACATTTTTGATAAGTGTACAATCACTAATGAAGTACATAATTGTATATGAATGACTGTATATACACACAAGGATTCAGCACATATGTATCCTGGATTTTGTGTTTTATTACAAGTCTGTACAATCTGCACATGGTCGCTATATATAACTATTTTAAATGTTTACCATGTCAAACAAGCTTAATTCTCCTACTTTAAAAAGAAAAAAAGAACAGTTATATTTTTCTTCCTGTAATATAAATGTGCATGTGCTCATCCAGTGGCAAAAATGAGAAAGCGACAAGTAAACACTTTAAAAATTAACAGAATTAAAATTCATGTGGTGAATGACAAATGAGAGAAAAATCAAAACTGCAGATGTGCGGAAGAGTTCTCAGACCAGCAGTCTCTCGATGGCCATCTGCACCGACTGAATCTGAGGCTTGAGCTGAGAGCCTTCTTTAATGGTGACGGAGGTGGCAATGACGGGCCGGGACACCCCACATGCGCGGCCCAAGGCCTGCTTGGAGCGTACGAACACATACGGGACGTTCTTGTCCTCGCACAGCAGAGGCAGATGGAGGATGATCTCCAGAGGTTCGGCATCGGCAGCCATCACGATGAACTCAGAAATGCCACGGTTGAGGGTTTTAGTGGCTGGAATAAATCCACAAGGAAATTAGTCACATCCCATGCAAGCCTGACTTACAAAAATGATTTGTAGTGTGTTTATCTACCTTCATTAGCCCCTTTTCTCAATTGTTTGTAATTGGCCGCTTGTTGAACCAGGTCCAGGATGGTTTTGGTGAGAGTGGCGTCAGCCAGAGGATAAGCTTTAGGGTTCACGTCTGGTTCAGCCTGGAAGAGACCAGCATTTATTAAATCGAAGCCAACGTGGGAATTAAAAATCTGAATACATTAACATATGGCTCTATGCGTCCTAACAGTTTGCCACATGTAACGTTAAGCTAGTTATTATTTGCATGTAAAAAGGAGATCTCTAAACTCACTAGAAAAACAGGAATATCTAATAAACAAACATTTCTAAACAAATTCGAGGCTGCTGTAACCTCTTACATGGGACACACGTGGGATGGTTTACGGAGTTGCATTAATAAAACACATTAAACAACAAGTGTTACTAACCAAGACATTTTAAACCACGAAAACGAGTGTTTAATCACTCCATTAAAACCAACCAAACAAATGAAAACAGCAGCACGTGTTGAACGGTTAGACACACGCTAAATCTTACTCGATATCTAACCGCTAACGTTAATAAAAAAACTGGGATTATGATATGCATATTTACCATTTCTGCAAGCTGTGATTTAGATGTATAAACAAACTCAAGTGGTCCTCTCGGCGTGTGCTTCACGGAGGACAAGCGGACCGCTCTGGGGTTTAAACGGATCGTCTATCGTTTGGCGAACGTTCTACGCGTGTTGCTGGAATTCGTCGCTCTGTCGCGCGTCATCAAAATGAGACCGCGACGGCAAAAGTTTTGTAGTATTTAAATTAACGTTACAAAAGTATGGAGGTAGAATGTTGCTTTAAGCCATATTTACAATGTGTATTTTACTGAGTAAATAATAACAGTTAGCCTAGATTAACCTTCTTTCAAAACAACACACAATGTATTCAAAACTAAAAATGGGAACCTAAGCTCCTTTATGTGTGTGAAATATGGGCTAAATTCAATTATAAAGTAAGTTTAGTATAAAAGTATTGTTCATTCTCTTTAGAATATAAAGGTACAATTTCCCCACAAAGCAGTTTTAAGCACTGAATATTTTAATTGATATATTTCTGTATCTCTAGATACTGTATCTAGATCTAGACTTAATAAAATGTACGGGCATTTCTTGAACTTTACTTACGAGACTTTTATTTTCTAACATCTTATTAATATTAAATAGCTTGTGTTTCCGGTGTATCCATATATGGAGTGTCGTCGCGGCGCGGTGGATTGTGGGTAGGGCTTCGGATCGGCCATATCTGTCCTTCCCAGCGACCGAACGAGAGAAGCGGAGTCATGACGGGGTTCAGAGGTTTCACTCATCTCTCCGTGAGTCCTCTTTCTCTCAGTCTGCGCTGCGTTTTCCTGTCTACTCTCACGTCGTGTTTGAAACGCATACGAGCTTTTAGGGTCGCCACAAACCTCTCGTCGCGGTGTTACAGGCTAATGTTGCTAGCCGGTGTTTGACACCCAGCTGCTGTAAACTTTACTCCGGAGGCTGGAAAACCTCAAATAAAAGCCAGTCATTCAAAGGGACAGCAGAAGCTTCTGTTCTTGGGAGTCCTGGTGGCTCTTCTGGTGGTATTTGTTTGTAAATCCCCCGTGCTGTTGTGTTTCTGCGATGAAGGTCACGGCACAGTAATGCTGTACTTCCAGTGATAGACCTCACGAACATGTGTGACCCTTTAAAACCGCTTTCTGTGGGATCTCTGTGAGCCTGGTCGCCCGAGAAGCGTGATGGAGACGTGGCTCTCATGTCAAAGAGATTTAAGGTCTTAAATTAGTGATTTCCAGGTTTGGGGAAGACTACGTTGATAAGGAAATAAAGTAATAATGAATTGATTAAAAAGTAAAAGTTTGGTTACTTATAATATGAATTTAAAGAATTTTACTGGTTTTACAAATATTATTTTTTGAGAGCTGTCTCTTCTAATTATTATTAAATAAAAAGTTAATCGCATATGACTGGAACATTCATTGGTGGGAAATTTGTACAGCGAATAACCTTTTCATTCATCCCATGATGCTTTGCATAAGTTTTGTGAATAACTTTTGTTTACACTTTAAACAAGCAGCAAATTAGTTTCTCTATAAACACAATAATAAGCATTTTCAGAAACCGAGTACAAGAAGCCCTTCAACCATCGAGCATTAAAGGAAATGTAAACCTATTAAAAGCGTTACGTTTCTTTTGCCATATCTTGAATAACTCATAAACATCCTTCTTCAATCCTGAATATCAAAGACGTGTTAAACCATTCTAGTCATTGTAGAAATATAACAACTGCATTTTATAGCATCTACTGTATGTGAAATCAAACCACGAAGGAGATTTGAAGAGAAAAATGATATTATTCATGGTTTCTATTGTAATTTAAACTGGGAGAGCAGACCAAATGCACAATATATGTTGTCTTTTTTCATTACAGCGGTATGCATTGGGCTGAACAGAGCTATTCTACAGATAATGTTGTTGTTATACAACGGCGCACTATCAAACATTATTCTCCTGATTTCTGAAAATAGAAAGTTAATGGAGTACCGCCCAGTCAGTTAAAATTGTTTAGAGAGTGATCTTATGATTTGTTGCAGAGGGGAACGTCCCCAAACCTGAAGTATTGTGTAGGGCTGCACAATTAATCAATACCACATTTACATAATCGTTCAAAAAGGTAATAATCATTCAAAGTCCACTTTCCTTAAGATGTTTTTCTTTCTACAAGTTATCTCAAGGACTTTTCCATTGTTGTAATTATAGTTTTAGTTGAACATTATAGTACCATGCATATTTTTACTTAATATATTTTTACATAATTTACAGCAGAAACCAATTCAATGAACACCTGACATTTAATGCTTAGTACTACAGAAAAGCAATACAAGTTTTTACATTTAAATATTTTTTATATAAAAATATGACATGAAGTTGCTTCAAACAATGTTATGTAATACTTCTACTGAGGGGTTTATTTAAAGCACGAATATAAGCGATCATGGTCTTGGGACCCTGTTTACTCACATGGAGTGTTTTTCACAGAGACGATGTTATGCCGCTGCCGCCAGGAGGAGCGAGGCATTGACTGAACCTCTGGTCACCCGGAAACCTGCAGCAGCACCAGCCCTCCCTCCTCAGGACGTCCAGGTAATGGGAATGGATGTAATGTTGTGCTCTCAGTCCAAATCACAGTTTGAGTCCACTACTTGCCTAGTATCCATTTATTTTTATTTTTTAGGTGTCCAAGCTTTCCAACGGCCTTCTCGTTGCCTCTTTGGAGAACTACTCTCCCGTCTCTAAAATCGGTGTGTTTGTAAAAGCCGGCAGCCGCTATGAGACTGCAGAGAACCTGGGCATCACGCACATGCTGAGATTAGCAGCCAGTCTGGTATGTCGAGGACAAGCAGAAGTAGCTTTACTAATGCATAATCATACAAGTTCACCACTATTGGTATCCGTTTAAAGTTTTGTGTGAGATCATCATATATGATGCCGAGGATGTTTTGCGGTAACGGATGTGTGCTGTGTTTCAGACCACTAAAGGAGCGTCAGCCTTCAGGATCTGTCGGGGTCTGGAGGCAGTGGGCGCCAGTTTGAGGTCAGTTTTAGATTTATTCGTGACCGCTTCGAAGCACTTTTTGTATTGCACTCTCAATCGTTTCTCTTAACATCATTTTTAGTGTGACGTCATCGAGGGAGCACATGGTCTATTCTCTGGACTATCTAAGAGATGATTTGTGAGTATCTCTGTTATAAACGAGCTGTTGTGATAAAGATAAGAGACCCAGTCACACGTTAGTTTTGCAAACCATTGAAACAGGAGTGTCTTGTGTGTGTTTCCTGTGCAGTGACGGCGTCATAGAGTACCTGGTCAATGTGACCACTGCTCCTGACTTCAGACCCTGGGAGCTGTCTGACCTCTCGCCGAGGATCAAGATAGACAACGCCGTGGCAGAACAGAGCCCACAGATAGGTACATTACACCCATTCACCAAATGAATGTGAAGACTCGGCCCGCGCAGCGTCTGGTGCTGATGAGGTGTTTTGTCTCATACAGGTGTTCTGGAGAAGCTGCATGAAGCTGCATATAAGAACGCTTTATCCAACTCTCTGTACTGTCCAGACTACATGGTGGGGAAGTTTAGTGTCGATGATGTAAGTGACTGACTGCAACTTCTGAACATCTCAACTCCGTCTACTGATGTTACCTTATTTAAGCCAAGTCGTCTGTTTCTGTTCCTAGCTGCAACGGTTCTTAGGCAGTAATTACACCAGTGGTAGAATGGCCCTCGTTGGACTAGGTGAGTCTTTCTCATGAATGTGCAGCGAGTGCTGCAGTGATGACGTAATTTTTGGAGGCACACCTGGAAGTTTGCATCACCCTCGTTAGCTTAACCTGAAAAGGGCTTTTAGGTGATTGTAGAAAAGCCAGTTGTGTTCAGTATGATAACCTTCACAATTGAACGCAGCTTTTATTAAACTGGAAGCTTTAGTAAAATTGTAACAATATCTTGTTAAGACATGTGGTCATGTTGAGTCTCTGTGTTTGAAGGCGTCAGTCATGCTGCTCTGAAGACGGTGGGCGAGCAGTTCTTCGGGGCCCGGACAGGGACAGGTGCAGCCGGGGCTAAAGCCGTTTACCGCGGCGGTGAGTACACCAACACTTCATGACATATCCAGAGAGAGAAACTGATGAAATGTGTGGTCCGTGTCTGTTAATGAAGGTAAAGCTGCTAATTGTTCATGCTACAATAACAATTGTGTGTGTGTGTTCAGGCCTAGAAATATGTACCTTTTAAATGTGACCTGGTGGTACTTTGCTGAACTGGTGATCTTGTTGACTGGTGTGCAGGTGAGCTGCGTGTGCAGAGCGGTGGAGCTCTGGTGCATGCTCTGCTGGCGTGTGAAGGAGCCGCGGCGGGCTCCGCGGAGGCCAACGCCTTCAGCGTGCTGCAGAGGGTTCTGGGTGCAGGGCCACATGTCAAGAGAGGATCCAACATCACCAGCAAACTCAGCCAGGGCATCGCCAAAGCCACCGCGCAGCCGTTTGATGTGAGTACTCCTCATCTGCGACAGCTCTCCTCAGAGTACAGATCATTAGATCTCACTACAGCTTTGATGCTTCTGTTTGATCTCGTCACAGGCCACGGCTTTCAGCGCTACTTACTCTGACTCCGGCCTCTTCGGAGTGTATGTCATCTCCCAAGCAGACTCGGCCCGCGAGGTGAGTGCTCAGAGAGCAGGGATAGTTGTTTGATCGCTCAAAAATGTGAATTCGGATGTTGTTCTGCATCTGTGTGGCGTGATTTTAGCTCTTTTACGTACAGTGGCCGTGTTTTTATTTGTGGGTGAAGTAAGGGACTGATTGACATCTGCATTGACGTCTGTCCGTGTGCAGGTGATCAGTTCAGCCGTGGCACAGGTGACTGCTGTAGCTGAAGGAAGACTTGCTGCAGATGACCTCACCAGAGCCAAGTGAGTGGAACAACACCATCTGCAAAGCTTTTAACACACATAATGCATTCCTGTAAAAGCAGGGCTTTTTGAACTAGTTAGAATGAAGTTGCTTGTAATAGCATGAAGTGTTTCTATTAAACTTTTTTTTTTTTTTGGAGTAAAGTGCTTTTAAGAAAGTAAATGGGGTCAGTGTTGAATGATGGTCCTGGTATTGTGTTTTCAGGACCCAGCTGAAGACCGATTATCTGATGTCTTTGGAGAGCTCAGAGGGTCTGCTGGAGGAGCTGGGGGTCCAGGTTTTGAGCAGCGGCTCATACAGCTCACCACTGTCTGTGACGGAGAACATCGACTCGGTGACCTCCAGTGATGTTGTCAAAGTAAGTCATTTCTGGAAATCATTACTTTTCCTTGATCTTTTGAATTCATATTCAGCAAAAACACAAGAAACCGGAAATGGCATGGTCAGAATATCACCATGACCATAACTGGCATTGATCTAAAAATGCCAGTTATTAATATATAATATATATAAAAGTCAGTCTTCATCACAGTTAGTTTGTAAGGCTTAAAAGATCAAGCTCGGTCTGATTAATTTAGGTGATTTAAAGGGACAGTTCACCCAAAAATGAAGATTCTGTCATTAAATACTCACCCTCATTCCTTTGAATCCATGTTTCTACTAAACACAAATTAAGTTATTTTTGATGAAATCCAAGAGCTTTCTGATCCTCCATAGACCTTTATGGTTGATCAGTCCGAAGGTGTTTCTGTCCAATTGAGCCATCGTTCTGATTATAAAAGCACTAGGTTGCTCATTAAACCCCGTTGGGATCCCAAGTTCAAGTCCTAGCTAGTGAACCTTTTCTGAAGCAGCTTACGTTGCATTTAAGTTACACACCTTCATTTATATTCAGTGTTCCAGTAATATGGATTTTCAGCTTGCTTGGTGGTTTTAACAGCTCGTGAAACTGTTAAAGCAGTAAAAATACAGTAACTGTTGGATGACGTATGACAGCACAATAAATCTCCTTTTTCCCCCACAGGCTGCAAAGAAGTTTGTCGAGAGCAAGAAGTCCATGTCATGTTCTGGAAATCTGGCGAACACACCATTTGTTGATGAATTGTGAGAGAAAGTCCCAGTCTAAAGTGCACACATTGTGCAGCTGCTTATTTGAGTGTAAAAACATTCTTAACCTTGTATTGAATCCCTGATTGCTGTTGACAGTTGGGGTTTTTTGGGTCAGTTCATAATGAAGTCTGGTCCTTAATAATGGTTTACCGAGAGCAGAGGCATCAGTTTCATCCATTTCACTGTTTATCTGATGTACATTCATTAAAACAAATCTATCGGTGATACATAATCCTTGTCTGTTTCATCATTCCTCTGAGGAGTCTGTGGGATCATGGTTTTTGAACCATTGCTTTTGGTAGTTCTTCTTTTAGCCTGCAGAGGGAGACACGAGCTCAACATTAGGTTTGAAAAAGAAAAACATTCACCTTTTCATTTGTGGTTCTGTTGAAAGCAAGAAATTGTTTTACTTTTGGGATTTTTAACAATTCACAATTTTTTAGTTATTTTGCTGTATTATAAACATCAAATTATCTCTTTTTAAATGAACACCTGCATTAACACGTGTTTAGTCCTTTATGTCTTAACTAAAACTAAAACATTTGTCCTAAGTGCTAAGAAGTCTCAACTCTGAGATTTTGCTCATAGCTAAACAAAATACTAAGTATTTGTCATAAGGTTATTTAATTATAAAGTACTATGGGGTATGATTTAAATACTAACGCTGCTGTTCATTTGACCATTTGCTTTTTCCATACTATATAGATTACAGTTATTGTAGTTAATACATTAGTAAAACTTTTTTTTTTTCAATTTACATAATGTAGTCGTTATTATGTCGTTTTTTCTTGTTTACACATATTCATGAACGCTTTTATCTCAAATCGAAAAAAAATTTTTTTTTTAAATACGCATCTAAAATAAACGCTTTTGCATTGTGAAATCAGGCTTTAGGACCCCACTGCCGATGTGTTTTGAAATCATTGCGAGCATTAAGCGGGTAATTATAGAAGCACTCATGGATGTTGATGATGCCCACACGCATCACAGACCCCCGTTAACCGGCCGGAGTCTCGCGAGACGAGAGGGACGGAGCGAGATCTCGCAGGCCTGTTGTGTCTGACGAGAGAGAGAGAGACGCTGCGTGGGGGTTTTCGCTTGATGTCATTGGGAAAGACGCGAGAGCTGCGTTTACGCCACACCGTTTCTCATGCTTCTGCAGCGTCTTCCGCTCCTCTCTTTCCACACACACTCGTTGAACGACCTTTCGCGGTACACGGCGGGATTCTGACGGGTTTTTGAGGAGGATGCGGCAGCGCTCGTGCAGATGCGCGTACAGCTGAGGAGAAAGATGGACCGTAGCACCGTCGATGAAAACGGCCCTCTACGGCTCTGAGTCGCTGTCCCAACGCATCAGCGGTCCAATTCCCGCAAGTCGAGAGCTTCTTCGCGATGGATATGTGGACGGCCAGCGGCAGCAGGCCCTCCAGATGGCAAACGAACCGCGAGGATCTGTAGCCTGCTAAGTTAGCTAATAACAGAAGAGCACCGCAGCCAGTCACTATACGAGGAGGATGAGGGTGAGCATCAGCCCCGAGCTCGTATCAGGAGGAAGATCAGGCGAACAACCTGATCTTTAAAGGGCTTGTTTTGTGCTCCTGGCTGCTGGACTCATAGCCATATCATATCACGCCATATCATGCGGTCAGGCTCGAGCAGGGACCGTCCTGTTTACTGACTGCTGCCGATAGCTCTAGAGAGATTAGCTCCGTTCTTCACTCCTATATCAGAGTCCAGGTCACCTGAGATGGATAAACTCACCATTATTTCAGGATGTCTCTTTCTGGCTGCGGATATATTTGCCATAGCGAGCATTGCCAACCCAGACTGGATCAACACTGGCGAGTCAGCAGGTGAGAGATGAGATCAATAAACTTCATTTGGTGTCTTCAGATCTGGGAAAAGCTCAAACGCTTGCGTCTCTAAACAAGCCTTTCATGTTCGTAGACCTGCTACGTCCTTATAATATGATGTAATCTCAATAGACTATTTGTGGTCAAGATTTGGACGAAATCGTTTTTTACTGAGGTTACATAAAGATGCATTTTATTATAACTTTCATTAAGACACATGATTAATTATCCTTCGGATATCTCGTGAAACTCACTCATAAGATCTAAAGTTTGATTTCCAATAACATAATATAGTGTAGTAATTTTTAGTGCACGAATAGTTATTTTAATGTAATACGAAATTCATTTATTCATAATTAACGCTCAACTGTAAAATCTTATTAGTAATTTACAAATGTTTGTTTTCAATAATCTATTAAATATTGTGGGATCAGGATCGAAACGCTCATTTGGACGCATGCAGAGTCGAAACTGCACCGTGATTCTTCTGTAATGTTTAACCACATATCATCTGAACACTAACATCGCCACGTCCAACTTCAGACCGTTCAAACCGAGCTCAACACATGCTTTGGTGAAACCGTTTTTAGCAGGTTGTTCAGCTGCTCTGTTTTGGTTATGTATCTGTTGTATGTGGCTCTCGCAGCCGCGGGGACACCTACACCGTTATTAAACATTTAAACCCATGACTGTCTTCAGATGTCCATGTGCAGGCGGGCTGTTGATAAACAGCTGCTCTTTGTTCAGCATGCATGACTGCTCAGTAAGTGGGTCAGCAGGGGTTCAAGCACAATCCACTCAATTCAGCAAGAATCGCTGGCCTTGTGTTGTTTTCTTACATGCCGAATGCTCCTGCGCTGAATCAGGTGCAGTATGAACACGTTTCTTTGTGTCCAGTGCAAGGAGTTTTAGCACATGCTTCCTATCGACTTCATTTAGGCTTTCTTATTGTCCGGAGCAGGCATTGTTATGAAACCAGTCGGTCCACAAATACGCTCGCAAACCAGTGAATATCAGATGAATATCACAAAAATAAATGAAATTATTTAAATGACCCCCACCACACACACACACACACACACACACACTAAATTCTCATTAATGTAATGTATCCAGGTGTCTGTTTTACATTTCTGTTTGGTTTTTTTGGGTAGCTCTCATTTTCAGTAATTCTCATTATTGATTTCAGAATAAGAGTTACACAACACGCTGTCATCTTGTATTTTTTTATGCTGTTATGAAATGAGTTATGAAAGTAGATGATGGATCACACACACATGCAAAGATCTATCCGACTCTTTAGTAGTCGAGAAACACAAACGTTTTGATGCGCACACACAGACTTGATATTATATGCAATGTGTAATTATTATTATTATTATTATTAGGTAAGGCATGAGTCACTCGAATCATAATGCCCTCGTCTAAGAATGACTTGATGAAAACAATTTGTTTGTTTGTTTGTGTGTCAGATTGTTCTGCCAAATGAAGAATTGAGAGCTCATTGTTTAGTACGTGGCTGCATGCAGTTCTGTAAACTGAATTGGGCTCTTTTGTGAAGCCATTGTCAGATTGTTTCCTTCCTGTGAATGGTAAAATCATTAAAGTGTTTGTAGAGTCCCTGCCCTCTCTTTGATGCGGTCTATGACCAGAATGAGGCAGAATAATTGGCTGATGAGACATTGTTTAGGCTCTTTCAGAGAAATCGTGTCTTTGATCTAACTTCTGAACATTTTGACTAAAATGTTGTTTTTCTTCCGTCGTTATTTGTTTATTTGTCGGGTACACAAGGGCATTTTCAAACAGTTCAAGAAAGGTTGTTTTCTTTTTTGTTTGCGATTGTTAAGCGTATAGTTTTTCTAATCGAATAAAATCCTGACTTTAATCATTCACTTAATCCGTCATAGGCTAGTTGTGCTACAAATGCAGTTCGCTCAAAACAACAAACGTTTTCTGGAAATGCACCCCCAGGCCATCCGAGACGTAGATGAGTTTTTCTTCACTATTCTTCAGCGAGAGGCCTGAGAGTGATTACACTGCCATAAGGTTTTCTCTTATGTAAACCGTTCCTTTAATGATGCCTCGAATCTTGTTGCAAACAATTTGACTGGCATTAAATTTCCCCTGGTGGTTAAAAACCCCTTACTTTCTTTAGGAGGGACACATATGTAGCATATATGGAGACACTTTAAAATATCCGACATTTATAAAGAAGGCGTATTTGCCGTGGCTAGAAACCAGACAGCAGCTTGTTAGAACTCTCAGAGCAGCATAGTAACAGCATAGCAACACCTTGACATTGTGAAAGCAAGATTTCCACAGACAATAACCTCTTGCATATTCATAAGAAATGTTAAATCTTCATTATTTTTGTTTTCTTTAAAGAAGAAATCTTTTTAGCATCTGGAGCATTTTTAATAAGTCACCCTGCAGAGACTTGCCTGCTTGCCTTTTAAATTCCCCTGGATTTTGCATTTACATCATCAGCAGACCGGCATATATATATATATATATATATATATATATATATATAGCACGTATACCTGTAAGTGTTTGCTCATATACACAGGGTTATTAACATTGGCTAGTAATTAAATTTGACGTTGAATAAAATGCTAGTAACATTTCGTTCTTTCATGTCACATAAAAGTATAGTCTAACATGCCTCCTCTTCCTGTCAGTGAGGGCAATTATACCTCCTTTCCACTTTTGCTCTCATCTCAGACTCATTATGCTGTTTGACGGGAATGTGGCCATCCAGAGACGCCCAGTCTGTCCCCTCAAACCCTAGCTGTAAAAAAAAAAAAGAAAGAATTTTGATTGGCATTTACTGCTCCGATTCACATCTGCGGTGCCAGTGAGACAGCTGTAAGGTCTGTTTGCATTTGTTCACTTTTTCAAAAGACTGCTACAGTTCACAGGCAGGAGTCAGGGCAAAGACAGGAAATTATGCAGCGGAGACCTTCAAACTCAACCCGTGACCGAGAACCCAAGAGCTTGCAGGGACAGAACACGAGTTGGTGGTCGTGACATTTGCAAAATGAAAAAAAGCCCTCCGAGCCTTTTATTCCCAGGAATGATTAATTCGGCTCACTGTCTCCGTGTGACCGCATACAGTACTCATTTCACTCTCCAGGCAGGGAGCTGATTGTTTGGAGCTTGTTTTAGAGGTGTTGACAGCATTTTTAACAGTACTGTTTCTGTTTGCAGAAAAATAAGCGCCCGATTAGAAATGCCACTTCCTCCCACTGTTTCTGAAGCACTTGCTCATGCCGAATTCTGACTCGAGAACAAAATATGAAAGCGTATTTTAAACTATAGGATGTTTTCAGAACCGATTTTGAGTGGGTAATCAGCAGACTACACTTTTTAACTTTTCCCTTGTTTTAGATTTAGATTTTCACAGTTTCTGGTAATGTTGGCACAGTTCTTGAACCGTGTGAAAGTGTTGATTTTATTCTAGTATTAACATGTTGTGAAAGGGAAATTTACTGCATGATGTGATGATTTTTATTTTTTTATTTTTAATTATGCTATTAAGTAAAACATTTCATATCGATCTTCTGACGTGCTTTTTCACAAATGCTTGACATGATCCCGTTCCTCCAGGTAATTATGCAAAGGTGTTGCGTAAAGTGCTACTTAAAGTACTCAGGCTTTGTCCATACGTCATGTTTGGTTTGACTAAAACTAACTCTAGTGCAATCTGCTCTGTTGGTGCAATTCGTTTGAGTGCCATCCGAACCCTGGTGCAGGCCGAGACCACTAAAATGATGAGTCTCTGTCCGCTTCCAATGAAGTATGAATGCAGCATGGACCAAATACTTCTAATCAATCCAAAAGCAGTAACGCTATATGTATGGAGGGCCAGATGGCTCTCTGATATTATCAGAAATATCTTCATTTGTGTTCCCAAGATGAACGATGGTCTTACTGGTTTGTAACGACACAAGGATGAGTAATTACTAATTAATCAATGACTGAATTTTCATTTTTGGCTGATCTAACCCATTAAGTGTCTTTTTTGAGCTCCTGGTGAGTTTACATAAAGTGTGTTCAACTTAAAATCAGCGCTGACGAGGTCAGTTAATGGGACTTTGATGTCATACAACGACATGGCCACATTAAGTTCAGACACGTCTTTTGTTTGAGGCGTTCGGTAAGTTCCATCACAAATTTGTCCTTCAAGGCAACCAATAGATTTGGTACTGGCAATAGCTAGAAACTGTAAATGCAAGCAGTGTAATGTAAACGCATCACTAAAATGATTGAGCAAGAGACCATTCTGTCAACTAAACCCAAACCTCCCTCACTTTCTCACATTCTTATTGTCAAGCCTCGCTCTTATCGGAAGCTAAGAACATAATCAAATTAGACCAAATATTTAATAAACAAGCATGCGAAAGGGGCAGACCATTAGCAGATTTTTGTGAATGCCCGGTGTTTCGTTTCTGCAAAAACCCGTGGAGCTTTCTTAAGGCTCAGATTTCATGTGGGACTGCTTATTTTGTCCCATTCATTGTAATTCATTGAGGAACCACTTAGGAAGCGGTTTTTATGAAAAGGACTGACGTGCTCTCAGCGATGCTTATCCGAATACATGAAAGGAATAATAATCGACTGAAAAAGACAGACCTCTTGAAAAGTGATGAGGCCGGTCTGTTTATGCCACTGACTCATGGCTGCTTGAGAAAATAAAGCCCATCTCGCTGACTCAGTTCAACCTGCAGAGAGCATTTCTAGGGTCTTGCTTCAAGATTGACTGCATTTATTTCCTTTTTTTTTTGTCTGGGCTTTATGGTTTATAACTATTAGTAGTTTTGTAATACACTTTTATTTTAAGTGCGATTTAAAGCCACTGAAATATTGTATGAAAAATACTAACCAATACTTTTGTCAGTACTCTTAACCTGCGTTTTATGGTCTAATCTTGTCCTGCATTTTAATTGTTTTGATGATTAGTGTTGCTACAAAAGCTTAAAGCAGTAGTTCACACAAAAATGTAAATTGTATCATTATTAACTCACCCTCAAGTAGTTCAAAATCTGTGTGAATATGGAAGATATTTTGAAGAAAGTTTGTAACCAGGCTGTTTTTGGCTTTTCTTATGCTTTTTTGTGTCTTTGTTGTCTAGTTTGTGTCTCAGTGTAGTTATTTAGTTTGCTCAATAAGCCATGGGTGACGTGTTAGACTTCTGAAAAGGTATAATTCATGGAAGCCTGTTTAGCAGGAACAATTGTAATCTATACAGCCCATTCATGTTCACAAAGAATGGCTAGACTTCATCCATGAAGAAGTACTGTGCCCAGACCCTACAAAGTACTGCAGCAGAGTGAGACAACGACAATATTCACCTTTTTAAAAAATAATGGAACCTGGAAAGTTGGAGCACATAAATAAACTTCAACATGTGCTCTGGACAGATAACTCACTTGACTTGTATACTCGATCCAACTCAATGTGGGCAGTTTTGAAGAGGTGAGTGAGAAGCCTCCACCAACATCTCTACAGCAATCGGCAGATGTTCTGAGATTCAACTGAAGACCGTTCAGATGATGTTGGAGTCTGTAAGATGGTTGGAAGCTGTATTAAAGGCGATGGTCAAACGCCTTCATAAAGAAATAATGTTGGCATTATTTCATCCAACAGGCGTCAAGGCAGGTTGTCCTTATTGTCTTTTTTGGTAGCGTGTAGTTTGTCATCAACCGTTAAGCCCATTCATCTTTTTTCAAGTTTTGTTTTGGTCAAATCTTGTAGTGCTTCCAGCAGTGAATACATTTTCCTTGTGTTTACTGCGGGTTCATCACGGGCACAGGATGTGAATGCATCTGTATGCGTCTGAGAGAATTTGTTGCGTAAAAAAAGAAAAGAACAAGCCTGTAGCGCCACATACAGCCTCCGCTTTCCACCCACTAGGGTTCAGGGGCTATTTGACTCATCTCCATAGCGCTCCATATCTCCAGAGCTGCTCAGCCTGCACTAATGAGAGAACAGCAGTGCTCAGGAAGCAGATGCATTTGCTTCATTTCCTGTTGTTTTAAGCACAGGCTGTGAACAGGAGAGTGGTCCAGAGTGTCTGAATGTGTCAAGCCGCTGTTGAAATGGAGTCTCCCTAAGGTCACCAATGTTTATCTCTCAGTGAAAGCAAACAGTGCCCACTTATTGTGAGAGAAACCCCTCACTCGTAGCTTCTTCACCAGTGGTATGTAGCTGTTTAGTATTTTTCAATTAATGTGTAATTTGGAAAGTCTAGAAATAACAAGCTAGTTTTAAAAATATAAGATCCAACCCTGCCTGCAACTCTCTTTCTAAAGCCACACCTGCAATACATAAGGACAGCCTATAGTAGCCCTCGGAATGAGGGATATTATCGGAATAGCATTTTATGGCCTGCACCTTCCACAGATGATACAAAAACACTTAGACCACTTAATTTAGTGATTCCTATCAGAATGTTTTTAGCTTTCGACAGTCTTATGAATGCTTAGAAGAATACAACAAAAGTGAGAAATTAAGAAAGGTTTAATAAATTGAAGCAATTCAAAATGACGTAATTGTTAATACATGGCGTTACAACTTTATTTTTGTTGCATTTGTTTTTGTTTTTAATAAAGTTTTCACATGACAGACATTTTTTTTCTGCTTATTCATCTCTATATGGATTCATTGTGCATATTGATGTATTGGGCAGGTGTAATTCTTGTGTACAAACTAGGGATGTTATTTTTTTAGGAGGAACACTTAGTTTAACTATGAATCTAAAGGCCTATTCACAGCTGATATCGCCAACGTTTAACGCCTCGTGACTAAACAAAGGGCAACAATGTGAGTGTCCACACAAAGCTTAAAATGCTGACTATATCGTGCACGATACGGTACTTACAAGCCTTAACTGTGAACAATTAATTCCACATAACTTATTCATATTGACTTATCCAAACTGATCTTAATTTCTATCATGGTTAAAATGTTAGATAATAATAATAAAAATGTCGGCAACAAAAGCAGCAAATTGGATGAATGAAAATGCAGATTCACTCTCTTGACAGCAGGTGGCACTTTTGGGCAAGCAGAAATACAGTGGTTACCATGGTTTCCCCTGTAAACAAAGTACTGTCTCAATTATAAACTTGCTTGAAGTTCATTTATAATGATCCCCCTTTAAACTAGTAAATGCTCGCCTTGCAAGCTGCCATTTCTCTGAATCCAAATCCAGTGAAACAAAGAAATAGCATGCTTGCAGGATCTGCTTCTAATATCCAAAATAATGTATTACAATGTCCAGTGCAGCTGCATTTCCATTAGATAGACAAGGCTTGCACATATCTAGTACCAACTAAAAGTTTGGAAATACGAACATTTCTACAAATCTGCAACATTGTGTCAGCAGTTTTAGGAAAGATTTACACTCCCAAAAACGTTTGCATGAATAAAGGCCGCTACAGGTATTACAGATACAGTATGCGTTTCTACCTTCTTTCATATCAGCATGCCCCTTGTCACAACTCTGTAACTTTTCAATGTATGTGTTATTTAACTTGTAAGTAACGCATCATTTATGACCTCATAATAACTATTTCTAATTTCTAAGTGCATTTGACCACTTGTGCCAAAGAGTCAAAGAGAGACTAGCTCTGAGCGTAAATACAGCTTTAACGTTTCTGGTATTAAGACAGAATGTTTGTATTAAAACCCCAAAGTTCCTTTATTACACATTTGCAAAAAATATTCCCAAACACGTTGACCAAATTTGATTTCGGATAGGTTTCCTGAGGACATATGTTCCTTGATAATCACAAACAAAAGTTTGAGTCCGTGACATGTTCTGCTGAATAGTATATTTCTAGTTTCCACTGAAGGCTTCTTGGGAATTTGGCGAAGCTCCAGCGCTCTCTGACTTGCTCCACGTTTATTTATCCAGATGTGTTGTTCTAAATGATGCCGTTTCGTGTGTGTGTGTTTGGGAAAGGACTCTGTGAGTTTGTGCTCTGTGAATGTCTAAACTGCAGTTGCGGGTGCGATTGAGTGTTGTCTTTCTTGTTAGTGTACCATAGCGTGCCAGCTGGTTGTAATGATAGAATTAGACATTGAAGTTGTGAATCAGCAGGGGATTGTTGGGTGATGAGGGAAATGTTTACCGGATGCAGACACTAGTCTTTATCAAGCTCTTTAAAGGCTTTCTTCCCACCGAGACTAAATGCTTCTTTCCCATCATCAAACCCTGGCTTAAACTTGAAGTTCTGTTTAGTATTTGTGACCCTGTAGCAGCTCATGATGATAAAGCCGAGCGTAAATCAACATTCTTACTTTTGTAAAATGTGAAAATCCTCTACGGCTTGTAATTCAGATGATCTTATTTTGCCTGAAGCAAAATAAATGCATCAGTTTATTGAACTAATTGAATTCATAGTGCGAATTAGATGGCCATGCTTAATTTAGAACGCACATAAAGACATTTAGAGAGCTTTTAATAAAATATGAGAGATTTATTACAAATCTGTAACCCAAAACTATACTTGTGTTAATTCTATGGAAGCAGATTAGTCTCATTAATAATTCACGCAAAAGACACGATGCACACATGCGTAACCAAATTCACATGCAT
>JAUCNO010000710.1:9909725-9965294 GCA_032353835.1 Enteromius viviparus | reverse complement strand
CTTCATTAAAGCAGTAGGAAAATGTCTTTACTTACTTTAATTACTTCTGCTCTGTTTTCAAAGAAAACCTGTCATGACAATTTCTCCAAACAGAGTCGAACAATTGTTGCTGCTCGGGGACACGCAATGTTTGAAAGCTGGTATGGTTTCCGTTCGCAGGACTGCTGCATCGTTTCTCATTGGTTACCACTTTTTTGGGAACGGAAATGGTCTAAAACGGCAGCTTTTCCAGACTAACTTTGCTCACGAAATAGAATGTAGCGTCACAGGAAGTATGGGCGGGCCCAGGCTAGAAATGCACTACATTGTAGGAATAATTGACATCTGTGTCAAGTTCACTGTATGTGATCTTGTCAATGTTCTTCACAGTTTTGGATCAGATGTCAAGTCATGGCAAGAGAAGATGGTTCCTCCGACTCATGAAAACCTTCAAGCTGTTTGGCAGTAAGAGCACAGGATGTGCTTTTGACTTCAGTCTGTTGTTCTCTTTCTCATTTTGTCTCCCTCCTTCTGATTTTAATGGCCTTTCATTAGTGCTGTTTGCTATTGCTATCAGATCAAAACTGAATCAAATAGTCTCAATTTACAAGTCCCTGAAAATTAACTTATTAGTAGTCAATCCGGTAACACTTTATTGCGATAGTCTACTTTAGACATTCTACTAACAGTTAGTAACTTTGTAACTACATCTCAACTAGCAGTCATTAGAGTATTAGTAGACTGTCTGCTTTATATCTTCTAACACTTTATTTCGAGTCCACAACATCCTGACTATCAGAAACTTTACAAGTACATATCAACTTAACTTATCCTAACAGTGTTAGTAGACATGAATTTGCGAAATAATGAGAATTAGTTGACATGTAGTTAAAGTTACTTAGGATAGTTAATATAAAATAAATACATTTTTAGACATTTCTGTTACAGATTTGCTGTTGCTCTGCTCTGACGAAAGAAAATTATTCACATCCAAGATACTCACCTCGCAAGACCTGTCCTCTTAGTTCATTCATTGCTGTGCAAAATAAATTACATGCTGTTCTCACTTACCTTCTGTGTAGAGTCTGCTTCCATAACAATTTCATTCTGTGTTGTCTATTTCAGTTGTGTTTTTCATTCTAGTAATAGTTTTTGTTCCTAGGTTCAGTTTCAGTTCATCCCAAAACAGTAAATCTGTGCAGCCTGTGTGCATTACCTAATATAGCCTGTTCTGTTTTTCGGGGGTTTAGAGTTCAGTTAAAGGTTAGAAAGAAAATGTCTATTGGTGATAAATCGTATGTGTGTGTGTGTCTTCAGGTGGATTCAGGCAGTGGAGTGTGTCGGTGGTCGTAACACTCTGGCTGCTCTACATCGCGCTCTGGATGAGGAAGCACAGGAAGAATCGCCCCTGACCGGAGGTGTGTACCTCCTGACCACCGGCATGCCAGATCAACATATGGTTAGTTGGACACTCACAGTTCATTTTAATGACTTGTGAGGCAAGGTCCTGTCACACGTAGAGCCCAATATGTTTATTTGTTTCTAGTGGCCATCACATTTCTTGTGGCATTCATTATTTTGAATTTGAGTTTAAGGGAGCATTATTTGTTGTTGTTTATTGGGTGCCACTCTTTGTTAGGAGTTAGGAGACTGAGTAGAGCCCAGTGGAAGACTTGATCCATGATGTAGATATAGATGAATTTGCTCCTTCATTGAAACAGATTTGGAGAAATTTAGCATTGCATCACTTGCTCACCAGCGGATACTCTGCAGTGAATGGGTGCCGTCAGAATGAGAGTCAAAACAACTGATAAAAACAAAACAATGATCCACAAGTAATTAACACCACTCCAGTTCATCAGTTAGTGTCTTGTGCTGTGTGTTTGTAATGAACAAATCCATCATTAAAATATTAAAATCTAAAAAGATGAGCTTTTCTGAATTAGGGGAGTAATATGAGCAGTCAAAAATATCTCTAAACAAGTATGTCAGTGGATTTTGATGTGAGAGGACAACAGGGGATGGATTTTTTCACGGATTATGCATTTTTGATGGCCAGAAGTGACGTTCTCAAATTACAATGATTTAATAAATAACAAATAAATAAATATATTATATATATATATATATATATATTTTTTTTTTTTTTTTTTTTTTTTTTTTTTTAAGAAAAACACAGCTTTCAACTTCACAAAATGTTAACTGAAGGACGGAATTGTGGGGATTATTTGTGGATTATTGTCATGTTGTTTTTTATCAGGTGTTTGTACTCTCATTCTGACGGCACCCATTCACTGCAGAGCATCCAACAGTGAGCCAGTAATGCAATGCTACATTTTTTCTAATCTGTTTTAACGAAGAGACAAACTACATCTTGGATGGTCTGATGATGACTAAATCTTTCATGCCCACCTGAGACCACTTTGTTTCTCCTAGGACTCAGTTAACAGCATTAGCTGTACAATAGCGTGGGCTATTATATGAGGTAGCATTTATGTGTCATTATCGCATGGAGGATTTGTTTGTTTTGTTATGATTTTGTTATTGATAAACATGGCAATAAATAATTATTTTAATTGCATTTGAATTGACATTATAAAATATTTATACATATTTAAAATTCTTTAATTATTATTTAAAAATAAAAATAGTTAATATAGATAATACAAAAACAAAAAAAATGAAATTTTGCTTTTAATAACATTTGTAACTATAAATTATTGTGTTTATCTACATTTAGTTATAAATTTAATAAATGTAAATATGTTTATGTTAAAATGGATGTTTTTTTTTTTTTTATTATTTTTAAATTATAAAATTTATCATTTATTCCGAGTCCTCAATATGAACCATGTTGAATTCATCCAATATGGCCATGCCAGCCACTGCTGCCCTCTGCTGTTCAGATTTGAAAGATGCAGTTTCTATATTTTTATACAGATGTATCAAAAAGCAGTCATAGTCTTTTTCACACTCTCATTTTCAGGTTTCTGTCACTGCTTATGTATCTGAGCGCTGCAGGGCAACAAACCTGAATCTCCACGTGTGCCTGTTCACTGGAGAGGATGACACTGCCCGCTGCCCTCCGCCCCGTTACGCCACCCGGAGCGAAACCGCCCAGGCTCTGAGCAGCCTGGCACACGCAGGCAACGGACGCTTCCTTTGGATGACTGAGACTGGTGAGAAGAGGGTGTCTAAGTGATACCTGACCCACTTTTTCAAGAAAGATGAGTTTGAAGCAGAAGGTAGGACAGGGAACTACTGCAAAAAGAAGTTTTATTTTGTTGTTCAGACAGTTCTGAGGTCTTGTGTAAAAGTCCCTAGAGCGGCTGTTTACTTGAGCTCTGCTACTTTTGTCTCTGTCATGTGTACAACACATGGTCCCTGAACTCAGCGCAGCTTACAATGGGAAGTCTTGTGTTTGTGAGTGTGTTTGAATTTGTGTGTGTGCAGTGGAAAATATGAGCCTCTGCCTCGTCTTTCCCTGCAGGCATCGTGGAGAGTGATGACATCAGTGGCCTAATTGGAGAAATGGAGACGGCAGTTAATTATTTTCAGAAGGTGAGTTCAGAGCAATGTGTCCAGGGCCCATTTTCTCACATGACCTGTACGTGACCTGTGTACACGGTGTCTAAATAATTCATGGGAACCTGAGGAAAAGTTTGAAGTACGCCTGCAAGAAATATCGGCTGTTGATGTTTAGAAAGGTTCATCCAGGACTTTGTGTTCATTCAGAACCAGCTGGATTTGCTGAAGATGTTTCATTACTCATCCAAGCTGCTGCATCATCATCGATTCAATCAAGTCCAGTTGTTGTTAAAGTCAATGTGAAATCAGTAAATGTGTGAATGACTGAGGCTGTTAACTTCTAAGTAGATACACTACTGGTTAAATAGTTTGGGATCAGGAAGAATAAAAAAAAAGAATACCTTCTCTGTTGAAAATTCCAGCAGGCTGGTTAGGTAGCTTATTAAAGTGCGTTTTAAAGCATGGCTGCTGGTTTGAGCTGGTTTAAGC
Organism: Enteromius viviparus; assembly: GCA_032353835.1. Classification (NCBI taxonomy): domain Eukaryota; kingdom Metazoa; phylum Chordata; class Actinopteri; order Cypriniformes; family Cyprinidae; genus Enteromius; species Enteromius viviparus. Next base: position 9,961,298 of record JAUCNO010000710.1, on the reverse strand, counting down.
TGGTCCTGAGCAGGAGCTACCCAGCAAAACAATTTTACGTTCTAAAAACATTCTCATTAAGTTATTAAAACGTTATTGTGCAGTTTTTAGACATTGTATTAACGTTCTTGTTTGGTTATAAACGTTTAAGAACATTTTTAGTCTCTGGTTATATGAATGTTCTAAGAACGTTATGTAAAATGTTATTAAAATGTTCCATTCCCCATCATATTGATGTTTTAAGTTATAAAAACGTTATGTTTGAATGTTCTTAGAACGTCTGGGCCTGTATAATCAGTTGTAATTGCTCTGTCCAAGCTTCAATCCTTCCGGGATCCCTCCACCTCTCCATCTCCTCCTCTATTCTTATTCTCCCTTCATAACAAGAAGTCAAGTTTGGCTCCCTTTAAAAAAGCCAAATTTGTTTACCATTAACCATTAGGACTGGATGGGCAGGCAAACTCGTGAACCAAAATAAAGTAGATAAAATAAAATAAAGAAAAAATGTTTTCAAATTACCGCCAATTTTTTTTGCCCCTGCAGTGCTCTGAATTAGTGGACACTCTGATCCAGAAGGGCTCTGACAGGGGTTCAGGAGAAACAAGTACCCCATCCATCAAACCCCAGACCTGGACTCGCAGAGCAAAACTGCCATCTCCTCGACCCACAACACTCAGCCTCGCTAGACTGGTCAGATCCCTCTCTTCATCGCTTTCTTCACTAGTACAATTCGTAATGCATTTATCGTTTAGAATTTACTAATTACATTTTTTGACAAGTCCTGTTCAGTTGATTCTAGCCAAGAACCAGAACTAAAACAAGCTTTGTAAGAAGTTGTTAAAAATGACAGACTATATGTAAACCATCAGAGTTGCATGCTTGTCTAAATAGGTCTTTTCAGTAGGACACTTTTATAACAACTTTAAGCAGTTTATAACCATTTCAAACGTGTTTCTATCTTCTGCTGAACACAAAAGAAGAAACCTAGTTTCATAAAAATACGTACCTCTGTGCAGTTTTTGTGCAACAGTTTTTAAGTAGCCTACCTCACTACAGAAATGTCCACTGAGTGGTGGTAAACTGCAGGTTTAATATGTAAACCCTCGCACATTTTTATTACGTTGAAATAGGTACGTTTTTGGCAATTCAGAATTGAAATATTCATGGACTGTCACTAAAAGTTAATGCTCTATCATGTTGGAAATATGCCCTAAACCAAATCCAACCCTAAACCTATGCAACAGTGTTAACAAATGCAAAGCTGATATAAAAACACATTTGTTGAAAACTTTTTTAGGTGAGCTATTCCTTTAAAGATTTATTTACAGATGTTTTCTTTATAAATGCTTTTTCATCATGATGTCTGATATGAACAGGAAAGCAGGCAGAAGAGCAGATTGGCACAGAACGGCTGGGCTTGGAGGCCGTACAGCTCTAAAGCAGATATCCCACCATCTTATCAATGTAATAAATAGAGATCATACACCAAATGCTCTCTATTTGCCATCCAAGCGGTTTGCTTTAACTTATCCTCTAAATGTATCCATAAATATATTTACTTTTGCTTCCAAGTGACTCGTCAAAATTCTAAAAGCATGTCAGTGTCTAGATTTATCTCAGTCGAAAACATTACCACTGAAGGTCATTGCTCACTAAATCAGAGCTTTTCGTCTGCGTTTTTTTGTTGAGTTTTTTTCGTATTCGTCATCTTTTTTTTATGATGGACGAACATTTCGGAAGCAGTGTGTAGACATGAATTACACAACGAGAGGTTGTATTTAAATGTTAACATGCAAATATTTCGTACAAAAAATTTATTATTTAGAAATTTAAAAAAAAATAAAATTTTAAAAAATAAGAAATTATTTAATTGGTCTTTTTTATACTCCGGTCAGCTGATATCAGCACACAAGCAAGGCTGTCAAGGTCTGCAGATCAAAGGAAAACCAACGTCTCCCAGTCTGTCTTCTTCATGGAAGACGGCAACTTGGGTTAGTAGAAATGGATTGTCCGTGTTTATCTTGCCATAGCCAGAAATATGAACACATGAGATCCACACGTATTGATTCCTGGCTCATATTGTGTCATATAGTGTTGATTTTCCTATCTAGGTGTTGTCTTCAAGAAATATCCGAAACCAAAGAGTGTTCGTAAGTCTATCACTACTATTAAACTACCAAAACATGAAGACATCTCTTCAACTAAACAGGTGTCGTATTATATTTCCAGTACCAATGGTTTGTTTGTTCACTCTTTTTTGTTCTAGCTAATAACCTCAGCCCATAGGATCCTACCGTCTTGTGACTACAATAGTTAACACAAGAGCAAAGGATTGTTTTAAGTCAGTGTTTGTGTTTTATATTCTTTAAGTGGCTGAAAAGGTTTGGAATCAAGAATCTGAAGTTGGACCTTCACAAGCTGATATCTGGACCTGAATGCTGCCATCAAAACAAACTGGTGCCGTCCGTCCAGAAGAGAGTGTCTGCTAAATACTGCGACATATTCCCTAGTGTCCAGATCAATGTAAGCACAGCACTGTGTAACTCCAGTGGTACTGGAAATATATATTTTCCATGTTGGCTCCATGTTTAGTATGCTGTATGTGTTAATGTTCATATAGGGGACTGTGAAACACTTGCATCTGACTCCTGGTGAGTTAAAGCAGTACCTCAGTCAGACTGAGAAACTGATGCAGCGCTACAGCCAAAGACTGGAGTGGTTACTGACAGGTACAACACATGCATCCATCCTAGACATCTCTAAAAGATGACTAACCCTCAAAAAAGTGTATGGTTCTGTTGCAAAACATAGTGATCTGCCTGCACAGGCATCATTTAAGGTTTCATAGGATTCTTGCGGCATGAAGGCGGTTCCAGAAGGCCGACAGCGCGATGAGGATTTTTAGTCAGCAGAAAACAGACAGCATGGAAGCTCACTTGGTTTTGGAAGAGATCCTATTTCATTTCGTTTTCCTGCCATGTGCATCTTTCCGTTTGTGAGCAGGCAGCAGGTGTATGTTTGGATCAGTGCTGGAGAAGGTGGTCTGTGTTCTGCTGGATGTGTCTGGATCTATGGCTCCCTGCCTCCCTGAGCTCCAGAAGGTGCTGGCTTTACTGATCTGGGATCAGCTGCATGCCAACAGCGTGAGGTAAACTCTTTTTTGCTGTAGAGGAAGATCATTCACATACATACTTATCTTCTATTGGTTGACGAAACAGGCTGAAACCACCAAATCTCACCAAATTTTCCTATTATTGGCTGTTGCTTTTGCTGGTTTTGTAGTTTCGTGTAGCCAGACCTTTAGACTGATGGCTGAAGGTCTGGAATGACATTGGCCAAGGCCCACCCATGAGGCAACTTGACCAACATGTCAAACAACCAATCACAGGATGTAGAAATTTTGCCACAATAACAGACAGTGTGTAAAACTCTCGGATGTATTTTAAAGATTCTATGCCACAAATTGTACATATTTCACATACTTTTCTCCTGGAAATCCTGTACATTTGTGACTGAAGTGACTGAAGTGTTTTTATTTTTTGTGTGCCATATGCATCAGATGTGGGATTGACGTCTGAGGCTGAGACTACATGGTTTGTGACGTGCTAAATTTGACAGGTTTCCAGTGACTGATCTGTGTGTGTGTCAGGTTTAATATGCTGGCGTTCTCTAGAGAGGTGCGGATGTGGCAGCCGGCGTTGGTTCAGCCCACAGAGGAGCTGTGTGTGGAGGCAGTGCAGTGGTTGAATCAGCTCAGCACTCATGGAGCTTCCTCCACACTACAGGCACTGCAGGTACTCGTAACAACACTTCAAATATTGACGTTAATACATATCATTATATATCGCGATAAAGGTGCAGAGAAACAATATCATGGGAATTGGAGCCAATCAGAATCAATCCTGCTATAACAAGCTTAAAGATTTAAAGCTGTAGACGCATCTGTGATTAGAATAAATAGACACTGTAATCTAATTAATAGATTCACTGGTGTGGATGCAGATATTGTTGTTTTTATAGTTGTTCTTGCTGTGAATCGGGCTTTAGCCTTCCCCTGGCGACGGTTCTGGAATTAACAGGGGTTTGGGGCGAAAATACCACCAAATTGGACAGATATGCCCCTGTACAATTAAATTAAATCTATTAAGAATGTCACTAATAAAGAGAAAATGACATGAAAAGTGTCAGTTTTGGCATTAAATTTAGATCTGCTAATAGTCCATCAAATGATGTGTTTTTACAGCATTCCACATTACATCCAATCACAGACAATTCTGCTGAGCGAATGCAATGACCAATCAGAGACGATTATGAAAGCATTATAATTTGTATCTCAAAATGTTTATATTAAATTATGATCATGTTATATGCAAGTTCAGTCGTTTACAAAATATTTTGTGACATGATAACCATATCTGGAATATCATATAACTCATACTCATATCACTGCACCTTCTCACAAATTTCAAGTTCATCTGTTTTTCAATATGCTGTAATTGAACTAAACTGAACGGAATCACCATTGAACCGATACCTTTTAGAGCTGCTAATAGCTGAATTTACATGAACTGAACTGAATCCACACTGATTTTAAACTGGAGATATCATCTCATATACGATTAAATCTGCAACACTGCTTCTTGTTATTTTTCTGTTTTCACTGGTTCAAAAGCAACTTGTTTAACCCTTTCCTCTGCACGAGTGTAACTGTACGTCATGTGTCTTTGCTCCAGACAGGCTGTGGCTTTGCAGATGCCGTGGGTTTGTATCTGATCACTGATGGGAGATGTGACTCCAGCCACAGTCTGATACTGACAGAGACCGAGTCACTGAGAAAAGAGAAGGCCTTCACCGTCCACACCATTGCCGTCAACTGCCACGACAGGTCCACTCTGATCTTTTGCATATGAATGTGGCCATTTGTATTAATCCTTGGTCACGATTTGTATTTATTCATTCTGGTGATTTTATTGTCTGGTCCCAGTTGCAGAAAATGTAGTATTAGCAATATATTTTATGTTTAATAAATGAATATATTTACATTCACAACATTCTAGCAATTTCAACAAGTCCTCATCTATCAGCCAGCTCATAATGTTACTTTCAGATCATCAGTTCAGATCACTTTTAGAGGAGTTCAGAACACAGATTTTATGTAGCACCCCACAGACAACTAAACAGATGTTATATGATTGTTGCAATGAATGCATATGTTACAGTATGTGCTATAGAGTCATTTTAAAAGCTATTTATCAACCTTTTTAAACAGAGCATGCGCTAAGTTTCTGAAGAGTCTGGCTCATAAAACAGGAGGACGGTTCCATCAGGCTCCTGAAAACACAGATACAGCTCTTATCAGAAAACTCCTGTCAGATCCGCGCAGTGCGGTATGTTGATTTGAAACATTTAATAACATTTAATATAGTTACAGTGCATGGGGATTTTGTTGAATTGGTTTGTGGTTTTACACATGTTCAAATGCATTTCTGCAGATTGATGAAATTATGTACTGATTCTTCTATGTCCTGAATCAAAGGACCCAGTGCTTCTGAAATTTGAGGGGGACGATCTCAGGAAACTATCAGAAGAGATTGAGAAGCTGAGTATGTTCCAGAAACAAGCTAAAGCTTTCAGGTTTGTGACTTCCTGTTTGCTCATTCAGTGCTTACGCTGTGATACAGTATTACTGTAATGATTGTGCTGTTGTAGATTTTTCTTTTTAATATGGTAATTCAGGTTTTGTTTTCATAGGGAAACTATTTTGGAGTCACGGAACCAAGAGGGAAAGTAGACGTTGATCTCTACGCTTCTTCAAATCATGACCGCTTTATTTTTTTAAAAGAAATGAACGGGGAATGGGGAAAAAACTACTTTTTCTATTATTAAAAAATATATGAAGAAAATTAAATTATATAAAATAGATGCACTAAAAAACTGGAAAATACATTTAACTGAATTTATTTTGAGTACATATTACCAATATATATTTACTAATATCCTACTACATGTTTAACTTTAACTTTTTTTTTTTTTAATCTGTTCTTACAGGGTAAACAATACAGGTGTTAAATCTGAATTAGAATGTGAGAATTCCAGGGCATACATGACGTCACAAAATAAAGAAAAATAATAATAATAATAAAAATACATGAATAAAAAAACATGCTTGTCAGTGTGACGTCACTGAGTCTGGCTACAAATACTGGGCATTTCTTCACGAGAGCAGAGCTGTGTACCTTGCATTTAGGTTCCTGGTTTTCACACGCAAGCCCTGGGTTTATAGAGGACTGAATTCTTTAGTTTAGATTAGACTGGGGGTTGGTTTTAGCGTCAGGAACCCCCAGGGCACCTTCCGAAGCCAGAAGTAGTGATAAGTCTGCAAGGTGGGTGGGTGGGAAGCAGGGGGCGCCCTAGATCCTAACCACGACCAATTTATAAAGCCTGTAGCTATGTTTTGTTTAAATACTGTGTTTACAAAGATAGACCCGCACTGTTCACACTTCACATTATACATTATATTGTATCATGGTATTAACACAGTATTTTTACAGCCTATACACTACACATAACACAGAAAACAAAATATTATCATGGCGTTTGGGACATGAACCAGTAAGTAGGCTATTGTCTAATGTATTCGTCGTTCTGTAGAAATTTATTTAAAATGAACGTTCAGTACAAGTAGCTATAGGCTAAATATTTATACAGAAATATAATGAGCTGATTTCAATCTCCTGTGAAGACGTCATGAGCCAGAAAAAGACAGACTAGTTTTTAATATTCAGTGATTAAAAGGTATTTAGTGTTACAAGTATTGGAGAAAAACGTTTATGTCACAATTTGTTTTATTTCAACGACAGGTTAGAGTGTACATTTTTTGATCAAAAGGATAAACAATGCAGACTTATTTTCACAGCCACCTTTGCTCAGATTTACTAAGTGTGCCAATATTAGTGAAGGGAACTGTATTTGTGCTGCTTCGTCTGAATGGTGTTAGATTTAGAAAAGCTGCGGCGTGAAGGCTGCTGATTGGCTGCTGCGTGTCTCGTGCGCTCGGTGTTTTACGGTAACGCGCTCAGGTGAGGCGCAGGTGATTGACAGATGCAGAACATCATCAGAGACACCAGCGGGATGACGCGATGCACGCGCAGCTGACGGACACAGCACACGTATGATCAGTAACTGACAGGTAAAAAAAACTCAGTTTTCTACTGTTTAAAGTTGATCAAGGTCTATGAGACAGATTTCTTGTTATTAATGTTGATATATCAGTATTTGAGAAATAGAGTAAACTATAGTTTCCATTCTGGGTCACGTTTTTTTTTTTTTGCATACAGAGTTCATGTTTCCATGTATTTACTAATTACCAAGAAATTCTAATTAGCTAAATGCAGTTGGTAGGTAATTACGTTCTTGTAACTGCTTGTAAATAGCCTAGTTCTTGTTATCAACATAGTATTTAGTAACCTATAACACTAACACTGTAAAAATAACTTTAAATAAAGTCTGTGATAGATGTAACTTTGTAGGCTATAGAAATGAAATTGTTTTGGTATATTGTGTGGCCTACAGTATGTTGACACTAATATGATTCTTTATTCTTTATTTTATTTATTAAATCATAATAAAGTGACCAGGAACTTTACACTGTAAGAACAATATCTTCCAGAAGTTATGTCTGCAAGATTCATGCTCATATTTGGTAATGGTTTTAATTTATTTTGAATCCTAATTTGCAATGCAACCTTAAAGATCAAAGTTCATATAGAATTGTATTAAATTTGTTGTTTTACAGGCTTGTTTTGATAGAAGTTTATGTTAATTGGACATGAAGCTTTAGAATCCTGAAATACCCTTACATTTAAATCTGTTAGTTATCATAAAAAAGTAATTATATATATATATATATATATATTAGTCTTTTGTTTTAACCATAAAAACATGTGACACTAACAAACACTAAATTCAATTGTTTATTGTATTGTATCAGTGTTTGGCTGTGTGAAAATGTTCCTAATAGTTGCTGATTTTTCTTTGAATTTATATATTTCTGTTTTCTTCCATGTATGAAAGCCATTGCCCAAAAGTCACATTGATTACTCATAGATAGTGAGGAAAATTACATTTTTTGTGGAATTATTTAGGATTCATCTATTCAGGATGTTCAGGGCTGTTTTTATATAACCTCCTTTATCGTCCTTAATTATTATTAACCAACTTAAACTTTTGCCTCAATAGTTGCTGATAAGGTGTTGTTAGGTTTAAGTACTAGGTAGGATTAGAAATGTAGAATATGGTGATGCAGAATATGATTTTGGAGTATTAATAAACAGCCAATATGTTAGTAATAGGCATGCAACTAGTTGTGGTACCTACACTAAAAGTGTTATCCAAAATTGTCTCTAAACTCCATTTACTCCAACGATTTAATGTTGGTGACAGTTTAGTTTGTCAATTTCTTTCTAATTTCTTATTTTGAATTTCAGTTAGACAAGGCATTTTGTTTTTCTGATGTTGCTGACTGCAAAAAAGGGCTACTTAAATATTATGAGAATTATCTACAAATTTTGGTTTAAAGGATTTGGCATATTTTGCGTCACAACTTTATGTTGATAGTCCACTTTAGACATTATACTAACTATAACAGTCAACTAATTCTGATTAATTCACAACTACGTGTCTACTAACTCAGAGTAGACTGTTATGGTAGGTTTAGTGTTAGTAGAATAAGTTGAAATATACTTGTAAAGTTTCTGATAGTCAGTATGTTGTGGACCCTTTAAAATAAAGTGTTAGAAGATATAAAGCAGACAGTCTACTAATATTCTTTTGACTGCTAGTTGAGATGTAGTTACAAAGTTACTAACTGTTAGTAGAATGTATAAAGTGTTACCAATAGTATTTAAACAAAATATTAATAAATATTATTATTTTTTATTTATTTTTTTAGTTGTATTGGGTAGGACCAGGCATGTAGAATGTAGTCATGCAGAATATGTACTTTATAAGTACTAATAATCAGTCAGTATGTTAATAAAATGCATGCTAATAAGCAACTAGTATATAGTGACAATTGGTTCCTATGCTAATATGTTACCATGTTTTCATAGAGATGTCGACGTGTCGACAAAAATGTTGTTAAAATATGTATTTTTTCCAAGCAACACCAAAGAAGATATTTAGTAAAAATGTCTTTATTTATTTGGTATACAATGTTGTTCAAATGACCAAGGACCAACGATCAAATGTTGTTTTGGGCTTCACTGATTTGTGTTACATAGACAAAAAGCGGTTGAAAGAAAGTCATATAGGCTTGAGTAAATGATGATTCATATTAGGTGGCCTTAACTATGTTCTTGCATCCAAAAATAAGTGCAGTGTATTGTGTTCTTAATGTACTGCAAAACACTTCTGCTGCTATAGAGGTGGGATATGGGTAAGGTTAGGGACAGGTTTGGTGGAATGGGTAGGGTTAAGGAGTAAGGAGTGGGTTAACTGTGTAATTACAGTAGACTGTAAAAAAAAATCCTGTAGAAATTACAGTATTACTGGCGGCTGGATGCCAGTAACTTACTGTAGATTTACATTTATGGGCAATAGTTTGTTAAAATATAAATGAACATTAAAAAGTCTTTATCTTTTCTAAAAAATAAATAAATAAAATAACATCCTCACGCAAAGCATTTCAGGCAAGAAATATCAGAAGAGGGTTGATGAGGATTTCTGGTTCCCAGAATGCTTTGCACGAGGCAGCTTTGAATAGTTTTATTCTGTAAAGATAAAGACTTTTTAATGTTCACTTATCTTTAACTGTTGACAATAAATTTGATAAATATAAATTTACAGTAGTTTACTGGCATCCAGCTGCATAATTACAGTAAAACTTTTTACAGTGTAATTAATTACAGATGCAACTACATATAGGTATTTTTAAATATATAAGTGCAGTGTAAAAACATGTACAGTAAGTGCATTGTATGAAAAGATTCATTTAAATCTAAGTACAAATATAATATATGCTATATAATATAAAGTGTTATTTTCATTTTAGGGTGAACTATTCCTACTAAAATGAATCAATGTTTCATGTATTAAGTTATAGTCTGAGGTCAGGTGGTTTTAGTGAGGTCAAATCATTCTAGTGCCTGTTTCTGTGCAGTTGTAAATCTTGCTCTGTTCTATTAGCTGTGGGACGTGTGTTGTTCCATGCCTCAGTTTTTGGTGCCCAGTGTTGTAAGGAAAAGTTTGGCATCTGCCTCTTTACATGGAGAGGTGAATTATGCATCCATTCACTCACTCATAGGCAGATCTGTTTCACAGTGGCGCTCGTTCATTAGACTCTCACTGTCTCTGATCGTCCCCAGACTGGACGCAGTGGAGGTATCTGAACCCACGTGTGCATTATGAAGGAGAACAGGTCCTCGTGTCAGGTGGAGCAGCTGCCCTGTGCATGTCTGCTAGACTGCCACCGGCCGACCCACACCCGCGGCGCCGCAGGGGCCCCGCTTCGACACAGAGCCAACGGGGCCGTGGGCGCCTTGTGCAACAGTCCCAACTGCGTGGTGGCCGCCAGGCTGGAGGGCTCAGAGCAGGGACGGCACAGGGCCGGCAGGGTGCTGGTCACCGGAGGGGCCGGGTACTTCGGGTTCAGGCTGGGCCGTGCTCTGGCATGCCAAGGGGCCATGGTATTACTCCTGGACCTCCACAAGCCGCCCTGGGATCTTCCCGATGGAGCCGTCTTCCAGCAGGTACAGTGAAACTGGAGAGGTTTGGGTTGAGGGGCGGTGGGATGTTGAGGGGCGGATGGGCAGCGGGCTGTAACAGAAGCAGATGGGTGCCAGGTGCAGAGTACGCAAGGTGATGCAGGACAGCGTCCTCGAGTTTCAGCACAAGTTTTTATGACTCTTTGCTGATGTGCTCGGGTGTCTCAGAGAAACCTTCAGGAAGAGCCGTGAAAGTGAATCTGAAACTGCCATGTCAACTTGTTCGAAATCGCTAATGGCCCTAAAGTCAAGTTTCTTTAGTGTTTACTGTATATGGAGTATGGTAGCTGCATTATGGTTTTCAGTGGGTGTTCATTGAAACTGTCAAAAAATGTGTGCCATGTGCTCAGTGCAACTGATATCCTTGTTCTTAGTTAGGATAGCAAAATAAAAAGGGACAAATCAGCATTTCCCATAGCCTACCATTGAAAACATTAATTGGTAAAAATTATTAAATTACCAGAAAATGTTTAGTGCAGGTCAATGCTATTTGCTAAAATGGCTTGAATTAACTATGACTTTTCTCTCAATTAATTCATAATTGCCTGCTTATTGATAGTTTTTAAGTTTAGGCATGGGATTAGGAATGTAGAATAAGGCATTAATATGTGCTTATTACTAATAAATGGCTAATATTCTAGTAATATGCATGCTAATAAGCAACTAGTTAAAATACCCTGCGATAAAGTGTTACCAAATTTTCATGTTGGATTTGATGGGCATTTTTGTAACTTTTGTAACAGTTTGATTACTGTGTAAAATCTGTGCCATGAAGCAATGCCGGGTGAGAATCATACAAATCTAGGTACATTTTCCTCAATTTAGAAATGTGGTAACCAAAAAGTAACGATTTCGGCAAATTGTTGTAGTTTCATCCAGGCCAAAACTAAGCTAATTAATAAAGCTTTATTTATAAACACAGTCTAAAATAATGTGAAATTCATTCCCAGTTTGACTTACTAAGTTTAATACAAATTTGGAATAAATGTCCGAAGAAATCTGATTCTATTTTGTAACGTTTGACGTGATTAAGTACATCTCTGTTTGTTTTACTTCAAGATTGATATTCGGGATTATGATGCCCTGTATAAGATCTGTGCAGGAGTGGACGTCATTTACCACACTGCTTCCTATGGGATGTCAGGACCGGAACAGGTCAGTGAATAGAGAGTAGTATTTATATCAGAAACACTTGAGACAAATGAAAAAAGATTGTAGCATTACCCTGTTTTGTCGCATTGAATTGCAGTATATGTACATGTAGACTGTTCTGAGGCCATAAAACATAACAAAATTTGTTCATATGAGCTCATAATATGGGGTGCACTACTGTCATAATGTACCACAGTAAAATGATGTGCTATCGTGCTCAACAGCTGAGGAGGAAGATGATCGAATCAGTCAATGTTGGCGGCACAAACAATGTAATAAACGGTGAGCTGTCATAATTCGATTCGCTGATACTGCAGCTATTACCTGTTATTCAGTCAATGAGGGATGTGTCTCATGTTATTTATAAGAATATTTCTCATTCGGTTTGCATATTGCAGTTTGTACGGAACGGGGGATCTCTAGACTCATCTACACCAGCACAGTCAATGTGGCGTTTGCTGGCCGGCCCATCGAGGACGGAGATGAAGACTCGGTTCCCTGTGTGCCGCTGGACATGGTGAGACAGACAGAGTCTGCATTCAGTCAGTTTTTTGAAGGCTTCATGCTGGAGACTTTCTCAAACACCAGTCTGCACAAAATCAGCATAATCCATTTTTCCAAACTAGCTTTGGGACTAATAAACAGAATCTACTAGTTTGATTTTTGCAGGAAGCACGCCCTCAGCTCTTCAGCAAAATATTTAGCCACTAGAACACCAGACGGATGAAAACAAGCGCAAAGAAATTCAGGCTCGTGTCTTATCTAAGGTTGCAAGGAGAGCCACCTTCAGAAAATGTGAAAATCTAATCTTCCTTCACCCATATCCAGTTTTTAATTAATATAAACCGATCTGTTGCATTAGTGAGCATAGGCATCAGATGTGGATGACTTTCACTGGGGATAAGTGTGTCATGTTTGATGCACTCCTGAAGAACAGTAGAGCGAAGTTAAGGAAGGTTAATGGAATCAAATTAGTCCACCTGACACTTCCCTCGTGTGGTGAAGCCCAGAGTGCTACACAACTCACCTGCTTTTGTCTGGCCAAACTTCATACATGAATACATAGCATCTGATAAATCATACAACGGTACAGCTTACACACTCAGATTTCATTGGTGCTCATTTTCAGCCGAGGTTGACTGCTGTGTGATGACTTTCGCCAACGGAAGAGAACGCTAATTAAAAAATAAAACAACTTTTAATATAATATAATATATTTTGTTATTTATTTGCTCTCTCTTCAAGCACATAGACCATTACTCTAGGACTAAAGCTATCGCTGAACGCATGGTGCTCGCTGCCAATGGAAGATCAACAAAAGGTACGGAAATGGAAACTTGTTGGTCTCTGAAGTCGATCCTGTTATTGCGCACTATAGCAATAAGCGCAAGTGGTATCATGTACCCTGCTCATATCATGTGTGTGTGTGTGTGTGTGTGTGTCCACTGCTGATGAGGTACTGAGGTAACGGCTGCTATGGTAATGACCACAGCCTGCAACCCAAGCCAACCAGACCCGCTGACACTGTTTTAAATTTAGACCTATGCTTAATATTAAAGCCAAGCACATAAGCCGAGCTTGTTTTGGGTTCTGTATTAAAAATCCCACGCCTCCTTTCAGGACACAAAGTGAGAAGTGGCTTTTTTTCATCTTTAAGCAGTGGGGAAGTTATGTAATTACATACAGTATAACTTTTTTAGAACTTTTTTAGTTTCCTGTATGGCACATTCAGATCAGTATGATATTTCTTTGATATCGTTAGTAAAACCAAAAACAGTACTAGGTATATATCTGACAGTGAAGTAACATCATGTGCCGCCCATGGTATTCTCCAAGTACCTCTGCGTATCATTTGAGTACTACAGCAGAAAATAACAGAAGAAGTTCAGTTCAGTTTATATATTTTGAATTGAGTTCTCTTGGAGTTCTTTCTTATGTTTTGAATAACTTCATAACTTGCACATTTTGGGTATTTTTTACCTTAATGTATATAAATAACCAAGAGCTGGGACTCAAACTGGGGTCTTGTTTAGATTATATTTATTTGTGAATCAATAAAAAAACTTTAAATGTCTTATGTAATATTGAGGTGTTGTTTTAGGTGGTGGTCTTCTTCACACATGTGTCCTGCGCCCCTCTGGTATCTACGGTCCTGAAGAGAGAAGACATTTACACAGGGTGATGGTGAGTCCTCTCATTAGTTTGCAGTTATTCCCATTACATGTACTCTTTTCCTCCTATACACACTCTCTCTCTCTCTCTCTCACACACACACACACACAGGTCCCAGACAGTTGTACTCTGCAGCCTCAGCTGTGCCACTGTGCCCAGAGCTGTACAATATTAATGGAGTCTGTGAGAGGCTCCTATTACTGACTGTGCTTTAAACTGTGCCTGTACATACTAAAATACCACTGTCTGCGCTTCTGATACGACTCTAGACACACAGTCGTGTGTGCTTTTGTGAATCTCTTCACAATTCTTTGTCCCTCAGTTAGGAAGTGTTGTTTTCCCTTTCCTTCCCTTGCCATCCTATCCATTCCCTTCCCTTCTCAGGTGAATGTGGAGAGGAGGTTGTTTAGTTTTCGTTTTGGGGACCCCAATGCCAAGATGAACTGGGTACATGTGGATAATCTCGTGATGGCTCATGTTTTAGCAGCAGAAGCGCTCACTGCAGAAAAAGCTTTTGTGGCGGTATGTGTGACCTTTTTTGTCTTATTACTGTCAGCCATTTTTATACTACAATGTTATAACGCATGGTGTGCCTGCGATTTTCAGAGCGGACAGATTTATTTTATCAATGACGGGGAGTCTGTCAATGTCTTTGAATGGTTGACACCTCTGGTGAGTGACAATCAAACCGAGTGTTTAAAATCAACGTGTATTACAATTTGTTACTTTATTTTTTCTGCAGTTTGAAAGACTGGGATATGGTCGCCCACTGATTCACCTTCCTGTGTCTCTGGTCTACTCAGCAGGTGAGACTAGAGTGAAATTAAAATGAGCAAATTGTGTTTAAAAATAGTTATTGGTTGCTTGTTTAACATTCTTGTTTTCTCCAGCGATTCTGATGGAGCGACTGCATGTGGCTCTGAGTCCTGTTATGGAAATTCCTTTACTTCTGACAAGAAATGAGGTAAATGTGCTTCCTCCAGCCTTCGTTGCATTGTGTCTGCAGTTTGTTTGAATTTCGGGAATTACATAGGTTGTTTAGATGCCATCTTGAACATGCGTTTAAGTTTTCTTTATTAGATTTTCTATTGGTCAAATTTAGTTTCTCTAAAGCAGTGGTCTTCAACTCTGCTTCTGAAGCTCCACTGTCCTGAAGAGTTTATTCTTAACCTTTATTCAAGAGCACCTGAACGGATATGCACCTGTAAAGAAGCCTTGCAAAAATAATGAAGCATTTTTAAAGGAACAGTTGAGTTTTACCGTTTTTGAATCCATTCAGATGATCTCTCCAAACTGGCGGGATCACTTTTAGCCGTAGCTTAGCATAGATCATTGAATCTGATTAGACCATTAGCATCTTGCTCAAAAATAACCATGTACAGGCACAATGATTTAACACAGCACCTGAAAATGCTTGGGACTATTTTTAGGTTCTGTGTAATATCATTGCGCCTCCTGCAGCCATGGTACAGCTGCAAAGTTCCTTGATTATTATGCTGGATTGAGAGTATAGTTTTTAGCCATATCGGCTTAAAAAAATCACAACTTTTTATTTTCTGTCTGCCTTAGTACATGCTGTAACAAGAAGTTTTAAATAGAAAAAAAAAAAAAAAAACTCCTTGGTAATTTTTTTAACAAGATGCTAACGGTCTAATCCGATTCAATGATCTATGCTAAGCTAAGCTAGACCAACTGTTTATAGGAGTTTATAATGAGATTATTTTTTTTAATAGTGGAGTGTTCCTTTAAGATCTATACTGAATATCAACAAAATATATAAATATAAAATATATAATTGGAAACTTTTTTATAATTTAAGCTAAATTGCTCCTGCCATATGTATGTGTGTGGCATACACTGAAGATGTTGCTGTCATGGTAATAACTAAAGCATTAGTATGGCATCTTAGGTTACCATCACCATAGGTACTTCCTATTCTTAACATGCACAGCAGCTCAAGTACTCCTGAGTTTAACTGAGTTTACGTTCTGTAATTAGTCTGGTCAGATGCAAGCTTCTGTATCTTTGAAAGACGCTGTGTCTGCTCCGGCTGTTTAAATATCACAGTTGATTCTGAGAGGGTAGTTAAGGGTGACAAACAAGTTGGCATGAAGGCAGAGCGAGATAGAGTTGTGTTAGTGGAGCTGGGCGTGGACTGACGCTCGGTCATGCATTAGTCATGAGAAACAGAAGCCATGAGCTGAAGGGGTGATTCTGGTCAGATGGCTGCAGGTTTGATGATTGCATTGTGAATAAAACATGGGATACCAGCTCCTTGCTGGATCTTTGAGTTTGAGATGGACAAGTGAAGTGGCACTGAGGAAAGAAAGCCACACACACATGTAAATGAAACCTGGAAACGGGTAACACAATGGCATTCCCCATCCCAGTTTCTGATCCAAATCTTACACTATATATTGGTCTCAAACTTAATTCCTGGAGGGCCACAGCTCTGCACAGTTTAGAATATTTCTTACATATTCAGTGGTACCGAAACTGGCATGACACTTTTGGGCACTTTTAAAATGAAAATTACCCGATGATTGACTCGCTCTCAAGCCACCTTAGGTGTATATGACTTTCTTCTTTCAGACGAATACAAGTAAATCATGTGGTAATTTTCATTTTTTGGTGAACTATTCCTTTAAGTCACATTTACTGATAGATGAAGGGTTCGTGAAGGCCTGAACTCATTCCATACTGCATTTAGTACAAAAACAAAGTTGATAAATTAACTCACCCAAATGCTAGGAACTAGCTAGTACAGGAAATTAGCAACAAAAAGAGTGACATAACAAATACACAAATGCCAAATGTATGTGACTCGTACCAGAATTGTGGGTACATTTAAAAAAAAATGTATTTTCCTTATTTGCTCAACTTATTTGTTTTCATAGAACACACTTCAAACTTAATGTTTTGTATATTTGCCAATCTTAAACTTGTAAGATTCAAAAAATATTTAAGAAAATCAATGTACTGACAAATAAATTTGATAACTCTGTTCAAATATATACATTTAACAAATGTGACACACCCTGTTTTTCCTAGAAGAACTTCTGTTTCTTCATCCTTTAATTCAACTTTAAACTTAATAAGATGTAGACTTTTGATGTTTTGAAGTTAAATATCTATACATATAACTGAAAAGTTGCCAAGACTGCATACATTTTTTTCAAAATATAGCTTTAAAAATTACTTGCATTCAAAAAATGTTCAAAAAAATGTCATGTAGGCTAATCGGTTTCTTATCAATTTGTTAACAATAAAATTGAACAAAATGATTCATTGAAAGCAAAACTTTAAACAGAGTTTACAATCGAAGATAACAGAGTTGACAACAAAAACAGAGTTGACCACCCAGATCAGAACAGGGGCCATTGACTCTCATTTTTGCTTTAGCTCAAATTGCTAACCTCAAAACAGATATGACATGGGATGGCTGAAAACAGAATTTTATGTATTTTCATAATATTATTGTTTTTAAAAAGTGAAAGGGAGATTCACTGAAATATCACAATAACAGATTTTGACAAATAATTAATCTACTACTGGTGTATATTACACATTTTGTTCACATTTATGAGAGAGGAATAATGACATACAGTACCTCCACACAGTACCACCACAAAGTTTCTAGCCAGAGGAAGTGACATCACTTGGTGCAAGTCACATAGTTTTTCTAGCAGTGCTTTAAAGATTGTTGACTTTGTAAAACAGAGGTAACAGAGTTGAGACAGACAGAAAATGTATTTTTTACTACTGAAAATACAAAAAATACAGAAAACAGATGTTTTATCCAGCTGTTTAATAAAAAATACAAATTTGTTTTTAAATATTTAATGATAACTAGAACCGAATTAATGATTGTGAATGCAAAGACAGTAAAACATAGGCAAAGTGGGAGACTTTTAGTTAGCATTTCTTGACATATTGTGCTTAAATATACAAAAAACATTATTTTTTAGTGACAGGTTAATATAATTTATGTTATTATTTAAAACTGATCTAATGACACAAAATGTACCCCCAATTCTAGAATTATCCATGAATCTGGTGTACTTACAGTAGATACAAATTACATTTGATCTACAAAGGCTAATGTTTTGTATTTCAGATATGTTTCAGAAATAATGCTCATCTCTTATTAGCTAGCATTTCATAATCACAAAATGTTCATTTACATGTGTTTTCCAAACATCCAAATACTTGGTCACGTTATTATTTATATTAATGCTTTTTTTCTTGTATTGTTTCGAGAGACTGTTCTAAGTATAAACCGTGCTTTGTGGTGTTTCGTCCACTGGATGGCACTAGCGTGATTCATAGCGTGTTTTCATCATGGCATTATTAGGAGATCGACTCCTAAAGGTTTATATGTTATCTTTTTAACTGACCCAGGTAATTAATTTGTGTAAACAGCTGTATACTAGATAATGGAATCTAAAAAAGAGAATAAATCATGGTTCTATTTTTTTGGGTTGAGCACCAGGAGTGCTGAAACGCTTCCCTGTTTGTTGTTGAGAAAATGCTTTTTTCTCGCTCTAAGATATCCTGAACACGTTAAAAGAAGACAATCACATTAATATTCATGATCTGAGCTGATAAGGTTTATATGGTGGCCCCTCGCCCAGTACACACTTTTCAGATAGCCCTGGTCTAGACAGCAGTGTGTGTTGGGTCAGGGGCATCTGCTCGGGCTCTCTGCCCAGTGGAGATTTTCCATGTAGATACCCAATCTGCAGACTGGTAAGGGGAGAGAGACTGTGGGGGCATTTCATCGTGCCAGGAGAGCACAGGTACACAGAGCAGCTCTATGTAAAAGTAATGCCAGGTAAAAGGAGGTCATTAAAGCCATTAGTAAATGTGAAGCCCTCAGAATCCGATCTGAGAAGACAAATCCAGAGTCCATCTCTCAGCATAGTGTCCTGCTTCAAGACGACATGACGGTGACGCTTTTTAATAAAAGTATAAAGTATAAAATAATTAAAAATGAAAATAATAGACCTGAAAAGAAAATACTTACGTGTGAACTAGATCTATTGAAAATTGTGCCATGTATTTCAATACATTCATGATGACACGTTAAGTTTAGATGAGGAAGATGCAGTTTAGTACATTGAAAATATTATAACTTTAATGTGGAGTACTTGATTTTAATCTTAACTGCTCTTACATCTAGGGCCGGTTTCCCGGATAGGGATTAGATTAAGCCAGGACTAGACCTTTGCTAGTTTAGGACATTTAAGAATTTTTAGAAGCATGTCTTACAAAAAAGCATTATCTGTGAGCATTTTAAGACCAAACAACGGCAATAATGTATTTTAAGCTTTTTCCAGTTTAGACAGCTCTTAACATTTATTTTAATCTAGGACTAGTCTTAAACCCTGTTCCGGAAACTGCCCCTTAGTGTTTTAGCCAACACGCCAAATATAAGATTATTAAAGCAAAGATTTAACTTTAAAAGTTCAAGCCTTTATTTATGCCATTATTACAAAAGTGTAGGTTTTAAGTGTACTTAAGTATGTTAAAACTTATAACAGTTTACTTTCTTTAAGTACACTTTATGCAACCTTTTGATGAATTAATAATTAATTAATATTATATTATATTTTTTAAGTACTTTAAAAAAAGATTTAAAGGCTTCTAAGATCTGAAATGAACATTTAGCACATTTAAGTGCACTTAAGTGCTCTGAAAGCTCGTGTGTTTGATGCGTGCAGCACATGTGAACGTGTCCTGAGTCTGATGAGAGGTTACAGAGACATCTGTACTATCACCTCTTCTCTGTCTCAGCTGACCTCTGACCTCTGCGTCTCTCTCAGGTGAGAAACATTGCCGTCAGTCACACCTTTAAAATCGAGAAGGCACAGCGAGAACTGGGCTTCAGTCCTGAGAAGTACAGCCTGACCGACTCGGTGGATCAGTACCTGCGGAGCCGACCGCCGCGTTCAGCTGCATCATTACTGAACACACAGTACTTCCTCTTCCTGCTGTTCCTGCTGCTCCTGACGGGAGTCATCGCCCTCATGATCTGCCGGGAATAAAACACTTCAATACTTTAGTCTCACTTACAAGAGACAGCTCGTGAATCACTTGTAGGGTTTGAACTAGGACTGGGCAATATACTGAATTCAAAATTAAGCAACATTTTTTGAATACATTTTATTTTGCCATTAAGTTCCATCAGGTTTTTAGTGTGAAATATGAGTCTGAGGGCGTTAAAAGGGTTACTTCTGTCATCAATTGCTCATTTTCATGCCATTTCAAGCTCATAAAACTCATCTTAAACAATTTAAGATGAATGTTTTAATGAATCTTGAGCAATGATGGTGAGTAAATGACAGCATTTTCATTTTTGGGTGAACCCATAAAATAAAATAATAATGGAAAAAAATATCCATTGTTGTTATAATTACTATATATTACTATATATACTATAATTACTGATCTATCTAAAAATGTGAAAAACACACATTCATTACTAAAAAAAGATATGTCTGTATTTTAGTTTTGTTGAACATTTTGAATATAATAGACTATAATGGCCGTTTGGTTCAGATGATTATTTCATTTATTGAATTATGTATTTTCTTTCTGTATCGCTCACCCCTATTTTGAACCTACAACGTTACCAGATCAGATCATAACCACAATGCCACACCACCTCAGAAACTAAATCACTTTATGATTGTACATTAAATATAGTCCTGATAAAATAGAGGTGTGTGATTTGGAGTATATCAGTCTTTGACAGTGACGAACAGAAATAAATTTGCTAGTAGCATGTTTTAAAATGATGTTTGTTAGTACTTAGACCAGAATTAATTTATTTATAGCGTCTTTTTTATCAAGTCTTCAGTCCGTGTACTCTGAATAGTGATGTGCATTAAATATGTTATTTGTGATGCTGGAAAAATAAGTGTTGGTGAATTCTACAGTTACTGTATGTCTTTCATTTATTTCGATTGTTTGCCCACGGTCTTCCATGAAATGAGGTGTATGGCGAGTTGCACTTCCTAAATGTGTGCTCTGCACTTGCTAGTTTCAGTACACACATTCATATTCTTTTCATTAGCACTCTATTTACATATTCATAGTATACCGAGTTATATTTTGTTCAGATGAATCGAGATAAAGGCCTTTTTCCTCAACCTCGACAAAGAAGCTCAAAAAAGACGAATTTGAAAGCAGTTTGAAAGAAAGTATATCAATACTGAGACTGAAAGAACCAGGGCAGACACACTCCACACAAGCTATCACTTCACGATGCTGTTATCTCTCTGTTTTAGTATCACTTGATGAACCCCAGAGGAACTGTGCTGGTGTGTGTTTGGGAATGAGTGAGTGTGTATGTGCTTACATCCTTTGAAGTATTACATTTGTGTCATATCTGTTCATTTTTCAGTCAAACACAAGCAAGGTCAACTCAGATGACATAGGCCTATAAGTAATAGAGTGGTGTGTTTGGAAATATTACAAATGTTCAAAGTGAGATTTTTGATGTGCTTTCTGTAAAGGTTTGAAGTAAATAATATTTAACAGCCTTTACACATTTGAAGCGTTAAAGCAGTAAATGTATGACATGTGTGGCATCCATGAACGCCAATGAATTGTTTTATATTCCGAAGCTGTACTTGTAAAAGCAAGTGTCTACTGATACCATCTTTCATTTTGCTTTGTACTGTATCAGCTGTTGTCTTTAAGACTTTGCACGCTGTTTTCCAAGTATCTGTAAGGTTTGTGATGCGCTTCAACTGTGACACGAGGAAACTGTTTAACAGTTATAAATTAACAAGTTGAATAAAATGTGCTGTGAATCTTCTTGCTATTAAAGCAATGCATTTTCTTTTAACAGGTTACTAAAACTTTATCTCAGCAACATTCACGAATATACCACAAGAGGACGCCACAAACCAGAAAACAATGTAACGCTCCCGCGTTTTGTAAGTCATTAAAACAAATGGAGATTAACTACTAAGTTTCACGTTGATTTAGTTTTTTTTTTTAAACACGCTATTTGTTTGCGACGAAGTATACTTGTCCATAGACTCCGAACCTGCTTACCTGAGGTGATTTCTTCTGAAAGATAAAAACCGGGGTTAAGTTGGTTTTGTTTTCGATATTCGTGACACATCGATCTCTACACAAAATACAAACTTGTGTTGGATGTTTCGTCGTTAAATAAAACCAGAACAAATGTAATTGGTTCATTCATACAGTTTTATTTTCTGGATAACCCAAGAAAGATGTTAGACATGCCGTTACATACACAAATCACAGATCTTCAGAAAGGCATTTTTGAGAAGAACCTATTCAGAACCATTTAATAACCAGATTGTGCATTCCTCCAATAATCACGTCAATTAACTGCGGTCGAATAAACGTAATAAATAATGTAGAAAACTATTATTTTATTTAAAACACTGAAGAGGTAACAGATTTATTCGTGTACATTCGCAACAAATACAAACACGATTTTCACGAATTGATTGTTTTACCTGCAGGTTACCATAACTAGAATTGTTAAGAAAATTCTACGGTAGAATTTAGAACTATACTTGCTCTGCATTTAAGATTTGGTCAATTTACCTCTTCGTATGTTTCAAGCAACACTTCTGAAGAGAAACCTATTTTTCCTCTCTTTTTTTTTTTTTTTAATCTTAAGCATATCTTCTGCTGCACACTAACATCTGATCATGCACACTGTAGCCTTCTAACACAAGCTGACCAAGAAGCATATCATTTTGGGTGGCATTTGAAAAGGGCAGGAATTTATGCCTCAAACAAAAGCAAACTTTCGTAGCGCAGGGACGGCTGCATTACAGTAGCACCATTTTCACTGAAGTAAAGCAATAAGATCGCAAATGCAAAACACCACAATATATGTTGCTCCCCTAGACAATACTCAAATATTTTTATTTGTCAGGACCAATCCATCTATGAACATTTCCCTGTGATCTCCGCCTTCTATTTAAGACATTAGTCATATCATAAACACTTTCCTGTCACTTTTCTAGTCATCTACGCCGATTTAAAAAGTCAAAGTCTACTTAAACTGTCCAACTCAAGGCCTTTAACGACTTCACAATGTTACAAAGTGAACCTGAACATGGCAGATCCTGATTAAGTATTAAGTAAGAAATACAAGTTACCAAAGACATGAACCGACAAGAATTAGCTATTGTTTGAGCAACTGTTAAACCACACTGACCTGGAGAACGGCTTACAGCTTACATAAAACCCTGGTGTAACATTTAAGTAACTCAGTCAAATAATCTGTTCAATAGCCTTCGTCAAACATTATATAACATTCTCATTCAGTAGAATATCCGTCGAGATATTAGTAACAATCCAAGGTTGACTTAAACCCACAGGCGAGAAAAACTGGAAAACAGTGAATGAATACCAAACAAGAAAATAAATAAAAATCTCTGGACAACAACGATGAATGAAAAAAACAAAACGAAAAACAATTTAAATAAATAAAAATAGAACTAAAACGAAAACAAAACTTGTCGTCTAAAGTGCATAGTTTCACAGTGGAGTTTACATGAACCTCAAAACAAAGTGCTGGGACCTCGAGCGAATGTGGCTGCCAAACGTTTAACTACGATTTACTCTAAACGAACGATTCACACAAACTCGCATGAGAATTTCACGCGTATTGCATATTTGCTAACCCTAACTATTTTGCAAGCACATCAATCCATTGAGGTAACCAGACGATTTATAAAAGCAGCAACCGGCATTGCCTCGAATATCATCGTTAGTAACGTCACTGAAATCGCATGCAGTCTATTCTTTTAAATAATAATAAAAAAAAGAACTGCAATATTGCTTGTGAAATTTCTAGACACTCAAAGAATATGGCTACATATTGAATTCCAAAATCATGTTTGTACTTTCAATGTTTATCAGATAAATCCCACAAAAAAGACGTCTAAGAAAGAGCAGATATTCGGCATTAGGAAAATTACGCCCTTGAGTTTTTAAATGACCATAAATTTGGTTAAAATTAGCACAACAAATATTAATTTTGATTGGACTACAATTTTCCTGAATTGCTTTAATGATAATCAGAATTATTATTAGATTTTATTGTAGAATGTGCTAAATTGTCATGAAACGAATGGTCCTAAAAACAGGCTTAATTTACAACATTAATATCTAGTGCCATCAAACGACTAATCACATCCAAAATAAGAGTCTTTGTTTAACATAATATATGCTGGTGTACTGTGTATATTTATTATGTATATATAAATGGACACTCATAAATGTTGATATATGATATCATTTATATGAATATAATAATAAACATGTATATATTTTCTGTATGTGCGTGTATTAATTATATACGTAATAAATATACACAATACACACACATATGCAATGTAAACTAAATTCTGGATGCGGTTAATCGCGATAAATTGTTTAATAGTCCTATTTTTCTCTTGTTCTTGGTTTTGTGAGATTCACCCTATCAGGCATGTCATTTACATTTAGTTAACTCATTAACTGTGTTAGTCGTTAGTAATAATTTAGTAATAATTTAGTCAAGCCTCTGCACATTGGACAGTTAAGTCTTCCTTCAGCACAGATGTGGTTCTACGAAATCAAGATGTGCTTTAAACCCGCTCGGGTGTCACATATGGCTTTATCGCAGAGACCCACGTGACTTATAAAAGTACAAAAACACCTTTCAGGTCTCCTGCGGGTGCAGGTTTTGGATGTGGACGGTTTGGTGTATAGGCACAGTTTTTATAGTGCAATCGACACAAACAAAGACCACGGCACTCTTAAAACTCTCCACACGTCCATCAAGTTCACTCCACGCTACGCTGAAGACATTTAACACTGCCAACTCACATACACGCTCCCTGACCCTGCCCAGCCCTGTTCTCACTCAGGTCCTCTTTGGTTTTCTGAATGCAGGTGAAGATTTCTTTAAACAGGGCCTTGTATTCTGGCTGGTGGAGCTCGTTTGCGAGGCAGATGGTGTCTGTTGCCGCGGTGGCTTGGCTTTTACGGCGCTGCGCAGGAGCGGAGGGCGTCTGGACGGCTTTGTGGCTGAGGCTGTCTGCCCCCTGCTGGCAGCGGCGGAGCAGCTCTTCGTACTTCACCTGTAGCGCGCTGTACTGGGCGTCCACCTCGTTGAGAAGCGAGATCCCGCGCTGCTTCACCGCTCGAGCTCGGCGGATACAGGTGCGCTCGTGTCCGCGCCGGATCTCATCGGCCCGGGCCCCGCGGGCGTAGCTCTCGCTGCTGCAGCGCCGCCTCCCTTGAAGAAGCTCCGCCTCTGGCTCCTCCTCCTCATTCGGCCCCACCTCCGCACCAAAGAAAACGTTGTCGGGCAGCAGTGCGTCTGCCAGTCTTGCGCTGGACGACTCGGAGCGCCACAGCTGCCGGAGCTCCTCCACCTCTGCCTCCAGCTCAGCCTGACGGCGGCGTGCTCCCTCCAGCAGGTGCAGACGCTCCTCCAGAGAGCTGTTCTCCTGCACCGTCAGCTCCGTCTCGCGCTCAGCCTCCAACCGCCGGGACCGCTCGGCTGCCAGCTGCACCTTGAGCTTGTGGAGGGTGTGCTGCAGGGTGGAGTTCTCCTCCTCCACACACCTGTCATCCAGTGCAGGCCAGGACTTCTCCTCCTGCAGGCTCTCGCAGCTCAAGTACCTACAAGACATTATAGGAGAAAGCATTTCTGCAGGAGATGTTTGTTTTGACGGAATTTACGGAGAACAAACTGGTGTTGAATGGTTTCATAATAAACACCTAGAACTGCTGGATGTTTAGCGCAATCTTAATAAATACATTTACCACCCAGGAAGCTATCTTGTTAGCATTAACAACATGCAACCAAATGCATTTTTAATAAGGAGGAAGTAGCATAAATGTGTATAAATCCTAACCCAGTGATTTTTCATATAGTATAATATAAATGACTGTAAATCATTTTAAATTATAATTGTCTCATCATTAGAAATTAGTGTCTGAAGTTTATTTTTAATGAGATGTTTAAAACAAGTGTAATGAAACTTTGCAAAATTTCTGTTACTGAAAAAAGTGGCCATGTAATGATAGAGATTACATTCTTCACAAATCTTATAAGCATAAGCAGGCGATTTCATTCCAAAGATAATTCCAAGGATCAGAGAGAGTTATGAAAACCTAAATTACATCTGAAATACAAAAGACTAACATTACACTACCATAAAATGAACAAAATATATTTTATTATATTAACAATAATTATTTTAAATATTTTAATTATTAATATACTTTAATAACTTAATTACTTTATTAGCATTTTATGATTATAAATATATTATTTACTGTTTTATATATATATATATATATATATATATAGTAACGTGATAATTTAATAACTTATTTTATTATAAATATATTCTGTATTTTGTAGCTATTTAATCATTTTAAATGCTACAAGTGAATTTAGGCAGCACAATATTAATGTATATCATGTAAAATAGATAATATTGAAAGGGTGTGTTATATAAATTATTTATATAAGTGTGTACTTATAAATTATTTTTGCACAAAGTTATGAAAGTATTAATTTAAAATGCAAACACACTGGAAACGAACAAGCACAAGTCAACATAATCGAATATCAGCCAATATATCATGCAATTATGAAATTATCCTTTTTAAATTAGTTTTTCTTGGACGTATCCAGAGAAAACCTCTTGTTAATTGCATCACAGGACCTATTGCACACTGTTTACTTCTAGCTCTATATTAGCCTCTGCAGCGCTGATGGATTGGATCAGGGATTACTGGATTAAGGGCCAGGTCAGATTATGATGTCTAGCTTTGGAGGTCCTTAAGACGCCCAGTCAGCACGTACTTGCACTGGAGTACACAGATCAGAGAGGTCACGGAGAGAGACGTCCACTTCAATCAGTGCCGCATGAGTCCACAAACCATTAGCATAATTACAGGCCCTACCTAAATTAAAGCCTCCATAAAATGGCTCGACTTCCTTCTGGAGTTGACGTATTGCCTACTAAAATAAGAGCGTACAAGTACAAGCAAGATCTCCAGCACAAAGTCAAACTCTCCAGTGACAAGCTGAGACATGAGTGCATGGGTGTTTGTGAGATGTGAATGATAGGGTTTGGTTGGGCTCCACACTCACTTGTCTTGTTGCAGATCATAGATTTCTTTCAGACAGGACATGCTTTGGGCACCAAGGCTGCGACGAGCTGCTGCCAGATCTCTCTTGGTCTGAGACGTCTTCAGCTCGTCCACCTGCTTCTGAAGACCCTCCATATGAGTCTGCAGCCCGTCTATGGTCTCGGTCAGACTGCAGATAGAGAACAAAACATCGATGCGTGCTCCGGTGCATCAGAGCTCAGTGCTGAGATCTGGACGTGTCCTCACCTCTGGATCCTGTGCTGGGATGTGCGGTTCTCCAGAACCAGCCTCTGGTTGCTTTTCTCCAGGTCTCGGGCTGCCAGGTCCAGCTGCTCGTAAACTTTGGCATGCTGGTCGTTCATCTGCCTCAGGAGATCCACCTGCTTGGTCAGGTACTGCGAGAGGTATCAGAGACACGAGTCTTAACATTAGTGCATCGTTTTTTACTTCTAGTTATTTACCACGCATTCACAGAGCTTACTTCCACATTGCAAAACGTCGGAGGACACCACACAGGCTTCGTTATTCAGAGCTAGTCGATGCTAAAGATGCTCTAAAGCAAACCACAGGCCAGTTTTTAAGAAGTTGCAATAACATTTCACAAGCTACTGCAACTGTGTCTTTGCAAACATTTCCCTGCTCTTTCATCAATGTTTCACTACAAGAGACGGAAGAGTTACTTCATGTTGCACTCATAGACTTCCCTCTGCATTGTTACTGACATATTAATATTTGACTAGAGATAATACCGTCAAGTACATCTGAAACATTTCAAGTCGGCTAAACCTCACGTCCTGCAAAGTGTCAATTACATACTGTCTATGGCATACTGAAGTTGACCTTTAAATCAATAATTCAATACACTGTTATCAGATGAATTCATGTCAACATGGCATCCAGTTGTCATCCAGAAATTAAGCTGAATGCACCGTGGGGTATTACTCTATGTGTTCAGTGTTCTTTGTTGAACGCATGCAAATTTTGTGATGTGATAAGATATTCTGCGCTTACGGAACATCTGCCATCTGTTCACAGCACACATATTATGCACATGCAGCAAAATAACGAGAATAGTATACCGCTCCAAACATTATCCTTAGAAAGCATTACATAAGAGCCATGCCAGGCCATGAGCCAAACACAACACCGCAAACACGGCCACGTCTTACAGTATCTCAAGACTGGGGTCACGCCAGACACAGTTACTGTGTCAGAAATAGCAGCAGTCCCTCTGCACGATGTCTTAACCGTGACGAGGAAAGAGGATCAAACAGGATATCTCCCGCTGTTTACGCATTTCCTCGAAGGGAAAGACTAGTGAAATCATTCGAGCACAGAAAGCCTGCCTTTTTATTGGATAAAAAAAAAAGTTAGCAGATAATGTAACCAAGGATGGTTTTAAAGAAACACCCGTCTTACTGTATTGTTTTAAACAGCTTTCTGTTGAATACTGATGCAATACTAAGACATTGACCAGGACACGAGACACAAGATCTGCTTCATGGGGAAGAGTTACAGAAACCAGATGTGCTGGATTTCGGGTGCTGTGGGAGAAGTGTCACCTCAATCTCCTGCAGCTGCTCGTGATTGGTGGAGTACATCTGCTGAAGGCCTTGCTCCAGCTCATGGTTCCTGTCCAACAGAGTCTTGCCCAGCTCGGCGGCCAAATGGAGATCTGTCCCACACACACAAACACACACACACACACACAGAAGACAGAACGGTAAACATCCAGTAGACTCAGTGGGCGTTATTCTGCCAAACCCAGTGGCAGGAATGCAAGTCCAGCACCAGACACCCAAACACAGTACAGATCAACAACAAACTTTTGGACAATAGCATCATTTTAAGAGATGATTCAGATAGTAGTGCCTTTTTGTCATATATGTGTACTTTGTATGGCTGAACATTTAGAACCAATGGTTTCCTTGTAATGTTACATATAAGCAATGACACTGTGACATGAATACACAACCCAAAAATGACTGACTTACTTCAAATGTTTTTGATAACAGTATAAATGATAAACAAATAAGAACCAAAAACGAGCACAGCCCACATTCAATTTTAACAAATAAAGATATTACAAAATGCCAGGGGGATTAAAGACCTCTGTCACATTAAACATGTCACAGAGTTTTTATTTTTCACCAGTCTTACTGAATAAGTGTAACGACCTAAATCAGAAAAAAACTAGTGCAATCTGGGAGATGAATTAAGATACTTCTGTTCATGTATGTGACATTTTGGAATGTTTCAAATGCATCACCAACATCATCCACTGATGACGTCAGAGTGCGCATTTAAAGGGTTTATATGGGCGTGACCTTCACTTAGACAGCTTAAACACTGCGGTACTGTCAATGAGAATAACATTTTATTAAGATATTTATCTTTAATCTCACATTTCACACAGGTTCTCTGTGTGAATATCTCCTCAATATTTCACCTGACCTCTGAGAAAGTCATGTCGTATCCCAGTCAGCTGATGCTTAACAACCTTAGCTGGCATTTCTCAGCTACTCTAGACCGAGTGTTCAAAAGAAACATAATATTTGCAACGAAATGACTTCGTTTTAATGAAAAATGCAAGCAGAGAAATGCAAGAAAATTAATCAGTTCGCGACGTATACAGTATTGTCGAGTCTTACCATGCTCCAAATCCTTCCTGCTGTACCACAGCTCCTCTTCATTGCGATCAAATTCCTCTTCTACTATCACGTCCGTCAGCATCTCGACTCCAGCTGAAGCTTTAGGCCGACAGGAATCGCCCGTTTAATTTCTCTTCGGTTTATTTTAAGACATCAGCGCCTTTTGTCTGATGGATAAACGCCGGTGAGCGGCTATCCCTAGCGGTTCGCGCCGGTGTCTACAGCAACGTGGCAGACTCCGCTTTAGAGAGTAGACTGGATAACAACAAGAACTGACCTCTGCGCGGGCCAATAGGAGACAGAGGGCGGGACTTTGGGGGCGTCTCGTCCAATGGCGGCTTACTAGTGGATCGATCTGCGTACAGACCACGCCTACTTTGGAATACAAGGAAGTGGTGCACTGCACTGTTTTGAAGTGGATGGGCTCAGTTGTATATATACTAAAAACTTAAGTGTTTTAATTAAAGCTTTTGTTTTCTTGCAACAGTGTCTGAAAGGATCCGGGGAGTTAATTAATTAGCCGCGATTGCATGAGTTTTGTTTTAGTGTTAAGTTTAACTCCTTCGCGGACAATCTTTAACTTCCACCAAGTCAGTCATCCGTCTTAGCATCATGAGGCACTTTGCTCATCCAGCTGCTCTGGCTTACTCCATGACAACGCTAGGTGCTGCCATGATGAACAGCATTTTTAATTTCTATTATGTAAAGCTGTTCTTAAATAATTACAAAATATCAGAGACAGCCTTCCACCAGTCACAGGTGAGTTGTTTTGTAGGTTTAACGTATTAATCTTAACTGCCATTGGGAGTTAAAGTTTTTTTTAATTAACTTTTATGTAAACTATATGTTTTTATTACCACGTAAGCCTATATTTCATAAAGCATTTATAATGACACACAAGACGTGGGAGCGGCCAGCACGTTTTGGCCAATCAGAAACGACCTCTGGCTGACAGTCATTTTTGTGGACTGAAACGTCATCAGCGACTGTAGCATATTTGACAAAATAGCTGAAATTGTTTCACAATTGATAAGATTCCATCATCAGTCCATCATCAGTATTTTCTGCGAACATTATGAATGTATTATTTTGGATCAATAATGAGTCAAGCTACTATATTAAAAGCAAACCCTGTTAACCCATTTAGCTAGATTAAACTTGTTTAGCTAGTCTTCCAGCCTGGCCAAGATAAACTTGTCTTCCAACTTCCACCTCACAAAAGCCCTTAACCACTCTAATACAGCCAGAACAGACCCGCATAACCAGCTTCACCAGGCCAAAAGACCACCTGAAGACCTGAAATCATGGAAGGATCAGGTTCTTTGGCAAACAAACAAAATAAAATAGAGGCATATTGGAATCTGCTTCTGAGGTTTAAAACAGCTTGTCAGGACTAACTTCACATTTTTAAAAGGGGAGTTTACCCAAAAATGGAAAATGTAGCTACTAACCCTCATTCATTTCAACACAGCGCAATATGGCCGCACCCTACTGGCACAATAGCGGCTTCACTTTTCTTCAACGGAAGTGAATGTAGGCGCGCCGTCCATCTTTTTTACAGCCTATGTTTCAACCCTGTATGATGTTTTGTCATGCAGAAATGAAACACTTTTGATAACACTGTTTTTTAGTCCACTTTACTATAAGTAGCTTTTCAACTCCATGTCAACTAGCAGTCGTTAGTGTTAGTACACTGTCTACTAAATATCTCCTTTATTTTGAAGGTCAACTAAAAGACTTTATAACTGACTTTAAGAAACATTACACATTCATGTCAATTTGTTCCACTGACCCTAACCTAACAGTCACTAAATAAAACTAACAACTAAACTAACTACAGCCAAAAGACAGTTAGTTGATGTGTAGTCACATATAGCTGGTAGAACGTGTGAAGTGGACTGTCAAAATAAATAATTTCTGCTACCTGTCTTTGTTGGTCAGTTTTTGTCCAAACAATGTAAATAAAGTTATTATTGGTAGCCAGAACTTTTGCCAGCATTCTTCAAAACGTCTTTTGTGTTTTGTTGAAGAACAAAGCCATGCATGTTCAAATCGAAGCAAAGCATTGAATATATTATGTGTTGTTGACATTTCACGTTTGCTTTAGTATCCTGCTATCATACGCTTTATGTAAATCTGCAGAATGCTTATAATATCTGGACCTTTAAAGACCCCTTATCTATGTCTCTGCAGGTTGTCTTTATGATCTGGAATGCATTGAACGACCCCTTGTTTGGATATTTGCAAGACAACTCTCGTATGGAGTGCTGCTCGCGGCGGAGGCTCTCTATTTTATACGGTGCCCCGCTGTACTGTCTGTCTTTCCTGCTGGCGTGGTTCCCATGGAGGGCGTACGAGGCGGACGACTGGCTAAGTGGCGTCCACCTCATGGTGACCCTCTGCGCTTTCGACGGCATGCTCACATTCGTGCTGCTAGCCCAGTGCGCCCTCTTCGCAGAAATCTCCGGGCACCATCAGAACAGACTGAGGCTGATTCAATACAGCCAGGTGGCGTCTCTGATAGGCTCCTCCAGTGTGCTCTTCTGCGGTCTCGTCTCCGGGAACATGGACAACTTTGCTGCCTTCCAGGGCTTCAGCGTGGCGGTGGCCCTATTGGCCTGCGTGTGCATGCTGTACACGGGCTTGAACAGCGAGAGTCGATTTGACAGCAAAGTCTCTGAAGAAGACTCCCAGAAGCCGCCACTCTCACTGTCGTCTGTGATGTCCATGACCTGGCAAATCATCACCAACAGAGAGTTCCAGCTGTTTGTGGTCATGAACTTCTTCCAGGTCTTCATGGTAGCCTTCTGCAATAACTTCACCATGATTTTCGCAGAGCACCTCATTCCTCAGGATGTCCTGCCATCGCTTGCCAAGAGCGTCATGTATGGAGCTGGATTCATCTGCCCTCAGGTGCGTTATAGTTGTAGTCAGTGTTGGGGAAAAGGGGTTTAATACTTATCAGAAATTTTTGCTCTGTAAAAAATAAATACCTGTCTGTGTGTGTGTGTGTGTGTGTGTGTGTGTGGACAGGTTTTTATATCCCCGTGGGGACCAATTGTCCCCACAAAGATAGGAATACTAGTAAATTTTGACCTCGTGGGGACATTTGTGAGGTCCCCATGGGGAAACAAGCTTATAAAACATACAGAATTAAGTTTTTTGAAATTCTAAAAATGCAGCAAGTTTCCTGTAAGGGGTAGGTTTAGGTGTAGGGTCCGTGTAGGACAATACTACATACCGTCTGTACAGTAGAAACACCATTACGCCTATAGAGAGTCCCCACAAGGATAGCAAACCAGACTAAGTGTGTTTGTGCTGATGCTACATTAGTATATATAAAACCTCAAATTATTTGTATCTGTCCTCTTTTCCCGACAAGGAAGAAAACTATTACAAATAGTGAATTATTTTTATTTTAAAGTGTAACAATGCAAATAAGTTAGAGGCAAGTTTAGGGTTGGATTAGAGGATTCACATAAACACAATTCAGAGAAACAAACATGAACGGTATGTGTACAGTATAAAACTTATTAGGTTCATTGAGAGTCCCCCCAAAATCATGGAAACACTCTCTGTGTGTGTGTGTTTGGAAGACGTTATTGGAAGGGATGTCAACTACAATAGAGAAGAAATATCTTTCTATTCAATGAATCAAAGAAGAAGCAGAAAGATTGATTCTTAAACTGAAGCTTAGTTTAAACCTAAACACAAAACTGACATAAAATACAATTCTTCGTCTGCCTTTGAAGCACTGCTGTCTCCTTCAAGAAATGCAAATCTAGCGGACGTGTTGTGTTAACATCTTTTTAGCGTTAACGGTGTGTTGTGGAATTTAGTTAAGCGAAGACAGCAAAAGATGTCAGCTGGGCGTGCGAGGCTCCAGGAATCCATTAACCCCACTTTCGGCATTCCAGACTGTTCCCGCTCCTCGCAGGTTGAATCTGACAGCTTTGACAGGCAGGGGAGGCTCACGGTGCTGGAAATCGGTGTAGGGAGGGCCAAAAAGACAGGCGAAGGAGTGGCGATGCATCTCGCTAAGAACGCTAATTACCACGACTGCTTCTGTTCGCACTTCAGCTGCTCGGGAACAGCGAAAGAAAAGCATTGTGAGAGTTTCATTTACGTTAAGAGCTATTATGCCACCGCAGATGTAGACGAGGCTGTAAACAAGCGCACACTGTAAAGAGAAAAACACAAGCTCGTTCAGCCTGTACCTGTCACTATTTCCTGCACTGGTGTGGAATATTATTTGCAGGCATATCCACCGCTTCGCTCTCTCTCTGAATGCACAAGCGTTTGTTTTCCACACGATCCTACTGGCCTCCATCTCTTCTAGAGAAAGCAGGCCGATAGAATGCTCTGCAGTCCACATCATCATCATTTCGTAAATGCCTGTAGGCAGCGTTTGAGGCACTGGACAAACATGAATATTAATTATCACACTAGGGACCAAAAGTGATGTGCTGGAAAACATTGTAGCTCGCTCGCCCTTATGAGAGAGCTAGAGAAAGAGAGGGATGGAGAGCTCTGGTCAGAACCTATAATGTGGTTAATGACATGCAAATGAAAGATCAAACGGCAAACTCACAAGGCTGAAGAAAGGTCTGCTGAAGTTATAAGCGAGTCTGAAAGATATCATGTTACGCTGGTGTTAAGATATCTACTCGATATATCTAGAGGCTGTTTGTGTGTTGATCTGCTGCTCCGAAAAGTCAACATGAAATCACTTACATGTTCTTGGCCTTGCTGTGTAAAATGTGGGTTTATTGGAAGCGATGTCAAGAACTGAATGCTTTCTAAAAGTTGTTAATCAGAGGTAAGCATCTATACAAAACAGGTCTATCTATATCAGGATCAATATAATACATCCATCCAATTTTATAAAGACTGTTAAGTAAAGTAAAGTAAAATAATGTCAAATAAATAAATGTGATAAAATGGAAGTACTTTTGAATATGGATCAATTATTCACTATTAAGCACAACTTTTCCCTTAATAAATGTCTCTTAATAGTGCGTTAGTTGTTAAGGTTAGGTATTGGGTATTTGTTACGAGCCGCACCTCTGTGACGCGTTCTGAACGGCACCAGTGGGAACCCTCTCCCGAATATTAGTTCCCTCCCGGACTCTTAAGACGAAACACCCCGCTCACCGGAACCGCGCTAGTTTTGGGTTTGGCGCCAATTCTACCCTATTTAAGCTGGCGTTTGTGACCCCTCTCTTTGCAAAGTTTTGCCAGTCATTAATATGCTGCAATCCCGAGCGTTTCCTTCTTCTATTGGACTCCCTGTGTATGACCCTGCCTTGTCTTCTCGTTTACGAACTCTGCTGCCTGCCCCGAACTTTGTCGGGACTGTACTATTCTTTTTAATTACCCTCGCTGCTGCAAACGTTTGTGAGTGTTACCTGTCTGTTTACTGTGAACGTGCAAATAAAGACCTGCAAATGGATCCGAACGACTCAGCCCCTTCGTTACAGTATTGGGGATGTAGAATAATATCATGTAGAATAAAGCATTAATATGTGCTTAATTACTATTCACGAGATCACACTTCCTCATAATGTAAATAGAAAAGCATGTTTGGTGTCCTGTCCATGGGAGTGAGCCAAGAGCTCGGCGGACTCAGAGCCCTAGTAGTTTTTTCCGGCATCCGGCTCGAACCCCGTGTGCCCCCCCCCTCAGAGGAAGGTGAAGAGCAATGGCGGAGAAGGGATAGTGGCAGGATGCAAGAACGGGATGCAATTTTCAAATATGGAACATTTGTATTATTATTATTTATATATACATATGAAATCATATTATGGCAGTACAAAGCAAGCAAACATAGCCTCATGCTGCCTTTAAACCATCCAACCAATAAATAAATGTAATGTTGTGTGTTTAATCTGCTCCACTCATGAATCATGCTCAGTACTCTTAAGACAATCACAGACTCTTCTGCTAAAAAAACCTTTTTATGTCTCTCATTTCATCCTGACAGCATCTCCATTTCTAGTTGTAAACAGCCTATCCATCTTAATCACACTACAGGAAGTAGATCCGTGTCTGTGGAGTTGAACGAGTCCAACGTTGTAGGACATTAGCAGCAGATAAACTATCTCTCCTCATGTCTGTAATATGCATCTCCTGCGGATCTCCTCTAAAGTAAATGGGTAATAAGCTTTATCTAGCTCCGTGATGGTGCGGACACATATTCAGGCCGAAGTGGAGCAATTGTTTGTGTAAACAGTGTAATTAGATCACTGCAGCTCTACATCACACATCTCTCATAACTCCTCCGGGCCTGTTACTCACACAAATGTCAAAGTCAGTCCAGCACACCGTGACCTAAGAAGAAGCTTTTCACTCTTTCCTCCGATTCTGTAACTGACCTGATGCACAGTGATTCACACTGACTCTAGTAGTACATCCACGCAAGATAGAACCTAAATACACTTGATTAAATATAGACAGACAGATATGGAAAACATGAGAGTGAAATTTTTGATTTTTGAGAGTGACATTTTTGAATATAGCATATAACTTGAATAGCACTTTTTATGGCATGTCTGTCCCCATTCACTTTCATTCTAATCAAAAGAGCTACTGGGAAAATGTTCCCCCTGTAGAAAATAGCTCAATTCCCTCTGAATATTAACTTTATATGGTATATGAGGGTATAGTCCAACATCTGAATATGACTCGGCTGGAAAATCTCTGGAAATCCAATTGTGTGAGAAAAAAAAACCCTTTAAATGCAAGCGTTCACAAGTCATTTTACTTTCCTAACAGTTGGTTTAGTGAAAATATTATTCAAATTATAATATCATATAATACATTGTATCGTAATCTATGTAATGTAAGCAGAACTTAATATTTATTTATTCATTAATTTTTTTACCCTATTGGGAAATCACTAAATAGTAAACAAATGCAGAAACTCACAGTTGAGATTATATTTTGCATCATGTTGAGTCACAGATTTGTTCTGTGTTATTAAAAGAAAACTGGTAACACCAGTTAATACTGAATATGTGCTCCCTAATCTGAAGTGTTACTGTATAACTAATGCAGTTAAAACATTCTTAAAAACAAGTGAACAGTCAGCAATAAAATAAGAAAAAAAATAAATAAATAAATAAAATGCAATGAAGTTACAAAAAAAGGTCTCACACTACTCTAAGCACACTGTATAAATTAAATATAGATTAATGTTTTTTAAAGCTATGTTTTGTTGATTAATTCATATAAATGACAGAAGCACAGGCTGATCCAATATAATGATACACGTCATTGTTTACATTCACTTCACTTCAAACATAACAGACACTGTTCATGAAAATACTTGGAAAGGCTGGTACCTTAAGATTGTTATTACATGTTAGAGGATGGATACCTGACCTGAGGCCGACAGTACCCGACGAGCCAGGCCGGTGCAGATATTTAAAAAGGATGCTTTGGTTCGGGTCAGGCTCGGTCACATCAGCGCGAATGTGCACCTGTGTGTTATAAAGGCACTTTTTGCCCCGCGTGCACTGATGCTCTCATCTGTTGATATTTCCGAATGCCGTCCTACAGTTGCTTAATAAAAGCGGGCTTTCCACTCAAAAAAGTGGTTGTGTAATTAGTATCAGAAAAAGATTAGATCGGGCCGGGATCGGGATCAGACATAAATACCTTAGTCCCTGTCGGGCTCGGGTCGGGTTCGGTTACTGCTCTGTCGGACACGGGACGGGCTTGGACAGAAAAATGCGGCACTCTAGTTCTATGTGTGTGAATTAAGTTCTTCTGCCTTTTCTTGTGATTAAATGGTTTGAAATCACTTAAATGATTATGTCAGCAAGACTTAGAAACTTTGCAATTACCCATGTAAGATATTACATTTCAATGAAAGTTTCCAAAGACAACTTTACTTTGCAAAAACATGCATTAAACAAATCATTAGGGCCCATTTTGATTTCATGTTGCAATTAAACCTGATTGATCTAACCCTTAGACAACAGAGCTTTTTAGTGTTTTAAGTTTTTTTTTTTTAACATTTAACAGTTTTTGTACTGCCGTAAATTATAAACGGTTATTCAGAGTATAGAAAATGATTACACAACTTTTATTGTGAAAAGTGATTGGCAAGAGCAGAAATAAAGTCTTCTGTGACTCAGCATTGTTCTGCATGTGTATACTTGAAATTGTTAATATGAGCATTCAAATAAATGTGGTGTGTAACAGGCCTAAGGCTTCAGCTGTATGAGGCTAACTCAGAAAATACTCGTACATATGTAAGCCAGCATTATATCTACTCATTTATTGTAGACTGCAAATGTAAAATGGCGTGACGAAATGATTCAACTTTCTGAGAACCAGCCCAGCAGCCGTCTTCTCCCCAAGCGTTCACTCCTTTCTGAATCGAAACCGTGAACTCCACATCTGATCGAGCAACTCTGCTGAGAGCGATAGGTGGGCTGCATAAGTGTTTTGCTGTGTTCTCATGTTTGTTGCACAAAAAAAGTGGGAAAGTGAGAGGAAAAAATGAGGTAGAATAAGAGAAAGGCCTTGTGCTTGGGTGTGTGGTGGAAAGCTACTGGATGACTGAATGCTTGAGTGTCTGCTTTTTTTCTTTTGTTTCTCATTCTCAGTTTTTTTTAGCTGCTCTCATGCATTAGTGTCAAATGCTGTCTTCAGGCCTACTGTGCTTAGAACAGAAAGAAAGAAACAAAACCTGCATACTGTACAGAAGGAAAAGTGCTAAACTGCCCACCTAACGTCCATGACCTTATTGGATTCTCATTAAAAACAGGTGCGTTATTGAGCATTTTGACTGCTAACAGCACGAGACTGAGACAGGGAGAAACTCGAAATCTCCAAAGGTGCTGAATCAGATGGTTATTGGATAAACTGTTCAACTGGATATAGTTTCAGGGCAGTGATGCTTACTAAACCTTAACGCACGTGCTTCTCACCTCACGATTGTACAATGTCTTGTAACTGAACTACAGGTTTTTAACAGATTCTGAGTTGTATTCATCCTTAACTATTTTTCTTAGAATTAATAATAATAATAATGTATTGATTATCCGATAATATTCAGTTTAATTTGTTTTCAAATTAATTTAAAAAAATACAAAATTAAATTAAAAGAAATTATTTTTAAATAACAAAAAAAATAAATAAAAAAAATAGCAAATGGTTATTTTATATATGAACTATTTTATTACTTATTGCATTTCAAACAAACATAAATATACAGTTTTAGCAACAACAACAACAACAACAATAATCATAATAACAGTTGGCTCACCAAAATTAAGCTTTAAAAAAGCTACAATATCACATATTATATTTTATTCCCATTTCCACAAATTGATACTAAGAAATAATCAAGA
The DNA here is from genome assembly GCA_032353835.1 of Enteromius viviparus. Taxonomy (NCBI): domain Eukaryota; kingdom Metazoa; phylum Chordata; class Actinopteri; order Cypriniformes; family Cyprinidae; genus Enteromius; species Enteromius viviparus. Next base: position 9,922,061 of record JAUCNO010000710.1, on the reverse strand, counting down.
AATGTACAAATATATAATAAGAATCTAATGATAATCACAATTGTGCAAGGTCATTTTTTGGGTACATATATGCTTTTGAATAAATGTATTAATAAATTAATATTTTATAATATAAATTAACTAAATTAAATTAACAAAAAAATAAATTAATAAACACTACTACTACTTCTAATAACAGTAATAGTTATAATAATAATAATAATTATTATTATTATTATTATTATTATTATTATTATCATTGCTCTAAATAACTTCAGGGCCAACAATTTCTTAATGCATTTTCTCTTTCTTTTGACATTGATATGAAATGTGACCTGTCTTAGAAAGATTCCCCCATTTATGTATTGACGCTGTTAATATTAACATTTTGTGATGGCCTAGAGCTCTTAACCTTGCTTGCCATGTTAGTAAACACACAACGCCAGCAGCGAGCGCTGTATTCACGGCCTGAAGTTTGGGGTCAGTTCTACTCACATAATGGAAATCTAAATGTGACTGATGAGTCAGTGTCTTGTCATCATCACCGGGGGCTTGTGTGTTTCAGCTGTGAATGCACTAATTCTTTCATGCTAGCAGAGCGCCGTATGTACCTGCGCTAACATTTCCCACCAGAGGCACTTTATCGCTTTCAAGTTTTGACAGAGTTGATCCTGGTTTCTTGTTAAACTAACAGAGTCTCCCCCATGAATCACACTCCTCTGTTCGGAGTGACACACGCGGCCTTGTACGTGATTTAATCTTACATGAACATGTCAAATTAAACAAGCAACGTTCCTCCCCACGAGGAGGCTGATTGCTTTCGCTAGCGAGACAGTTTTCTTTAATTTGTCTGAAGTAAATAGCCTTTGCCCGCCGTGCGGTGCGGCCCACCTCCACACACGGGTCACAGAAATCATCAAAGATGACAAATGACTGCCGTGCATCAGAAGAAAGCCACGATGCTAAAAAATCAAATGCATGACATAGTGCCTTAAAAGCCTATCAGTAATTGCTTTGTTGAATGCTGTATCCCTTGTCCTTGTGTAATGGGGTTGTTTGGTGGTTTTAGATGGCTGACTAATGTCTAACCACTCACTGTTAGGTGAGAGAAACCACAATAAAACAATTGATTTTATAGTATTTTACAGTATTTTTGTTCGGTAGCCATTCCTGAAGTAAAACAATAAAACACAGAAATACATACATATATCAACATAACAAAAACAACACAGGGTCATGTGTTGAACCCACTTTTTGGTGCCTATCCACAAAACTTTTTAACTTCGAAGCTGCGAAATGTGCAGTAAGGAATGTAATAACGGTATCATAGAAATGTATGTATAGGCACATATATCCTGGGTTGGTTTTTATTCAAATGAAGAACCTGTTATGCTTTTAAAACATGTGACTGATGTCACTTAGTTCTCAACCTTTCCCCTTCAAGCAAACATTTCACTCTTAAAAAAAATAAAAAATAAAAGTCACATTAGAGAAGTAAAATCAGTTCCTATGAAGCGTAATGTTAAAAAGAAGTTCACTTTTAAAAAAACTTTTGCTAATAACTTACTTACCCCCATGTCATCCAAGATCTCCATGTCTTTCTTTCTTCAGTCGAAAAGAAATTAATGTTTTTGAAGAAAACATTTCAGGATTTTCCCCCATATAATGGACTCTATTGGGACCCAAACGGTTCAAGGTCCAAATGACTTCGAAGGGCTTTAAACGATACCAGACGATGAATAAAGATCTTATCTAGCGAAACGATTGGTCATTTCCAAAATAAATTAAAAAAGATTAAGTTTCATAAGCACAAACGCTCACCTTGCTCTTTTCTGTGATGCGCGTTGGTGACGTAACAAAATATGCAATTACGTTGAAAAGGTCAAGCTTGACATAGGCGGAAGTACCGTGTCAGTGTTTACAAATGTCCGGAAGGAGTACCATATACACATATTCATATGTCTTTGTGTCAGTTTATCGTTTAAAATGCCTGTTTCATGTGCATATCCTGGGTTTATGCACAAGCCTACGTCAAGCTTGACCTTTTCAACGGTCCCAATAGAGTCCATTATATGGGGGGAAATCCTGGAATGTTTTCGTCAATAAAATTAATTTCTGAAGAAAGAAAGACATGGACATCTTGGATGACATAGGGGTGAGTAAATTATCAGCAAAAGTTTTTTAAAAAGTGAACTTCTCCTTTAACTTCAAAAAGACCCAAGTTCCTCAAAGAAAGCCAAAGGAGTTTCTGTAAGACTTAAGTATGTCACACAAGCTTCAAACCCATCCTCAGCACATTAAGAATGATCACCGCTGCTCTTAAAATGCTGCCGTTTTCAAGCCTCGCTTCTGTTTACTTCACATTTCCATTAACAACTGTCATATCTTCAGTTCCTGCACTTAACAAGAACATAAGCGCATCTTTCATTCAGCAGTCTTGGCTGATTATTGATTGATGACACGTCGACTAGTGACAGTTTCATATTCAGACAAGTCATGAAATCCAATGCAATATGCCTGCAGCTGCTAAACTAAATAATATTGACAGCGCTTCTGCACAATACCCGATGGCCTCGCAGAACTCTCAGCTACGTTAATAGTTAAACACTGCAATGATAAATTTCCCTCTTCAGCTGAATTGAGTCGAACGCACTGTATTTATCATTCTCAACTTCACGAATCTCAAAACTCCCATTGCAAGGTTTTAACTGTGTTATAGTGAAAATACAACAGCTCAAGGCCATGCAACTTTTGTTTGGTATTCTTCATTTTATAAAGAGAATGCACACACACACAAGCTGATAAACTCCTACACTAGACACCCACACACACACAAAGTCTTCGCAGCAGACAATCTCACACACACGCACATGCCAGCATAATGCAGATATACCAAAAACACACACACATACATACACGCACTTGCATGCGTTCAGGGAAAACAAGAGCCGTCGATTGCAAAAGGGCCTTGATACAACCTTGTGAGTTAATTCCAACTTGCGAAATGCCGTCCAATAATTTAATTCCTCCGGGCGCTGTACTAAAGGAGAAATTATTTCCTTTTGTCATCAAGTGCGTCTGATAAGTCGACACTCTACTGGGCTTCACACTTGAGGCTTGTGTGCGAGCCGCAAACATTAGTGTGAGAAGCGTAATACAAAGTGAACAACGTGCGTCGACGAGATCACACAATATAATGACACGGAACTTCTGTATATGTGGAAATTTAGCACAGAAATCAAGGCAGGATCGGATTCATTATTTATTAGATCTGCGAGGAAGTAAAAATTGTCAGATTAGCAAGGAGACGTCTTTGGAGAGTGCTTACACAGCTCTGGAGAAGGAGTTTAACACATCTTTTTAAAAGCCTCTCTACAGTTTGTCTGAAATTTCATTTATGCTGCGTTTAAGCACGCTCGCCGGCTTTAAATGTTATTGCCGTGCAGAATCACGACTGGTTAGGAAGGCAGATTAAATTGAATTTTCATCTCAAGCCGCTAGAAGTAGCTGTGCGAAGCATCTTGCAGGTTTGTTAGCAGTTAAAGCCGATAAAGACGTGACTCAAAGGTTTCTGAACAGACGTTTTTTCACTCTTCGGCAAGTGGTAGATTGTCTCACCCTCAGCCTGACTTATCTTCAATAATCACAGATGTGCATATTAACACCTACTGTACATAACATATATTCTAGATTTCTATATTCTAGATTTTTTTTTACATTTATTTATTTGTTTATCTATTTGTTAAGTTAGTAAGGTTTTGGTCCCAATTTATATGAGGTGGTATTTGACATTGTACTTATATAAAACAACACCTATATGTAATCTCATCCATAATTAGAATAGTTTTTTTTTAATTACATTAAACTTACACTGTTGACCATCTCTTAAACCTTAACCCACCCTTAAACCTACCCATACCACCATACCGGTCTCTAATCTTACCAGTATCCAATACTCAATAGTAGCAAATGTGTTTTGCAATACAATATGTTTTTTTTGCTTCTTCTTTTATAAGTACATGGTAGTTAAGTCCACCTAATTTTCATTGTGATCAAGGTTCAGTTCACCTAAACCACTTCCCATCGCTATATATGCAAATTTCAGCAAGGTTGTGTTTTAAAATACTGCCATAAATTTAGATAGCTAGATAGTTATAAACTTGATCATCATGCTTCATTTGCATTAGTTGCCCTTGCAGAAAAGAAGAGCGAGAGAGAGAGAGAGAGAGAGAGAGCGAGTGAAAAGATGACAATTTTACAAAAGTTTACAATCCAATCTGCAACAGCCTCCTAAAACAGAAATAGCAGTAGTATTTTTATTATTATTATTATTATTATTTTTTGTTAATGCTCAAAATCAAGGTCACATATTTGATTTAGATTAAATTTTGATTCTCGTTATTAACTAGTAGCAGGCATATTCACATACAGTACTGGGTGTTTAGTAGTAAATTAACTTATTAAATACTTTCATCCATACGTAACTATTAATAAGCATCAAATTAGGAGCATATTGAGGCAAAAACCATACTTAATAGTTATTTAATTGTTGGAATTGGACCTGAAAGAGTGGCCATATCATGCATGCAGCTTTCCGCTAGGGTTCATGTTAGATTGTGGTATTTATAACTAGCTGTATAAAAAAACAGTAGTCACCATTTACCAAAGTAAATGTGTGTGTGTAGCTGAACCTAAAGCTTGTGTGCTGCTTTAAATTTCAAATCAGTTACGCCAACTATTATTTAGTCTGGATAATTTCCTGAACTATGGCCTCTGTACCGCATTAAAGAGCGGAAAATCCAGCCTTACAGTCATTATGAGAATACCAGCATTTCTGAATATAAAGCATCTGTACACTGGATTTGATAAACTGCAAATGACATTTAAAGCAGTGGCTGCTGAATTAAATTTCCTGGAGACGGCGCGGGTTTCTGTGGCTCTCGGTCTTCCAGCAGGATTGACAGATAGCACAGCTAGCGTCAGTCACACACACAGCACAAACCCGGGCCGGGTGAGGGTGTCTGAGTTCAAACCCTTCGTGTGTCTCGTACATGTGTGAGATTGCTGACATTCATCTGAGACCTGATCGCTGAAGTTTCTGATTAATGCTGTAAAAGTGAGACTTGTTCTAGTTATTGTTGGTAAGAGCTCTCTCATAGTGACTCACAGTGCTCACTCTTACTCTTTCATTCTCTCCTTCTCTCTTTTTTTCACAGACACACTTGGTGTTCTCCTCTTGTCTTATAAACACCCTTATACTGTAACACACCAGTAACAGTTCATTTGAGCAAATGTATTTTCCCACAACACTGGCAAACTGCTTTTTGTCCTTGTTCAACATAAAGTAACGTAACATAATATAACATAATCTATTTATATTTTCTTTATTAACTATATATGCAATATATATATATATGCAGTATATATATATCACTTTTTTAAAATGTATTTTTCAGCATTTTATGCTTACCTATGTTGTATAATAATAATAATAATAATAATAATAATAGCTATTATAATAGTTGTTATTTATTAATTAATGTATTTATGAATATGAATATAAAGTTAATACTAATACTAATTTAATTTATTTATTTATGTATATGAACAGAAAGATAATAATATTAATAATTACAATAATAATTTGAAATAAATCCTTTGTAACATAAAAAAATATCATACAGGTATTCAGTCATTTAGATCAAATTATTAAACATGATATAATAGATAATAATCTATATATTATATAAATATATATACACACTGTATTTATACACACAAATAAATAAATGCATAAATACATATATGCTTAAACTGTAGTGTACATAAAGCAATGAACAGTTCTTATTAAAATATCTACAGTATTTAACAGCATTTATATAGGATACATTTGATATTTTATATATGAAGTCATGATGACCTGGTACACAAAGTACCATGGTATTAGCATTTGATACCATGACTGTACCATGATGCTATCAGCATGCAGTTTCAAATACTACCACATATGGTATCAGGGTCCTAGAGGATCTTCATTTGATCTCTCATACGCTGCTTGTGCTTTATTTCTTTCACATGTAAGCAGCATAATAGTATATTTTAATAGTTCTCTGGCAGCACAATAACACTGTGTATTGTAGAGCACAATGATGGTATTTTGTGTCTTTTTCTCATGTTTATTCCTGGTCCTCTCTGCTGTGAGTCGTGGGCTCAGTTTGATTACTTCTCACCTCTTGCTCTCCCTCTGTCTCCACCTGTCATCCCTCCATCTGTCCCCGTCCCTCTGTTCTCACCGCACCCCTCCTCACCTCCAGTTAATGGGTTGTTCCAGGTGCAGCTCACCCCCGCGACGCCTGTGGACCGACCCATCTCTACTGCTAGACGTCACGATTATTTTTACTCTGTTCCTCAAGTGCCATGATGGATTACCCTTATAAAGTGATACCTGGACATTTTTAGCTGTACATCTATCTTTCTAAAGCCACATCCCAAATGTATGTGACTCTTTGTCATCAAAGTGTCTCACATTTCCTGATATATTCTGCCATGAAATATTATTTCCTGACTGAATTGCAACAAAAAGCGCATTAAGCAGGACACAGGACTAATAAGACATTATGGTGGTGAGAGATGTGAGACGGGAAACATATGATGAGAAAATCCACTGTCTACACACCAAAGCCTTCTAAAGCTGAACGTACACACATACACACACACGCAGGCCCTGGACAAGCTCCAAGCACACAAGAGGATGCAATTACTAGGGTGGCAGGAGCTGTGAGCCGTGGTAGAAAACTGAACCATAAACCATATGGTAGTGCACACATAATGTATACACACTTACAAACAGACTTCAATTTAAGCACAGCTGCAGAAGTACTTCAGACATACTTCAAAATGCCTGAATGCCGATGCATCAGATAATGACATATCAAACTAAACAGCAACTTGACACATTTAGTTAATTATTATTATGTTGCCAAAATTAGTAAATGAAAGTGTAGTGGATTTGCACTACTATTCAAACCTTCAGCAGGAGTTGGTTACCTTCTTGCCGTAAAAGAAATAAAGGTTTTACCATTACTTAACAGAAGCAACCCCAACTGCCGGTATATTACCGTAATATAATATATATATATATTTTTTACTTTTTATTTTTTTACAGTTAAAAAAAAATATTTATTTATTTATTTATTTTTGCAATTGTTATTGAACAAGAATGCATTCAAGTGATCAAAGAGACAATAAAGACATTTCTATAAAACTGCATCAAAGGAATAAGCTACATTTAAGTCACAATATTGATATTGTTGTTATTAATTGCAAAAATATTTAGCTAAAGTTGACTGATATATAACAAAATGTAAAAAAAAATTATATGTACCATTATTAATAATATTGTTACTATAATGTTCTTACAATAAAACCAATAATATCCCATATTTAATTGGAAAACTGGAAATGCCTGCTCTTGCTATTTATTTTTACTTTTTTTTAATTTTTTATTCTATATGGTAATACAGTACATTCAGCTCACTAATAGTTTATTGTGTCTTCTTGTAGGGTTTGGAAAAGTTTGCCATTAAACAAATAATTGTGGAGTCATTGAGCAAATAAGGTCAAAATAAATGCATATTATAAGACAATAAAAAAATTGTTTTTTGATTATGCATGCATGTCATCTTGTTGTTAAGGACTCCCAAAACCAAATTATGAACCTTTCATAAATCATAATAGGGCACTCTAGTGTATATTCTGAATAATCCATTTACATGGAGAGAGAGGGGGAAAAAACAAACAAACAAAAACACAAAGAACAAAGAACTAAATAATAAACATTTTTGCCAATCACATTCAGATGTATTGGTGTAATTTAATCATGGAAATCAGCTCAATTTGTTAGAGGACCCATAACTATCAGAATATGATCATACCAATATTAATCAGAATGTTCTAGCATTAAGATAAGATAAGGTGAGATAAGATATGTTGTGTAAATGTGAATTAAGCTCCATCACAGACCTGTGAAGCCCAGATCAGCTTACTGGGTTAATGTGAGCCTCTGCTGGAGAGACGGCTCAACCGGCCACACACTCGCTCAGCATCTTCTACACACAGTGCTAATGCTAAGATAACCGGCATGAGTGAGAAGCCACCACAGAAGAAGAAGAAAAAGACAAAGCTCAGGAGACCACAGCTTTAACATCGCATTATGTAAAGACTGTCATCATTTGTCATCTATTTATTGGGGTTGATAATATTCAGAAATACGGTAAATAGTGTTCCAGTGGTGGAACAGAAACCATAAACAGCCGAATGTTAAAGTTAAAATCAACCTGGAACCGTAAGAAAAGACATTTTATGGGAAGTAAAGCAGTTTTCTCTGAGGCAGGTGTGTAGCATGTTGTGATGTTCTCACCTTCCTGCGTCTGTGGAGTACAAGAACGCTTTCTCCCTTCTAGCAATGGTTTTCATCAAAAATCCACTTTTAAACGCTTTCTATTGCACTCAGTTGGACAATAAAACCTGAATACTGGTGTTCAGCGCCTTCAGCCCACCGCCTTACACTTAAAATAAGGGCTCCAATTAAACCTAAGGTGAAAACATGAGAATGTTCATAAAGTCCAACCCCATAAAAATAAAACAATTCTGTTACTATTATTAATCCTTATAAAAAATAACCAAATGTTATATAAATTTATTTCATGATAATATGTTTTTCTTATGTTTTTCATTTGAAGTTGACATGAAACATGATCCAGACCATTTTCTTAAGGTCACATATTTTTGCAATTAAAGGTATGCTGCAATAACTCAAAATTCCAATTTTTCCCTTAATACACCATAGCAAAATAAAAATAATATTTAAAGAAAAAAAAATTGAGAGTTGATTTTTTTTTTTTTTTTTTTTATACTATTATTAAAAGGCCAATTTAAACTGCTGGTTCAGTATATTTTTAAGTATTTATGCACAAGGGTTCAGCACAGTACACTGAATGCTTCTTTGTATACTTCCACTTCTTTCTCTGTTTATTGTGTTTGTTCACTGTTACCATGGTAACCGCTCACCAACCATCATAAGTGGAAACTTGGTGAATAAACTAAACTCTGATTCTGAGAAATAAATAAAAAAATTTTATAAGAAAGAAAGCTTTTGGGTGAGGAGAAGAACACACCCGTCTGAATGTGTTATCTGTGAGGAAGAGCAGAAGCGTTCGCCCGGAAGAGCGTCCAAAGATACTGGTAGAGAGATATGAAAACCCTCCCTCCGTGCACTGTCTCTGTCAACATCCTTCTTTCTCTCCGCTCGATGGAGCAGGTGTTTTTTTTCCACCTGCGTTCCTCTGTACCTCATTTTCAAGATTCTCTATCTGCGACAGAATTTGCACACTTCAGTGTAGTTTGGCACAAGAGCAACAACCTTTACAACAAGCCAGAGCCTTGTGTTTCAGCCACAGGGTGAATAAGGGTGCTGATGCTGAGTGATTCATTTCCTGTGGTGACTTTCTGACGTTTTATTTTTTTTTTTCTGTTTTTAAAATGTCCCAGGGGCTGCATTTCATTAAACAGATTAGCACACACACACACACACACACACACACATATATATATATATATATATATATATAAAGGCCACATTAAAACTATATAAAAAAAAAAATGGTATCCCTCTTTTATAACATTTTAAATAAAAATATTATTCAAAATCTAAACATTAAATAACTCTATTACATTCAAAAACAGTATCCAAATATTGCATAGATGGATAATAAATAATAATTAACAAAATATCAAATTTTTATTTATTGTTTGTTTGTTTGTTTTTGTTTGTTTCTATTAAGCTGAATTATCAACTGATAGTTTGTGTTGTTGTGACAGTTTGCTAAGTATGAAAGCCAAAGCAATGCCCTATATTACCTTAAACATGTCTAAATCTGTTTGAAATTAAAATTCAGTTAATGTGCGGATCTAATTAACTTCAACCTTGACCTTGTTACACTGAAAAATCATTATACCTACTAATGCATCAAAATTAATTTCCTAATTTAAATCGTGGACTATTTGTCTTTCTAATTTCAAAGGGACTGGCGTTAATATACTCGAAATGAGACACAACACGAGATGCTCTTCTTTTTAAAGCACTGATTGAAGAGAACAGGGTTCCACAGACAGTTTTAATCAGTTTAATGGAGAGGTCTACCTGAGCTGCCGTTCAGATTATTTGCAATCAAGAGGCTTTGATGGTGGAGAGCTGTTGTTATTATAATTTCATTCCAAAATAATGGACAAGTGCCTAATGACGTCCATAAACTCAAATAAACGCTGATTGTAATTGAGTGGTATGGGATGCTAATGCAAAGGATGCAGGTTCAGTCCAAGGTAAGCGATACACGGCTACTGGATAATCAATTTCTAAAGCATATTCAGATTCATAGTATAATGTTTTGTGCATGGTAAAGGCGTAGTTCACACAAAAATGAAAATTTTGTCATCATTTACTCACATCCAACTTGTTCGTAAGTTTTTTTTTCTTCTTTTTTAAATCTTGGTGTGGAAGGCAAATTGTTTATATAGCCTTTCATGAGATTACAAATACACACATACCATGAAAGTCAATGGGGGCCAGAGATGTTTTAGTTACTCACTTTCTTTAAAATGTATTATTTTGTGTTAGACAGAAGAATATAACTCATACAGGTTTGTAACAACTTGAGGGTAAATGTTATTGGCCATGTGTGTCAAAAAAAAAAAAAAAACTAATATATTATTATTATTATTATTACTTTTATTCTTCTTCTTCCTTCTTTTTTTTTTTTTATTGGAATTGCAGGTATTGCACCAAACTGAGATGTCAGTATCGTGATTCGTGATGTTCGGTCCGAATACATGTATCACGCCACCCCATATATATATATATATATATATATATATATAACAAGTTATTGGCCAGGGTGTCAAAATCATTGTACATTTAAATGCATATAATTTTATAACTGAAAATTGAATTATTTGACTTGTAGTCAATCTGGTTTTGATCATGCAGTGTTAAAAGTCAATCAATAAAACCAACCGATTAATATATCCACTTAAAAATTGTATTTGTAATTCAATATATTACTAATTACTATTACTTATTAATATATTACTTATTTCCATCAGCTTGACAAACAAGTAAAACATGGTATTCCTTTGGTTTTTATGGAAATATATATATATATATATATATATATATAAATGCAAGTCTTAAAGCCACTTCAAGATTACCAACAAACTCAAAGATAAAGCCTTCAGATCAGTCATTTTAGATCAGCAATTGAAGAAAAAAACAATTAGCCTAAAACACAATGCACTGGCACTACAAGCCTGTTTTGTGAGCATTGTCTAATACATAAACCATAATAAATCCTGGAATAACACCAGCAATATCACTTAGATTTCCAGTGGTGCGTTCAAGTCGCTCGCTCAAAGCATAATGCATGTGCTAACAATTTCATTTTAATACCAAATTCAGACAGAGCACTTGGCTGTGCTCTGTGAGTTGGTCTTGGTTAGCCGCGGTGAGAGCGGATTAGTGCTCTTTCCAGAGAAACCTGGGCTAACATCTGCCACTCTGCCCCCTGCCAGCTTCTTCCTTATCACACCTCTCAACACTGCACCATGTGCTTACCAACAGGGGGGAGCAAATCTACAGGCCTCTTTCATACTGCATAGCAATGAGCCCTTTTTAGGCTATATTTAAAAACGACTCACCCGAATAAAGTAAAGCTCAACGACGGCAGCTGCTCGCTAAAACAAGGCTTTACGACGGAGTTTACACGCCTCTTCTTGGTTTAACGCGGAAGCAACAAGCAGACAGTAAGAGATGAGTTAAAGCGAGAGATAACTCTGGTTTATTTTAGTGACGCTCCTCCTGACCGGAGTTAGATATAAATTCATGACGCTCATCATTGTGATCAGCCAGTATAAACCAATGAGGCATCTATTCTGTGCTGCAATAAAGGGCGCACTAATGTATGTGGTTAAACAGTAATATGTTGTCATATATCTGCAAGATTATCATTATATGGTCACTTGTCCTGCAGTAAAAGGCTTCAATACACACATAACCATGTATGATAACTGTAAGAGGGTACTGACTTTTAAGCAGTACATATTCTACACTACTATACAATTGTAGCATACAATTTAAAGTCTGCCAACAATGTTAGGTACAGATTCTTGCACCAAAACGGTCACAACAGAGTCATTATCTAGCAACTCTCTGACCTTTATATTTGAGCTAGGGATGCTCATTTTAACCGTTTAACCGTTAACCGACCGATTAGAAGTTTAACCGGTTAACACAATCAGTTAAAC
>JAUCNO010000710.1:9883428-9906081 GCA_032353835.1 Enteromius viviparus | reverse complement strand
AGATAGATAGATAGATAGATAGATAGATAGATAGATAGATAGATAGATAGATAGATAGATAGATAGATAGATAGAAACAATTTTGAATATTTGGTTATATATCTGCACGTTAACTCATGCAAAGAAACACATGCCTAAAACGAGCACCACTCTGCAAAACTGAATTTGTTTGCTGGTGTGTTTTATTTATCCATGATTAGTCAATCTCGCTGTGGCCCAGTTGACATTTCTTCTCCCCTCACTTCATATTTTAAAACAAACTGCTCCTATTGATGGCAGCCTATCAATGACAGGCTTCAAAAAGATGCAAAACACTCTGCTGCATCGTATAATTAGGCAAACAGATCAACAGAGACGCATGATGTGAAATCCACTGCATTGATTGTGTACCGTATTTTTTATGAGCCTATAAAAACGCCTAGGAGATTTTTACAATAGAGTGATAAGGCAAAAAAGCCTCAACACCACTCAAATGTTGTTGTTTTTTTATTACATTTTACAAGAAATAAAAACTATGTCAGCCTTTCTACTTTAAAATTTTACAATTAATTGCCTTTTTTAATTGTGAAATTTACTAGTGTTTTCTTGATGAAACTGTATTTTAGACAATATATACGCCTATATACTGTACATGCCAATTGTTTCAATAAGATTAGGTTTGGCTCCGAAGATAGAAAGAGGACCTGGGGAACTGAACTGAGAGATAAAGACTTCTGAATCCTCTGAGACAGTATGTAACAATCTATGTCTGGATCTTGACACAGCGTTCCCTTGCAGACAAATAAAGAATCCACAGCACTGAGACTGTAAATCTCCATAGAATACACACAACTTACATTTCCTTTTCAACCAACCTTATGGTATGCATTTGCCTGTTCTCTTAAAGGTGCATTTACTCATTCTGACATCATCCTCCATCCTCTTACTCCTGTTTTGATAGATATGAACTGCTATATGAAGATATGCAAATGTGTTTTACTGAATACCTCTTCCAAAGAATTGAGGACACATTTTCTGCATGGTCAAATGTAAATGCAAAACCTTCTCGCGTTTGGAATACATTAGTCTATATCTTTTCGCTTTCATCATTTAAAACCAACCACAAATATCTTTTTGTGAAATATTTTGCTGTCTTTTAAATAAATGCCTTTCTTTTAAATAAATTTTGATTTTCTGTTATATAAAGCCAACGAATTCATACATTTTTTTCCCCCTGTGGGTCTGATATCTTTGTCTCAATGCTTTGGTCGTGTATTCTCTTGAAGTTTTTTTTAGTGTGTTTTGTCATTTCTTTCTGCTTGAAGTGCTTATCTTGTAGCTCCTGCTGTGAGTTGTCCTGTTAAAGACCGAGAGCTCTTAAAGCCAGGGACTGTGAATCTCAGTTACAGTTACAGTGGTTGAGTCTCAGCTAAGACACCTACAATAATAGAGGCTTTCGAAATATGTTCACGTATTACATTCAAGTATGTGTGGCAATCAGCAGTAGAAAAACATTTAAAAGTCACAAAAGTTACACTTTTCCAAAGATTAACAAGCTCTGATTACACTGATAAAAACAAAATAACATATGATGTTACTTTTAATTAATGCCTTTCTTTCGAACCTGAAAATCACTTCTAAACCCTGGAGAGTAGTCTATGCTGGCTGTCAACAGAGATTATAAAGTGGAGCAATTCTACCTCTGCAAGAACAGTCTGGTGCTTCTGACTCACAACCTTTCAGTAAGTTACATTTACTTAATAAACAAACCTGCTACTTACTATTCAAAGTGAGTTTTAGCAGTGAAGGGTAACATTAGTGCTTATTGTTTGTCATTTCTCTGATCACGTTTATGAAGTCAACATAATCAGTAATTATGTCCCCGCTGGATGCAACAAATGCCTCTTTTGTAATGTGTTTTATTATTTTGATGTCATAACGCCTGGACAGGGCATCACATTATAATAAGGGGTATAACAATTCAGCCAAAAGCCTGAGGTATTCGGCCAATCACAGTGCACTGGATAGCTGGCCAATCAGAGCACACCTCCCTGTTTAAGAACGATGAGCGTTGTACAAATCGAACCGCTTCTGGAGGCAGAGCTTAGTGGAGAATCAGAAATGTACAGTTAAAGTGTACAGTATGTGCACTTTAAACTGCATAAATACTTTGCATTACACCAAAAAATAATGTTCTTTTTAGAAACATCGTATGACCCCTTTAAACTGTAATACTATTTCTCGAAATATTATTTTTTTCCTCTGTTTTGGATTAAATAACTATTAAATAACTACTGTGATTTAAAGATATAGTAATTGCTGGTTTATACGGTATGCAAAACTGTATTTTAGTCCATGCACAAATCTACCTTCCTCCGAAGGTTCTCAACAACTTTCTTACTCTCAACTTCCAACATACTGGCATCTGAGGATAATGGAGTACAGTTCAAAGCGGAAAACAAATGGCTGATTATTTTTGCGAATGCCGTCAGACGTTGTGAACACAGGCCAGAACAGTGAGTTACAGCAGCAGTCGCTCAAATCCGCAGCCATTTCCTCAGCGTTTGCTTAAGGCTCACACTCACCTTAATGATCTCATCTCAACTGCAATAAGACTTTGGGAGAAATTTATAGGCCAAAGTTTATATGATTATGTGTGAATGTGCTTAGCTTGCAGGTCAGGATGGTGGTAGAGGCGAGTTTGGGGAATCTGAGATCTGATTAAGAAGACCCTGAGTTTATTACATCTGCTATCACAGACTCATTAAAAATTACTCATCATTTGATTGACGAAGTAATCTATCATATCCTCGGTCCAGTCAGTAATGCCACTCACACATCATTGGAAAGTGGTACAACAAAGTGACAGTTGACATCAGCTCTAATTTCAAGACTTAAATGATAGATAAACGGCATCATAAAAAAAAAAACCTCAAAGCTTAAAGTAATAATTTTTTCAAAGATTAAAATTCCATCATTATTTGCTCCACCTCGTCACTGAAAAACAATATGCTGTTATTTTTTAAGACTAATTTTCAAACCGTCTATTCAATGACCTTTCTTTCCTTCACTTCACTTCTTCAAGCTTCTCTTTCGAAGTAAAAATAACTTCACTTCAAACTCTTATTTTTTAAATATTCAAACAATTGTACGCCTGTCTAAAACTAAAGGGATAATTCTTTGACTGTTGTTGTCATTTACTCCCCCTAATGTCATTCCGAATAGTTTTCTGCAAAACACTAAAGAAGATATTTTGAAGAATGCTAGTAATCAGTCACTTTTGTTATCATTCAACTTATTTCTCAAAATATCTTCTCCTGTGCCTACTAGATTTTACATAACACGACGATGAGTGAATTAGAACTATTATTATATTATTCTTGTTTAATTACTTTGAGATATTCACACAAACGTATGACTATTTTGACGTAAGATTATTTTATGCTCCACCAAAGAAATTCATAAAATTTGATGACATCATGATCAGTTTAACATTTCTGAATCTTAATTTTAGAAACTTTTAGAAAACCAAACTTTGGGCTATCTAAAGTTAAAGGCACAGCACACCCAAAGAAAACCTGTCAAGAGGGCTGCTCTTGTCCTTTCAAACCTAACTTCATTTCTTCTGCATCAAGCAAACAAGATATTTTGAAGAATGTTAGAAAGTGTTGTTTGCCACTCCCAATGTAATGATATATGTATAGGCTATGTGTGTGTCAAAAACAAATGACAACACGTGTGGTGACTAAATAATGAATTTTAACATTTCTGATGACACTGTGTTTTAAAGAAATTAGAGTAACACACAATGTTTATCTCCTGAGACTGCAGAGAGCCGCATACAAAGATGTAATGACAGAAAGCAGATGCTGCTGTGAAACAAGCACAAATGAGAGTCTGGCAGCCAGAACTTTTTGTCCTCACATGATAACGTGCAAGCAGTCATCAATCGAACCATAACAAAAAAAAAAAAAAGCAAGACGAAAACTACTGTATCTTACTGATGCGTTTAGTGATGCAGAAATATTTTCAAATGCCCATATATGTAAATGTGCATGCTAAAACTCTCATAAAAACAATAAATATAATTATGCATAAGTCATTCCCAACACCTGCGAGAGCGAATGCTTGCAAAAAAAGCTGAGGTGTATGACCAACACTGGGCCCTTGCATTATTTATTACGAAGTTACAGCTAGAGGAATATCTGCACGGCCAACACAAACATACCCACTCACTTCTTCACATATACAAACATGCATACGCATCCCCTCAAGCGGTCATGTATAGACAGGAAGTAGGCTTTGATGTTTGTCAAGAGGAAAAGGAAGTTCTGGGCAAATCTGGTACTGGTGATCACTGCCAGGTGCATTCTAGGTAGTAATACTGATTCAGCTTGCTGCTTTCCGGCAAAAAAACGGTTGTGACGGTGAAGGCTGTAGTTGCGTTCCAAAAACTGCACAAACAAAGGTAGTAGGAAATGGGTTGGTCAGCAGCGCAGTTTGAGCTCATGAGCTTAGATACGTAATTGCGTAATTCGTTCAACTGCATTTGCATCATCTCCAACAAAGGACTCAACAAAAAGCAATGCATGCATAGATTTCTATTAATTTCTACTACAAATGGGCCATATTTCTAGTTTGGATCTAGCTTGGTTTTCAGAAGTCATTCTGATTTGCTGCTCAAAATTTTAGTTTATTAATATGTTTATGGAAACTTTGGTTTTCAGGATTATTCGAGGAACAGAAAGTTCACAAGAATAGCATTTATTTGAAACTGATTATCTCTTTTGATAAATTTGCTGTATCCTTGATACTTTACTGACCCCAAAAGTTGGAAAAGTAGTGTAATTATGTACTGTATTTAATAAAATATAATTGTTACATTTATACTTACTGTACACAAAATACATATATGACAGATATTTGTAAAAAATCATTCAATTTCAATAATATCACAACATATAGATTTATTTTTAAATGATTAAAAAGCACACACATATTAGCTTATAACACGCATGTTCCACAAAAAAATAGGTTTTGGCACTAAGTCAGGTTTGCAGATATTAATAACATTCCCTAAACTCCCATTTTGTGGTCCAACGTTCTCCAATTTACAACTGTAATGTGTGAAATCCAAAAAAGCTTTGTCATCAGCAAGAGCCCTATGCTTTTGGTGTCTCTAAGCAAGCAGCTCCTCCTACATGCACATTTGCAAGGGCATCAGGATCACCAATCTGAATGCCGCTTGTGTGGGATTAACATATGCAATATGCAGATTGCATTACATTTCCTATAATGCAAGTAGATGACCTGCTTTCTAAGCTACAGTAACAAGTCCTCGAAAACCCTCCCCATTAAGTACACAACCAGTAGGTGAGTAGGTGTGTGTAGAAAATTCAATTACACTTGTTATTATCAGAATCATAATTGGAGATTTATTAGTAAGGCATTGAAATTACAAAGCCTGTAAACATGAAAGAAACACGGATGTTCTTTATGTGAGGAGTGTCCAATGCAGGCTTTTGAAGATGAATCTGCAAAACACAAAGGGCGGATATATGTAGCCTGATCATTGCGTGTGGGACATTTAGATCTTCATCTCAAACAAATGTCACATTAGCCTCTGGTCAATGAACGAGCAGAGCATGTGGCAAAGACAAACACCAAGAGTATTTCCGTATTCAAGGCATGTAGGGGGGAACAAAAAGATCCAATCTGACTTGAGCTCAATCCGGGATTTAAAGAAACGAATGATGATCTTAATCAATGGTTTCAGGAGGAAACTTTAAGATCCATGGAATCTTTCCATAAAACAATGGGTTCTTTACAGTGGACAAAGGTGGGTCATTAAAATTTTAACACACACAATAAACTGAGCTAAAATAGACACGTTTACCACCCTCTCCAATGAAACCGATTGTTTGTTTTGAAATATCGGCAATTAATAAAAATTGGTTAATTTAATTATCCCGTTTTGTATAATTAAACCAAATTTGATTCGAAAACTTCATGACAAATCAGCCTTAAGCAAAATTAGTAAGCGTCTCACACAAAGTGGGTTTCCTTTTGTGTGAAAACTTAATGGGAGGCAGACTACTGAGTGAAATTATATGAAAGAAATGTATGACTGAATTGTATGCATGCATAATAGGAAACCGATAGCATTTGTTTTTGTTTGTTTCATTTGCTTTTCATCTTCCCACCATGTAATTCATACTAAAGCAGTGTTAATAAGCATAGCTTTCAGCCACATTCAGTTTTAAAAAGTAGGCTAACTCTCAAATGAAATTAAATTGAAGACCCCCGCATAAAGGAACCATTTTGAAGTTCCCTAAAGAACCTTTTAGTAAACAGTTCTTAAAAGATCCCCTTTTTCTCCTAGTATGAAGAAAACTTGAAAAATCTACAAAAAATATTAGTCTATATAATATTCATTTCTTTACTGGCATCTTTGGCTCCCAGAGGAACACCCATGGAAACATTTCTTAGTACAAAAGCTTATTTAGAGTAGATAAAGGTTCTTTAGATGTTCTTCACCTTTTTTTTTGAGGAAATAGTTTTTCTATGGCAGTGGCCTCAAACTTCTTGGAGGGCCACGGCTCTGCACAGTTTAACTCCAACCCTAATCAAACAACCCTGATCTAGCCAATCAAGGTGTTCAAGATTACTAGAAACTTCTAAACCGTGGCTCTTCAGGAATGGAGTTTGAGATCTCTTTGCAAAAAACCCTGTCTGAATCTTTATTTTTAAGCTTTGTCCCATGGAAGGTCTCTGTGAATATTAAAGGTTGGAACCACAGACAGGAATAGAGCCTTGATTTTTATTTATTTATTGTTTTTAAGGAACTAAACACCAAAGGTTTTTTTGGTTAAACCAAAACTGCAGTTCTCTGGCATCGCTGAGAAAACCTTCCCTTTACTTCTAAGAGTGTAGAACAATTAATAGCAACACGTGCAGCAATTGTGCAAATGTAGCGGGCGCAAAGTGTTTGTTCTCGAATTTGGCAAGCATTTGTCAGCCTATATTAAATCTTTTGTCTAAAGCGAGTGTGAAGAGTAGACAGGTGTCTAAGAGTAAACACTGGCCTCAGCCGGCAGAGACCGAGGGAGGGCTGGAGGGGAGGGAGAGGACACACGGCTGCCTACCTATCACACCTTTAGAACGACAAGGCGCCCATCGATCCACACCGTCCTCACACTCCACTGCCAATGGAGAGGTGGGAAGTGGAATTTTGACTCCTATAACGACAGGGGGTGGGAGCCAATTGCTCCCCAGAACTGTGTTCTTCTCCGGAACAAACGCACCAGTCCATTTAGACAGTTTAACTTTGTCTGGCACTTTTCTAAGCTCAGAACACTCTGTGCTTGACTTCCACTGCCTTTAGGAGAACGTCTTCCCACAGAGAAAAAAAAAAGGCAGAAATCCTAAGGGATCATAAAAATGGCGAGTTTACACACAAACAGACGGGGAAAGGTCAAAGCTCTCGGACAACGCAGAGCTAACCACTGGAGAACAGAAGAACACTTCAGCCATGATGAAAGCTGCATTTTCAATGCATCAAACCAAGTGCGCTCTGAAAAGGGAATCACAGAGAAAGACATGGCAACCCAAAGCACTGCCATGAACAATAACTATCTGCTATATTAAAAAAAGTCTGTAAGAGGAACAACATCATGAGCATTGCTTATGGATCTTTTCAGGATCTTATTGGTTTTTGAGAGTCATGTTACGCTTTTGATAAATAAGTGATTAAAGTTCTGCCATTATTTACTCATGACTCAAAAAAACCCAAAGATGTTTTGTTTGTTTTCTTGAAAGAGATTCAAGAAAAACAAACCTCACTAGATATCGCTTGATGCACAAGAACCAATGAGGATCATTCTTGCATGTCACACAAGCATGTTTTAGCTTCCTTTAGCATACCTGATGTGCTCCATGTACAGTATGTGTGCAAATCAATGTTTATTGTCTGATTTCACAGACAGGGCTTAGACTAAACCAGGATTAGGCCATAGTTTAGTTTGTACTTTTTAATAATTTATATAATTTATAATTTTAATAGAAAAGAACATTACTGCGGTGCGTTTTTAGACAAAACAAAGGCACTGATATATTTTAAGGTCAGTCAGTGCACGTTTATTTCAGTTGAAACAGCTCAGACTTGAGCTCAGACTTAACCCAGGTCTGTGAAACCAGGGGTAAATTTCAGAAGTATTCGATTAAACTGATCTGCGTGGACTTATCTGGACTCTCAATAGAGAGACAGAAAGCTCTCAGGTTTCAATAACAATGTGTTTTAAAGATAAATGAAATTCTTGTGGTTTTGGAAGGGTGAGAAATTTGCTCTTCTGTTACTCTTTTTCGCTCTTAGACTTCAATATTTGAAATGATCACACAGCTGTTTTTAACAAATTAATTGAACCGATAAGCATTGAATGTTACACCGCTGGAAAGATGAACTGTATGTTCATTGTTCACTGAATTGTGGCGATGCATCAAGACATAATGAAAGGTGAACAGGCTGTAGTGGGCCTAATGCCTTCCTCGTCAAATGAACGGCAAATCCCGAACGTGACAGCACGGATATGTGAAACGCACAGCCTTGCGTTTTCTTCAAAGGGCAAGCATTGTCGTTTCCCTCCAGCTTGCTGCGAAAAGCAATGTCATGTATGCCTAAATGATTACAGCAAAATAATCGTTTTCTTGCAGTAAAAAAACAAAACAAGCAAGAGACAGTCAAACAAAGGCAATCGTCTGCACAATAAAGCAGAGTAAAGAGACAACGGGTGCCATGCTCCACTCAGGATGTATGCAGGGAGACAAATCACATTGCCTTAATCACATTTAATGGCCCACGATCAGTGAATTAATATTCCAAGCGCGCCAATAGGGTAAGGATTTGGAAGCATCTGAGACACATTGTGGAATAAGACAGTCTGAACTGCACTCAATGGAATGTGCACTCAAACACTTTAACAACCTACTTAAAAGGTGCATTAAGTATTTTTCAATAATGGCATTTATGCGTAAGTTTTGACAAAGTACTAGAAAACCCTTTTATATGCATATTGTTCTCCTATTTATGTGGTCCAATAACAGTGGAGTTACTGAGACAAAGTGAGCAATGTTAAGACGTGATTGTGTGTGTAAAATAAAAATAAAAATATGAAACATATATTTATCAATATTTAGACAAATAACTAAATATATGATCAACACAGCTGCTGAATTTTATAAGACTGTCGCTTATAAATTATACATTATATAATTATTCATTGCATTACACAATTTATGACTAGGAGATATAACATAATTGCTTAACATTTACTTTAACATTTGTAACCATTTGGTAATTATAATTATTATTTTAAAATATTAGTAATATATTTTATGTAGTATAAATGTTTAAAATCACCACTATATATATATATATATCTTTAAACAAACTTGTTATGCAGTAGGAGTATTTTTTTCCAGTGCATCTGTAAAACTAAAGAACAAAAACTGACCAAAAACACAAGAGTGTGACCAGATAATGTTGCCACTTTATCAACCATATACAATCTTGTTTCATGTATTTTTAATAAGAGAGAGAAAGAGTTCTCACTATGGTGGTGGCTACTGTCCAAACAACTGGGCATACAACAGTAATTATGATCTTCTCTACAAAGAAGCTTTTCTCAGATGATTATAAACCTCAGTGGGAAATCACAGCGTTATAATAGCAGACCTTTAATATACATCTGTACATAATGTAACTCTAAGAGGTAATTCCCACATTGATCACAACTCAGCAAACATACGTATAAGCTTGCTGTAGTGAAATGCAGAAATATTATGAAGACAACCACTCAGAATCCACACACACACTCATTATTTTCCCCTTTCACAGTGATGTACGCTCTCTGCCTGCTGATTATGAAGCGATCCTCATATCACATTATGAAGAGCATCAACGAAGGCAGAACAAAGCCCTGATAATTAATCACCATGTAACCGACAAAGGTTTAATGTCAACTCAGTAAATGGAAAGACTTTCCAACCAATCACAGTGTAAACTTTAGGGTGACACCATTAAGCATCTTGACAGCAAGCAAGCCTTTAACTACATAAAAAAATGTTTTATAATATTTGCCATATTTACTCTGCAATAGTGGCACATCTGCATATATATATACACACCATTTGGAAGGGGTTATGCCCGAACCATAACTGGATTTACACCGAAAAATAAAACGATCACTTTTTTTAATAAATATAAATGACGTATATAGAAATATTGGTTTGATAAAAAGATGTACAAATGTTAATATATAAGCTTGGTTATAACATCAACAAAGTTAAAAAGGCTGCACTGGTGCTGCATTTCATTTCCGCCTCAGAGCCATATATTTTAGTAAGGCTTCTATTGCGTCTTTACACGGAATATGGAGCAAAGGATAAGGGGAAAAATCTTTGAGGATGGCGGAGTACATAAAACGTGTTCGTGTAAAGACGCAAATGGGCCTTGGAGGCGGCTGTCTTCATTTATCAGACGCCATGAAGCAACATTAGCAGAATGAGTCAAAGCCTCCATTATTTATGGACTGGCTCCCTCCCCTGTACACATTTGGTACCTGGTCTTCAGGAGAAACTAGCCTCCACAACACGGTTAGTTTTTTGATAAAATTACCATGTATGACAATACGGATAACATTTAGTCGTATTTTAAAGCTTTATTTTACCATATATGAATTGGTCAACGACGCGCGTTGACTTTAAAATGCTTTAGCTAAACCCAATAACCATCCAAAATGCCCCGACAACTGACAAGTTTATCGCGAAGTGCTGTTGAGGGGAAAGACGCTAAATTGCCCGGTTTTGACGCTGGGCTGACATGAATTCATCTCGGTATTTAACAATGAAGGAAGGTCGTCTAAACGAAACGCATATCATTTTAGACATATACTCAAACCTCACGTTGTTCCAAACTCGTATGACTTTCTTTCTTTCTTGGTACAGAAAAGGCATTTATCTGAATGACAGCCCTTAGTCGCCATTCACTTTCATGGCATGCACAAAAGACGCAATGGAAGTGAATGGCGACTGACTGACATTTTATTTCGGGTTTGACAGAATAAAAAGTAAATAAGTATTTGGTGCTACATCATGAGGGAGGGTAAATGCTTATATATTTTCCTGTTTAGGTGAATTAATGTATCTTTCAAAATGCGTAAATGATTAAAATAGCGCTATTCTTAAACTTAAGCCAACCGCAGCAAACATCTAAGCGTCGAAAGAGGAGATTTATCTGTCGTTTATACGAATGCAGTCGCGTCGACCGTGAATGGCAAGTTTGCTTGACCATCACGCCGGCATTTCTATCACTACGCCATGAGATCTGCACAAGTTGCCCATCGAAAGCACCCTCCACTCTCGCCAGTCCAGCATTAATGCAAAATAATACTTCAAAAGAGATTCCATCACTCAGTATAATATGCATCGAAAAGGGGGGGAAAGCAATCCCAATATAAGCGATGCACGCACACACATGCGTTTCCATACAAAACCGCGACGTCAAAGCTGTCTTGAGTCAGAGGTTCCTTCAAGACCTCATTATCAGTCAATTAATATGATCTCGACTAATTTGTCAGATTAGTTATAATTAAGGGGGGGTTAGGGTACAATGAGAATCGCCTCAATCAAAACAATGATTCTCATACAAGTTGTGGGGTGAGCACATCAGTGCACACTTTAAATACACCTGACTCTTGATGGTGCATCTTTGCAGATTGCATTAAAGGCTTATTTAAGATACAGGACGTCACATCTTTCTGACATTTTTGATTTAGAGACACTACAAGGTAACTAGATACCGAAAGCTTATCTTCTGTAGACTTTCACATTTTAAGCAATTTCATTTCAGGTCCTGGAGTCCAGTCCAATGCACAAGTTTACTGTGCTAGTGTCGTATTTCTCTTCTTCTTTCATATATACATTTTCAGTTATATAATGAACAAAACACGACGGTCTCGTTTACAAACAAACAACGCAAGAAGCTCGCGAGATAGATAAAATGATCCACATAATTACCATGAAGCTTTTTTCCCCAATACTCTTTGCCATTTTCTACATTTCCAGAGTGCGTCTCCCACTAATGACGGCTGGAGGAGGGAAAATACAATCCAAACGAAGGAAAAGCTCAAGCAAGAAACATTTGTGACAGCGACATGATTCGGTCCAACTATTTCGCAGAGTAAAACAGCATATGATTTCCCTAATGCAGTTTTAAGACTGATGTTAATCCACAATCCGTCGTCTCATCAGAAAAAAAAACACATCCCGGTGCAGTTCTTTAGGTGTCGCACTAAAGGTAAAAGACTAGAGAGGGGATTTTTTTACCCTCGTTCCTCACGAATGTGGGTTCGCGGGTTGATAAAATGCCGATATCTCCACTTGCAGTCAGTACGGAGGGGAACAGAATGTGAGCGCCTCAAAAGTGGAGCAAAGACGCCCCCTGCGGCTGGTAAAGGAACTGCAACGCTCTAGCTAGGGATATTTTTAAAGGGACATTGAAAATCTTGCCCAAGCGCATCTGTTGAAAAAACATGATGGCAGTTCGGTCTCATAGGTTGTGATTTTTATCTAATCTAACATTTAAATGAAAAAAGGCTGACCATGAGATGCTCAGGTGAAATATCTATTAAGAGATGACACTGTCAGATATCTATAACAGGGAAGGAAAAGAGCCTTTCTTTCACTACCAATCTTAAACTTTGACATAACATTCCCATATTTATCTGCTTCAATGTAAAGAGATGAGTAAATGTACATAAGCTAAATTAGTGTCATGTACATTAATAAATCATTTTTTTTAACATTAAAATAAAAAAAAATAGACAGACATTGCAGAAACTTAATGATATGCTCACCTGGCATCCATTTGCATGACCGCAAATCAAATTATTAGACAGGCACCCAATTGTAAATTCCTTTGAAATTTATTTAGCATTTTATACAATGGCCACACGACTCAGATTTCACCCCTGTAGCTCATTTCTAATTCGTTAAACTGATAGCTTTACAATTTACCGTTACAACACTCCACGGTCTCTCCTGCTCGCAGAAATGGGATTTTACTAATGGGTCCGTTGGGAATATGTCAGTGTTTCAGCAGACAGGTCTATGTCTATATCGTAATAGACAACTGACACTCCCTTGCAGAGTAATGAAAACTTATAAGCAAGCACTTACTTTAAAGTCCCCTTGAGAGCCTACCCTTAAAAGACTCCATTTCATCTTTGCCCATCTCTCATAAGGCAAACAACCCCTTATTAAAAAATATACAATTTAAATAATTTTACAATAAAAAATGCATCACCGCATCGTAATTAAATTAAATCAGAGACCAGATTTCCTCTGTTTATCAGCTTTGCTAGACGTAACTTTCAACTTTATCTCTGTCTTATGGTGGGAAACCAAACAAATACTTTTCTAAGCCCATGAAAACTTAAAATTCACACTTGTTTCCAATTAAAAATGTTTAGAGTTCCACATTTAATATTCTCTTTCATAGTTTGTGCAGCAAAACCTTACATTTAATCACTCTAGACCCCATCGAAAACACACTTGAAACATTTTGTGATGCAATCTGATTACAGTGCAGCTGCTGTACTAAGAAATAGTAGTGCCTGTGGGCTCGTGCAGTGGGATAGGTCTCCAGTAGGAAGACCCCAACTGTCATCCAAATCATGCGATTGCAGTTTCACAGCTGGGCAGGTTCCACACATGCCACAGCATGCTCTGAATCACTTGATGAGAGGCAATGTACTGCACTAATGTCCTCAATATCCCTTTGAGGGAGTTAAATATAAAATTGATGCCGCCGTCATGAACAATTCAGTCTGCCAGTTGAAAAGAGTCTCCCTAGGACCCCAAAGCATTCCAGTGGCTGTAAGCATTTTTAATTGGGCATTCTTTTATTTATCAGTGACTGATTAGAAATCCTACAAAAATCATTTGAATTATTATTATTATTATTTTTTTTGGCCCGAAAGGAATACCTTTATTCAGCAAAGAGGCATTAAATTGATCAGAAGCGTCACTTTTTTTGTTTTTTTTCATAGCTAAAAATGTTTCAATTTTTTTTTAAATTACTTATATTGAAATAAATGTAGAACTGTTTTTACTTTATTTTGCTTAAATAAATATAGTCTATATAAAATAAAAAAAAGGTTTGTGCAGTTATTATATGACATTATATCTAGCAATTGTGACTTTTTATCTCTCAATTCTGACTTATGGGACTGGGAGATATAAAGTCAGAATTTTGAGATATAAAGTCGCAATTGCTAGATATAATGTCATATAATAACTGCACAATTCTGTTCCCCTTCAGTCGAGTCACTCCGACGTTATATATGGGAACTCACATGAGAGACCAATCGCCTTTGAGCTTTAAGAAAAAGCCAATGAACATTGACGTGAACAGATTGCATCCAGCTGCACCTCATCATTACGTGAGTATAAGAGAGCATAAATGCAGTGCACCTGCTGACTTTCGCTTTGGAGCCTTCTCCGTTTCTGAGCTGGAGAACCCTCAGATTTGCAGTTTGAAGTTGGAGGAGACCGACTTTAAAAGAGTTCCTTCAAATTCATGCTCTCTCATCTGACAGCAATGACTGGGCAGCTGTCAGCGGATCCTGCAGGATGGTGGCTGTACCAGCTCTTTGCATTCCAGCGAGCATAGACCTACTGAGTGCACAGACGTGCTGCGAATCCAGGAGACAAAAGAGCAATTTTTCACGTTTGGAAAGGTGTTCTATGGAGTGTAAATCCGATCGTGCGCTCCTGGGTGTGGAAGTTTCCTTACCTCTTCTGACGGACATGATCTCTGCCTGACATGACTGGGCCAAGAACACGCTGAGGCGGCTGTGGATGGTTCATGCATTCATTGCGAACGGATGACCATGGCTACGTTGAGGCCCTGCCTCTCGTTCGCAAGATGGCTCCCCTTACTATCCTTCCTGTGGTAAGTCGTGAGCCGTCCTTGTTTTTTGTTTTTGGCTGCTATGGCGAGGCGTAACCTTTTCTAACCTTTTCTTTGTTTCCTCAGGTGCACATCCGGAGCACTGTGTCGCCAGCGCAGGAACCAGGGGAGCAGGTAGGCACTGCCCTGAGCAGTCTGACTTTTCTCCAGTCCTCTCCTCATTTCCCCCCTAGGCTGGCCCACTGCGGTGGTCAATGTTCCCTTGATACCCCTAGCGACAAGCCTGGGAGCCTAGCTTCATCTTCCGAGCCCGTCAAGGTAGTTGTTATGGACTGTACACTTTGGCTATGCGATTCAATTTGCCCGCTCTGGTACAGAGGCATCCGCTACGCTACACTACTGTCCGCTCGGGCAGGGATGCCGCTATACTGCGAGCGGAGGTTGCAGCCTAATGGCAAAGGATGCAATTGAGCCTGTCCCTCCAGCCAAGATGAGGTCAGGGTTTTACGGTCCTTACTTCGTCGTGTGCAAAAAGAATGGTGGTTTGAGACCCATCCTGGATCTACAAGCTTTGAATCAGTCCCTTCTCAGGCTCCTTTCAAGATGCTCACCCCGAAGTGCATCCTAATGTGCGTTCGGCCCCAGGATTGGTTCACAGCTACCGACCTGAAGGACACATACTTTCATGTCTTGATCTTACCTCGACACAGACCCCTTCTTGGGTTTGCTTTCGGGGGTCAACGAATCAGTACAGGGTCCTCCCATTTGGCTTGTCCCTCTCTCCCCGCGTCTTTACGAAGGTCGCGGAGGGTGCCCTATCCGATCTTTGGCATTCGCATACTCAACTCAATGTCTGGCTCATCATAGCTTACTCAAGAGATCTGTTGTGCATGCACAGGGACCTGGTGCTTTGGCACCTCAGCAATCTGGGCCTTCAGGTCAGCCAAGAAAAGAGCAAACTCTCCTCAGTGCAGAGGATATTTTTTCTCGGAATGGTGCTGGACTTGGTCGACATGACTTCCCGCCTCACCAACGAATGCGCGCAGGCAGTGCTAAAGTTCCAGGCAAAGTGTTTCCTCTCAAAACTTTCAGAGGCTCCTGGGGCATATGGCAGCCACAGCTGCAGTAACGCAGCTGGGCTTGCTTCACATGAGACCGCTTCAACGCTGGTTACATGATTGAGTCCCGAGATGGGCATGGCACCTCTCTAGATTGGTGTTTCCACAGAGTTTCCCCGCCTCTTCAGCCCGTGGTCAGACCTTGCCTTCCTACGGGCCGGAGTCCCCCTAGGACAGGTGTCTATGCATGTCGTGGTCAAAAAGGATGCCTCCTCCACGGGCAAGCAGGTGTTGGTCTGTACGGACAACACTGCAGCAGTAGCGCACATGAGCCGGCAAGAAAGTCT
Organism: Enteromius viviparus; assembly: GCA_032353835.1. Taxonomy (NCBI): domain Eukaryota; kingdom Metazoa; phylum Chordata; class Actinopteri; order Cypriniformes; family Cyprinidae; genus Enteromius; species Enteromius viviparus. The sequence goes on along the minus strand of JAUCNO010000710.1, from coordinate 9,889,729 downwards.
ACGCTCTCGCCGCATGTCACAACTCACCCACCATCTGCTCCTGTAGAGACAAACACGGCTGAAATCACAGCGTGATTCCAAGGGACTTCAACTATGCAGCCGTCCAGCTCTCAGCAGTCCACCCACCCTTGAGAATAGCGGCTCTTGGATAGACCTCTTTGCCTCCCCCGAGTCCTCCCATTGCCTACCTCCAGGACCCAAGTATGCCTATCCCCCAGGGAGGATGAGGTTCTACTGGTAGCCTCATATACTGGTCCTCGCGAACCTGGTTTGTTGACCTAAGGCTCCTCGTGGCAGCCCCTCCCTGGAAAATCCCTGTGAGGAAGGACCTCCTTTCTCAGGCCGCGCCCCGAACTTTGGAACCTGTAAGTCTGGCTCCTAGACGGGATTAGTCAGACCTCTCCGGCCTCTTTTCGGCCATGATAGACACTATCACTCAGTCTAGAGCTCCCTCTACGAGGCAGGCCTACGCACTGAGATGGGGTCTGTTTGCCACATGTGCTCCTCTCGCAGAGAGGACCCACAGAGATGCCCGATTACAGTAGTGCTTTCTTTCCTGCAGGAGCGCAGATGTATGTATGTTGCTGCTATCGCAGCATATCATGATGTAGTGGAGGGTACATCCCTTGAGAAGCACCAACTCATCGTGAGGTTCCTTAGAGGTACGAGACGGGATAACCCCCCAAGACCGCACCTCATACCCTCTTGGGACCTTGTGTTGCTTCTTTTTAAGCATTGGCTCACGGCGCCTCGCTAGCAGATATCTGTAGAGCTGCAGGCTGGGCGACACCCAACACCTGTTCACTGAAGACAGCAGGTGAGCGGGAGGCCAGTAACAACTGGCAGCCTTATGGGACCCCCTATTTTGGCCCCCAGAGCATTGGGATGGTTACATGCAGACTCCTCTGCTGGCACGCTTGCCTGTCGGCACTGGGGTTTCCGCGTAATACAGCTTCAGGGTCGTGGCCTTTTCCACAGGTCTGTTCCCATATGTAACGTCGGAATGACTCAACTGAAGAGGAACGTCTAGGCTACAAAGGTAACCCTCGTTCCCTAAAGGTGGGAACGGAGACATTACATCCCCAGTCACGACCCTGGGTTGCACTGATGCCAGCTTGGCTCCTCAGCGAAACTTTATATGCCAAAATTCTGAATATATCTCACAATTCTGACTTTATATCTCAAAATCTTGACTTTATATCTCACAATTCTGACTTTATATCTAAAAATCCTGTCTATATCTCACAATTATAACATAATATTTCAAAATCCGGACTATATCTCACAATTCTGACTTTATATCTCAAAATCCTAACTATAACTGGCAATTATGACTTTATATTTAAAAATCTTGACTTTATATCTTACAATTCTGACTTTATATATCAAAATCCTGACTATATCTCGCAGTTCTGATTTTATAGCTCACAATTTTGACTTTTGAATGTTTTTGATTAGGCATTACAAATAGTCACTCCATAGTGAAACTAAACAGGCACAGCGAATACTTAAATTTCGATGACATGGCGTATACCTCACATAAGGAAATAGTTCCAGCACACATTTCAGGAGATCCGCCACCTTCAGAAAGAAATGCACCTTCACTATCACTTTAAAAAGTATTATGTCACATCTTATCACATGACAAGACCATGAAATTCACTCTCAACCTTTCCTTCTTCCATTTTTAAATTTACAAAGGCGAAATTGTCCTTGTTAATCTTGCTCTGTGTCATTCCGGCTCATATCTTTTCACAAATAAGTGTTAATTGACATGCTCAGTTTTGCACTGGATGAGCCTTTGAATGTGTTTAATGCACTTTTCACATTAATACACTGCAGTCATTAAAAGTGGATCACTGGCTTGACCTCTGCCGTGATTCATTCCACCCACTGCAACTAAAAGCTACATTTCAACAGAAGCATGATGAAAGCTTAGCATTCAGCAAACCATCTCAGCTTCAAATATTTGCTAAGAGCTCCAAACAATGTCAATTACAGCGCTTGCTCTCTTCACTTGGTGAATTCAAACCCACAGACAAAAAGGCCCAATCTAAAAATCTCAGTTTAAAGCATGGAGGCCGTAATGACACATACTACTGTATCGACCACCGCAATTATCGTAGATGATAGCTTTGCACTAACAAGTTAGACCTGTCTTTCAAAAAGACATCTCTACTGGGTTCCAGTACAGCAGTGTGTGCATTAAATAGGCTTGTGACATCTCTCTGCCATTTCTGACACTCTCCCATATGTTGTCTTTGCTTGTCACTCAAAGGCAGCCACCGGCAAGCAAATTGTTCATTTTCCAGTCGTGATGTAGGACAAACGTGTGGCCAGATGTTTGGGGAGACGCAGAGAGGCTTCAGATGAAAGGCTACAGCATGCGCCGGCATTGCCCCGAGTGTAGTGTGGCATGCCAGACAGACGCTGGTGTAATAACTGATGCGCCTCCGGCGGGCTTTGAGAAGCAGCCCTGCTCCCAGCACCCAGGGGTCACTGCAGAGGCTGTCTCTCTCACATTCACTCGTCTCCTTCTTGCTTCCTCTGTGAGTACACTTCCTTACAGCAGGAGGGAGAAAAGGGTGGCAGGTTATAAATAACCATCACCACAAATTAATGGGCGCTGTGTAACCGTACCTACTGCTGAGCAAAGACTAATTGCGGTAGCTTACAGGTGGTACTGTGTATCTGCTGTAGCCAGAGTTTGTATAGAATTTTAGTATTTAATTATTACTTCTGTTTTATTTTTTCATTATTTTTTATCTTCATTACCACAATTTCCATCACTTATTTGATGTTATTTTTAAATTGTTAATTTTTAGTTCAATAACATTTTGTGTTTTAAGGTTAAAGAAATTGACCATAAACTCAATGGATAATTTTGATCAGTATCAGTTATCTTATGCGCACCAAAGCTGCATTTATTTAATAGAAAACATACAGTAATATTTTGAAATATTACAAGATAAAATAAATGTTTTAAATATCATAAAATATAATTTTTTACCTTAGACACAAACTAAATATTGCTTCAGTCGTCAGTGTCACACAATCCTTCCAAAATAATTCTAATGAGCTGCTTTGCTGCTCAAGTGATAATTATTATGGATGTTAAAAACAGTTGTGCTACTTATTTTATTATTATTTTAATTTTTTTGAAACATTTTTATCTAGATTCTTTAATGAACAGAAAGCTCAAATGAATAGAATTCAATGTCATAACATTCTACAAATTTGTCACTTTTGATTAATCAATTTATAGTATTTATATTTAATTTTTAATTTATATTTAATTTATATATATATATATATATATATATATATATATATATGTGTGTATATATATGAATATATGTCTTTTGTTCTGTTGTCCTCTCCTGCTGTTGGCTAAGTTTGCTTTCGATGCGTGATATCGCCTTCAAAACTGTATATATAACAGAGAAAGTTGAAAGTAGAAAAGAAATGAAAGGAATAAAAGCGCTGGATTCTTGGAGATGGGCTGAACCTGGCACTCTCTAATGGGTACAGTGGATGGCAGGCCTGGGGCAAAGGCACAGTGGGTACACAGCCTGGGTGATTAGTGAAAGGGGCAAGTTGTAATCCACCGCTGCATTAATCAAAATGATAATGCTTCCATTTGTGATTACTGCTTGCTTCCAGCACTGCATAAAGCCTGTCCCATGTGTTTCCAGGGTTGTTTGAGGATGAAGGTGGATGGGGGATGGTAGTCACCTCATATAACTAAATATCCTTCCAAATCCACTTGGTGCATCAACTGCAAAAGGCTGAGATCCGTTTTAAAAATGGCAGTTGAATATGCAGCGATGGAGTCATATTGTACATGCCGAATTTAAACTAGCAGATTCGAAGTGCTGAGTGAAAGAAATCTCCTCTATTCGAACCTGCCTGTTGTTGTGTCTTTTATTCTGTTGTCCCCGCCTGCCTTTGGCTGAGTTTGCTTTTACTGTGTGATAAATCACCTTAAAAACTGTTGCCTCTCCGTAAAGCACTGTGCATTCAGCAATGTCAGATTTAAATAAGAAAATGATAAGACAGAAAGAGGATCTGCCACATTTAACACAAGAAAACGCAGCACTGGCTTCTTATTAAAATATATGAAACCAATAAGAGACAGGCTGGAGAGATAGGGTGATCCACAGGCAGCCAAAAGTTGGGACATAGTTGTTTATTAGCCCTGTAAAGTCAGATAGGAGACCAGAAGGGATCTGTATTTAAACTTGTGCCGAAAGCTAAAGTGGTGCTCCGTATCAAGGCTCGGAGACTGTGATTGTCAGATAAGTAGGTTGTAAAAGAAGTGCAAATGAATCCTGAGCCGAATTTGAGCTTTTTTGGAATGGTTTTCCACTCTGTGCCTTTCACTGTAACTCTGAATGAAATCTAAGAGCATCTCTTTTGTTCAAAAGAATATGGTTAAGAGTCAGACATGTTCCACCAAAGTGACTTGTGTATTGATTTCTGCAAAAGTGAGACATCAGATTCGGATCTGATGCCAAGGGGAGTCAGCAGCCTATTGTTTTTGAAGGGGGGGCAATCATTTGATATCATCAAACAGTAATGAATCTGGGAGAGAAGAGAGTTGGTTCTGAAATTAAAAGTGTTCTTTGCGACCGTAAACGGGTTTCTGAAGCGCAGCTCTCAGCCCCCTTGGCTAAACACTGAGTCAGTGGCATACCCTATGCAATATTCTGTCTTATTTAACTATTATACTGTATAAAGTAAAAGGTACGGTAAAACCTAGCATTCCGCCACAACACTATCATATAATAAATTATGAAGCGGCCCCTAATAGCAATGCTGATCACAAAGTCATTTGCAATTGTAGGAAGACTCATTCACTGAAAATCATGGATCTTTTTAGCACACAGAGAGACTTTTTTTTTTAATTATACAAGGCTCGTGGAGAGACCCAGGCGGCAAGGCATATATTGAGCTCCTAGTAAATCTTGTTTATGCTGTCACATAGGGGTCAACTGGCTCCTAGCAGGCTCCTGGCACCAGCAAAACAGCACAGTTGGGCTGCATCTATCTGGACCTGACCATGGTGCTGAAATAGCAATCCACAATATTCACAATATTTATATTTAAGTTATTGTAATTCTAAAATTAACCAACACTAAATTATATAGTGATATTAAAGACCTTTTATTTGGTCAATTGAGATTTTAAAGACCATGTCAGTGGTCTAACTTTATTATTATTAATGCTGTTAAATGATTAATCATGATGAATCAAATCCAAAATAGCAGTTTTTGTTTACACTTTATACTGTGTATATTTATTATGTATTAGGGATGCAACAGTTTTCGGTGGTTCATCGAACCATTCGGTTTGCCCTGTTCAGTTTGGCACACTCACGTGAACCGTGATATTTCGGTATCCTGTTTGAGGCATTAAACTTTCATTTTAATTAAATTACCATTTTCTGTGTATTAAGCGCATAGACAATCAGGCGATGGTCAGAACTTCTTAGGACCCGAGGATATGTGTAGCTCTAAAACAATGAATCAACCAATCAGAATTTTTCTGAATTTCCCAAGAGCCAATCAGCGCTCTGAACGCAGACGTAGTAGAAGTGAGGCAAAGTTTACAGAGCTCTTTTACCATGTTTACATTTGAGATTATTTAATAATAATAAAACACAGAGTATTTTAAGCAGTTTAAAGTGTTAAGGTTCGATGGTTTATTTAACCCAGTTGTATGGTAAATGTTCAGTGTAAGCTTAAAGACCTCACCAATTATTGAAATGGACAATTGTCCACCACTTAGTGATACATTTTGTTATTGTTGTTTGTTCTGATGGTGCATTTAGAAAGCTTAAGTATTTTCTTGTTGCTGTCAATGTTTATTTGAATAAATGTTCTTTTTTAAAAATAAATGTTGTGTTTTGACTTAATCTGTATACCTTAGGGCAAATGACCTCCCGCTATGTTAGAGCTCAAATACCATACTTTACAGTAATATTGATGTATCGAAACCAACCGTTACCGTGGCCAGAAAACCGTGGTACAAACCGAACCGTGGGCTCACTGTACCGTTGCATCCCTATCATGTATATATGAATACAAACAAATACAATATATATTTAGAAAATATTTACATGCATTTACATGTGTATATATATATATATACATATATTTATAGAATGTTATATAAATATATTTCATATAAACATATATTTCTTTTATTTATATATACATATATGTGTGTGTGTGTGTGTGTGTGTGTTGGGATTTGTGGTTTACGAGGACACAAATGTGTATAATGACATGGGTACTAC
>JAUCNO010000710.1:9873131-9883328 GCA_032353835.1 Enteromius viviparus | reverse complement strand
TATATATATATAATGAATAGAGTGTTGCCAAATATTTTGATTGCACATTGATACATGATGGAAAAAATACACTAACTAATTCAGAAGAAATCATGATTTTTTTTTTTTAGCTATGTAAGACACTAATAATTTAAAATATATTATTATATTGTTATGGACTGTAACATCTTGTAATTCATAACAATTATTAAAGAATAATAATAAATAAAAATAATAAAAAATATAACCATATAACCAAAAAGTAGAAACAATAATGACTTTATTTTTGCGGAGACACCAAATGTATCCCCAATTATAGAATCACCCATATATAAGGTGTCCTTAAGACAGTGACCTGATATCACGATAATCATATTTTATTATTCCCACATTTGTGCATTACAATTTTTTTAATTTGAATTCACTTCAAATGTGTGACTTTTTCATTTTGCTATTCATCCTTCTCAGCTACACTGCAATTCAGAAGTTTGGGATCAGTAAGATTTGTAATGTTTTTGATGGAGCCTCTCATCACGGCTGTATTTATTTGATCAGAAATACAGAAAAAAAATCTGTAATATTGTGAATTGTGACTATGTGACGCAGCACTGCGTTTTCAAAATAATGATTCCAGTCTTCAGTGTCATATTATCCTTCAGATTTATTAACAGTGCTGTTAAACTACAATTTTAAACCATGATACTTTTTTCTTTGATATTTAAAAAAAAACACAAAAAATCTTTAAAAACATTTGGAACATTGTATATTTTCTTTCTATTACATGCTCTTATGTTTATTTAGATGAGTACGTCAAATGATGGAACACGAGACACTCTATTCTTCCCGAATAATTCGCTTTTATTTTGAAAGTAGTTCTATTGTGTAGCGTATTCCGGTCGCCATGTTTAGCCGGAGTCACACAGTTACACAGAAGAACTGCCTTGTTCAGCTTTCGCCAGTAGTTTTACTCTTTTATATAATTAATACACATGTGTTTTAGACCAAATCAATTTTTTAAATCCCCGTGCCTTTGATAACATGCTCAGTAACTCTGGGTAGTAAAGGGACGCGTTATTCCTCTGGTAAGTGTCTTGTAGTGTTTCATTGACACCTGGTTAGCGTTAGCTCTGGTAGTGAGTCAGCCTCTGACTTCATCAATATCAATCAATAGATCGACCTCAACATGACGCAGTACAACTCCTAAAACCAAGACAAACAGTATTAGCAGGTACTATCGTGCCTCATATTTATTAATATAGGCCTACAGAACTACTTTGCTCCTCTGTTTTGGGTCTTTGCTTGAATCTGTGTCAGTCTGAAGGATGCGTTTGCTTTCAGATTCACTTTGAAGATTGTGTTTTGTTAAGGAGTACTTTATTTTAAAAAACTTTCTGGTTAAATATTAAAAACCTGTCAAACTGTGCATACGTTATCTGGATCACATTTGAGCTTCTTAAGAAATGACAGAACCGTGATTTCTCAAATTATTATGACTCTGCATAATGCATTATTTGTTTTGCAGTAGTATAGATTTTAAAATGTCTGTTTATTACACACACATATAATATACACATTTTTTATACGTATGTCATGGTTGTATCTGTGGTAGGGCATTTTATTTTTATTTTGTTTGCCAGGTTATTTATTTTGCTTTGTGGATTTTGCCTTAATATATTGTAATAAACTAGGCTGTCCTAACTGTGAAGATTTTATTTTTACAATTATTATTTTTTTTTAATATTATTACTTTTTTATTATCACCCAACAGAGACCATGTTAGGCTGGTATTTCATTTAAAAATCGTTATACTAATCTGATGATGAAGAACATTGTGATTAACCAATCGGATTTGAAGAAACAGTTTACTTTAGGCTTACAATCAGTGTTTGGTGCTTGTGCATTCATCTAACATTAAACGTGATTTTGGCATTACTCATGGGTAAGGTTAGGGTTAGAGATATAAGACTAGCCTATATTTTTGCGTTAAAATGTTGTTCTAGGGTCAACAAAATATGTGACACATAGTATTTGGTAAAATCAGGACGTGCATGTATCTTTATTCGTTTTACTAGGTTGATTTGTACTTTACTAAAATATTTTAATATACCCAACAGAGCCCATTTTGGTCATGTTATTAAATGATTAGCTATTAATTAGCTACTAATCATTAGCATTTTTTCACCAACTGAGTCAAGGTCAAGGAAGATCTGGTTTATTTATCTAGCACCTTACAAAGCATTGTGTGCTGACCAAGCTGCTGCACAATATCAGTAATATTAACCAGCAAAAGGCATTAAGACATATAAACGCATTAAATGCTGATAACAAAAACAGGAAATCAGGAAAATAAAAATAAAATGCTACAATAATACAAAATATCAAACAAAGGAAAGAGGGGAAAAAATATAAAAAGGTGTTTTCAAGTTAAACAAAAACCCGAGAAAAAGATGTTTTAAGAGATGGTTTAAAATAATATAATGTAGGGGACAATTTGATGGATAAAGTGAAAGAGCATTATAGTAATCCAGCCTGGTTAAAATAACTGCGTGAATAACAACCTCCAAATCATTAAAACTAAGAAAGTTTTAAAGCTTGTGAAACCCAAGGAACTGGCTCTGAGTACACAATTGATTTGTTTGTCAAATTTTAGTTCAGGATCAAAAATAACTCTGAGATGTTTTCTTCAAAGGGGCCCAAAGTAGGGCTCAGTTGTTTAAAAGGTGTGGAGAGCCAGTCTTTTATCATTATTATTATTTAACTGAAGGAAATTATTTACCATACAATTCTTGATGTCCTCTAATCAAGCCGGCAAAGAAGACCCTAAAAAGAAGACTTTATGAGTCTGAAATATAAAATGAAAATAGAGCAAATATAAGGAGAATTAAACTGGACCCAAAATAGAGCCCTGGGGTACCCCCACAAGTGATGGAAACTGAGCTCAGAAAAACTGTGTGAGATATGATGCAATCTTGCAATTGCGTCACAAATACCAACCTAAAGAATGAAACATTTTTGAACAGGATGTGGTGAGTGTATTGAAAGTAGCGCTTGTATCTAATAACAGAAGAATAGTATCAGAGTCTGCAGAATCTAGGTTATTGACATCTAAACTTGCTTGATTTCATTCAGTTATGGACCCTCTAAACCAGGCTGATGTCATGCACCTTCAGGAGTCTCGTTCCTCAGCTCTGGATCTGTCCGTGGGTTGCAGGCAGAGTCCGTTAAAGACAAACCCCATGGAGGCTTTGGATCTGGTGAAAAAGCCCAGCTGGTGTGGCATTACCTCAGGGAGCAAGAGCATCAACATGTCTGAGTCTGTGTACATCACCCGACCTAGCAATTCCCCGGATCACCCGGAACCAGGATCGAAGCATCATGGGACAAGGACATGTGGCACGTCATCCCACGGCCCTTACTCTATACCTTTACCACTAATCAATGGCTTGCCATCTGTGGCTCAGATATTGTCTCAGTGCCCACCCACAGACCAAGAGCTTACGGATGACAGTGATTACAGTGTTGAAACGGACGATATATTGACGCAAACGAAAAAATGTCATAAAAAAGCAGATTCTGTATTAGAAAGCAGCACACTGGGAGGAAGGACAGTGCACAGTGTATTAGAGGCACATTCACAAGACGTGTCCTCCAGTTGTGAAGAAGCATACTTGAGTGACACAAGCACGTCACAAACTAAGGGCTCATTGTGTTTACCTCAGGACGCCAGTGCGGCTGCATACACACTACGTTCCAGCAGCTCAGCACTTGAGCAAACTGCCATCGAAACGCTCGCATCCGAATGTTCACGCGCTAAAAAACCATCTCCACTCTCTATTGAATACATATCTAGTGACCAAGACAGTGACATCGTTGAGGTGCCCGTAAGCAACTCCAAATGCAAGACGCCTCCAAACTGCCGCTTCCGAACTCGTAGCGTTATAGTTAATGAGAGAACTCATGGAAGACAAACAACTTTAACGGTAAAGCAAGAAGTTAAAACGGACTGCTCTCCCAAAAATGTGAACAATTTCTTTTCCCTGAGTGAACCTGTTTGTGAAGCTCAAGACGACAAGGCCAGCTCTGAATCGAAGTCGTTGCTGTCGTGGATGGAGTCGGTCTGTATTCCCATATCTCCAGAAGACAGCGATCGAGACATGGATGCTGCTTTCCCCAAAAACCTCCCATCTACCTCAGATGTCGAAAACACAAGCGTCTTCAAGTCTCCACAGAGTGGGGCTTCGTCTACAACGTCAAGCCGTCCGCGGAAAACTCCGGCCTCGAAGAGCAGGAAACGAGCAAAACCGAGGCCCAAAGCGGGAGCCGAACCCAAGAAACCTGCCAAGCGAGTGAGGGCGCCACCTGCTGGCAAATCGGCGACAAGCACGACGAAGCGAAGACGCAGAAAACCCCGCTCGTCTGGACCTTCATCCATGTTTTCACCTCAAGAGCCAGAGATCAAACTAAAATATGCAAACCACAAAGAAGAGAAGAAGGACACCAGGGCGGACGACTTCGCCCCATATATTCACATGGAGTTCTCATCCTGCGCAATCATCAATTTTAAGGAAGAGGATGTTTATTCGGCGAAGAAAGGGGCGCAGCAGGTGGTCTCTGGGGTCATCCCAAAGACGTCCTGTTTACGGCTGGGCCGCGTTGGCTCTGACGCCAGGTTGCAGGTCAGGCGTTTCTGCTGCCTGTGCGGAAGGGCTGGCAACGTCGAAGGCCTCGGGGACTTGCACGGGCCGTACCACTCCAGTGGAGCTCATGCCGTCTGTAAATCCGACAGCAGTCCTCCTGCCCAAAAGCAGGAACCTGACTGCAGCGATTTGGACTCGGTCTACAGTTTGGAGGATGGTGCGTCTCATTCTGTCAAACGGCAGAGGAAGGAGAACTGCTCGGAGAGCGTTGAGGAGTCTGGTGTGTGTAGTGAGCACTGGATACATGAGGACTGTAGCATTTGGACTGGAGGCATCTTTTTGGTTAAAGGGAAGCTCTACGGATTGGAGGAAGCCATTCGGCTAGCGCAAGAGACAGTGAGTCTTTTCGTCCTCTGTCAGAGTCAATCTAATGAAGAAATGTCTGGGTCATATCAAAACAAATAGTATTTTGTGTTACGGAAGTGGAAACTGATTTTGATGATCCTTTTTGTTTGTTTTTGATTTATATTGACATTATATACTTTAGAAACTAAATTACTTTATTATTTTTTTAATCTGTATCTATTTTTGTCTATTTACTTTATATAGAAACGAATGTCTGATTATTATGTTTATAATTACACTTCCTTTGAATCTTCTGTAAAGTGCTGTTTTGTTTGGTTGTTGCAGGTGTGTTCATATTGTCACAGGGTCGGTGCCACTTTGGGATGTTTCTTCAAAGATTGCCCCAATAAGTACCACTTCCCCTGTGCTCTACACTCAGGTAATGGTCATCAGTTCACCCGTACTGTCTCTCGTGAAACCATGCAGACGGAAAACCAAAAATAATGCAGTGTACATTTTACAAAACTACAGTCAGTTTGGCTGAACTAGAAAAAAAATTTCAAGGCAGCACTGAATAACAAATGCATTTCAAGAGTTGGTCCACTGGCTTGTTGATTTACTGCCCTGTCAGCCCATAAGGTACAAAGGTACCTCCTAAAATTTACTTCTGAGGCAGCATAATGTAGCATAATGATCTGCAATAAAACCGAGTGCTTTGGTGAATATTAAATTGCCATAAAAATAATTTCATGAAAAGTGAAAACATACACAAACTGACCCCTAGTCCCAAAAAGTGTTTTATTTTTAGCTCAACTGTCATGAAATTGAACGCACAGGATATCATAGGCAGTGACCTATTTATTTTGCCTTCAAAAATTGATCACATGAGGTGACTTTGGATTTGGATGTCCCTTAATGTCCACTTTATTTTTAAGGAAAAGTAAGCAATTTTTTGAGGATCTGTGAGTCTTCTTATTGATTGGCTGCTTTAGACAAATACCTAGAAGGAGGATAACGTGAAGTAAACAGTAAAACTGTGATTAAAATATGCCAGTTTGCAAAATCAAGCCACAATCTGTTGTTTAAGTTTTTGTCCCCATTTTCAATTGTGGTACTTCAATGATAGGTTAGAATTTTGTGATTTTTTTATTTATTTATTATTATTTATTTTTTTTATGAAATATCGAAATGATTAACAATGCTTATTTATTTTGACAGCCAGCTTTGCTCAGATTTACCAAGGGTGCCAATATTAATGAAATATTAGTATACATCATAGTCATGCGCATCTCATCAGTAAAGATGGTTCTTTGATTAGCGGTTAAACTCTTATCAGCTGTTTTAAAATGGAGCACCAGTTAAAATACAGGGTTGTAGTTCAAGCTATGCAATATTGCATTCTGTATTGCAAATGAATCGTCAGTGAACCTGAACACGATACTGAGTAGCTTGTCAGTGCGCTACAGTTCTGTGTAATAACTGTGTATTGACTTTAGTGGACTGTAAACGTACTAACAAAGCAGTTTCCTCGACCACCGTTAATGCACACTTAATATAAATAAAAAGTTTGTTCGACACGCACTGTTTCTGTGATCGTCCAAAGCACATGAATACGAGGCGCACAATTGGCCATCTGCTGCTAAGCATCTAGTTGTAACACTGTACAAGCAAAAGCAGTGCTAACTGTGCTCTGAAGCAGGGTTTCATACGTTTACCCGCGGTTAAGAGCGACAAAAAGCCCTGTAGCAATTTTCAGCTCCCTGTTTGTTTCCCACTTCTGTCAGTTCTGGAGTTTCTCACTCATCTCTGTTTCGTTGCTCTGATTTTTGTGTGTTATATCTTGTTGAGGTGCTTATCTGTGCCGTTGTGTCTCCACAGACAGCGTGCTCAATGAGGAGAACTTCACAATAAGATGCCCGAAGCACAAGGTGACTCAGAGATACTGTTTTAGATCTGTCCATTTTTAGATCTTAATAGACTGCAGTACTGGCTTCCTCAGCTTTATTGTCTTCCTCTTGCATCATCCACATTGCTGAAAATGATCACTCATGTTTTTGTCTTCTCAGAATAAAACATCCAGAATGAGCGTCAGCAGGTTGAAGAACAGATGACATTTGGGAGGTGCTGATATGACTTTGAAGGTATTTTACTTCACTTATCATTTCATTTTGCCTTTAAAGCTTTTTGTGTTTCACCTCAAAAGCAGAGAAATTAAGTAAAGAAAGAAACTGTGCAGGTCTTATTAGGATCTTTTTTTTTATTGTTCTATGAGCTAGGCACGTTCTTGGCAGATCTTGAGAGTAGAAATTAAAACATTAGTTCATAAATGAATTAGTCTTGTTAACAGTACCTTTAATTTCTATAAAGTTAGGCACATTTTTCAGTGATGCATAAGTTATTATTATTAAAAAAGTACTTAATTTCCAACTACTAATTACATCTTCACCAGTTTAGCAAAATTACTACACAGATTGCTCTCTCTAAAAAGTAATGCATTCATTTTTTTCTATTATCCCATGTCATACCCAACCAGTTGAACCAAAGCTCTTTAATTCTTTAAAATAAATAATATAAAATTGCATAAATTATTATTATTTTATAAAATTATTATGTATTATATATATATATATATATTATAAAAAAATATTATTTAAAGAGAGAAAGTTACATTCAAAACATGCATTTTAACATTAAATCGTAATCAGCTTTTGTTTATATTAGTGTTACATGATCCATCGCATCCAAAATAAATGTTTTTGTTTACATAATATATATGTGTGTACTGTGTATTTTTGTTATGTGTATACACGTAAAAACAAATATACATAATATATTTATTTTTGGGGTAAATATTTATAAGTATATACTGCATGTGCTTTCATATACATATTAAGAACAGTACACAATCATATTATGCAAACAAAACACTTTTTTATTTTGTATGGGATTCATTATTTGACAACGGGTATATATAATTGTCTATACAGTATATAATGGCATTACATCAGAAGTAGCCAATGTGTGTATATATTAATCCCTTACATTTCATTTTCAAGGGAGAAGTAATCATATTACAGAAATGAATTACTTACTAAACCAGTACACCCAACACTGCCAACAGATCTCTTTATATGCTAAAAAACTACACTGGAGCATCTTATTAGAGGTGTTAGCAGTACTGCTCCTTTTTTATAAAAAATCCACAAATTACAGTTTTTTTAATGGAAAAATATAGAAATTAGAATGGGCGAGGAAACTATTTTGAAGATGCCCCCCAAAACAGAAATAACAGTTATAATAACAGGAAATGGCACAATGCATAGAATTTAATTTCTTTTTGTGTCTAAACATGACCCAGGCATGTACTAACGAGCGGATGAGATGCTCAACAGGTGTGTTTGATTAGGACCAGTTTGAAAACGTGCAGTATCGGTGCGCCTCCAGTAACCGTTTTGGAAAACAGTGACTTAACACTTGTTATGCAAGTCTGACAAACTCGCTTCCAGATTTACTGAAGTCAGTTTTTCAGCGTTAATGAAACACCAAAGCTGCGTTTTATGGCGTACTGCTATTTAATTCTTTGATCTTGCTCTGCAGGTGGACTTCGACAGATGTTGGGTTTTCTGGCCGTGGAGTGGATCCCTAATGTGTTTACAGATTGTTCCATTTGCGTTAGTACTTCACATGTTGAGTGTTTACATGTACTCTCAGGCAGTTGAATGTTCGGGACTGGATGTGCTGCAGACGGCCGCTGCCTTTCACCCGTTAACCCTTGGACGACGCTGGATGATTTCCATTGCATTCCTCTATCAACCATTGCAGATTTTCACATCTCCGTTTCATTTAAGTTGACTGAATTTCAAAAATCCCCACGTTACAGTGATCAGTACGAGCGTATTGTGGCAGAAGTGCTTGATTTGTCTCTTTGATTTTTATTCTTATATGCACTTCCTTCATTAAATATGTAACACCAACTGTCCATTCTGTAACGGCCTTGTCTTTATTACATAAAACTGAAATGCTGAATGAACTAGTCTCCTCCCGTGGTACCGTATGCACTATTATGTGAACATATTTATTTCTATTTATGTTTAATGCATAGGTGTGTATTTATTTGCCAATGAACAGCCTCCTTTAAAAGGACAGAGTGTGTTTTAGCACCTTGTATAAATGCAGTAAAGGCACATTATAATTTGATGTTTGTAACAGCTACAGGGTGCTTTAAATATGGATCTGATTTCGGTTATATTTCGCAACTCGTGACCTGGGAGTCAAGGAGTCACAGCATCTGTAGGGTTGTCCATTTCACCTGATGCCTTGTGATGTTTCGAGTTCGGTTTCAATAAATGTTTTTATTCTACATTCCTAACACTCGTGTGACGCTCTTTTATTTGGTGAGCTGTTGATGCACATTTGTCCTGACGGTGGTGCTAAACAACCTTCAGACCGCAGACACACTTGGTGTGTCTTCTATGGTTAAATGGATGTCATACCGAACAGCAGCAGCAGAATAGAGCACTCTAGATGTTTGTGTTGTGAGTGGTACTTACTCCTGGAAAAAACTCAGCAGTGCCACAGGGATGTAGGAGGTTGCAGCGGTGTCACTAGCCAACTGATAAGGTTTTCTGAGAGGAGTTGCTATGTGGTTTATAGTGCATTCGTCTGCAGCTGCGTTTGAGCGGTTTCTACTGCAATACTCTCCAGCTGCTAGGATGTTAGCTTGCTGGTTGTTATGGATCAAATCCTTACGTCCACACAGCAGCAGAGTGTCGTCGTCTCATAGTTTCCGTAGTAAAGTTCTATTCACGCATCAAATTCAAAATACATGTTTTTGTGGAAAAATGTACAATAAGCTGCGTTTATTAACAACATTAGTTAACGAGATAATCGTAGTTAATGTTAATTTCAGCATTAACAAGTTTTGTTTGTTAACGTTGTAAACTAACGAACTAACGTAAATATATAAACAACTGTATTTTCACTATCTAACATTAACAAAGATTGATGAACAGTGAAAACGGCATTGTTCATTGTTTCTTCATGTTAGTTCATATATTAGCTAGTGTTTACAAATGACACCTTATTATGTAAAATGTTACAGTTTTTGTTTACATTGGCCAACTAGGTGTACGTACTGTGTATTTATATATGAATATATATATAGGCAGAGGTGGAAAGTAACGAATTACATTTACTCGCATTACTGTAATTGAGTAGGTTTTTTGTGTACTTCTAC
>JAUCNO010000710.1:9847080-9866178 GCA_032353835.1 Enteromius viviparus | reverse complement strand
TTGAGAAACACCCAGCGGTTTGAAAATGCCTAGAAATTGAGAAACGCCCACATTTGCTCTGCAGAGACCTCAATCTCAAAATTTTGGAAGAAAACTCTTTTTATGTTAATAATGCACAGTTGTAAATGCACAGTAGGATGAAGAATGTGTATTAGGAAAGTAAATAGGGTACATTTTTTATTTCACGACTTAAATGTTAAATGTTACACAGTGAATGGTATACCTGAGAAATCCTTTAACTTCACTCAGTAAGCACATGTAAGTCAACAAGACATCTATGTAAAAGAAAATTGCAAATCTGGAAAGCATAACATGCTCTTTTAAGCATTAAATTTGGTCTACACACATCTGATTAACGCAAAATCATATATAAAAACCGAAATCTGCAAAAACATAAAATTCATCCTAACATCCAATAGGAGACTCCAAAACTGTAAACTCCAAAACATCTTGTAGAGAAAACCAAAAAGACGTCTCAGTGATATACGTGTGCTATCAGGACTCCATCCATAATGCTCAGAAAGTTTGACAAAGTGAAAATGGTGTATCGTACTTTACTGTGAACACGCATTGGCTGAATGGTTTTCGAAGTGTGTTTCTGGTAGCCATCATGTCTAAACTACTCTTGCATTTTATTTTTCTGAATACAAAAAGGGCCAAGTATTGCACTCCTAGACAGAGATGAATTTACTGCTGTATATGGATTGCATCTATGTGTTACTGAAGAAAAAAACAAATCTACCGTTCAAACCTCCCTAACAGTCTTCCGAAATGAAGTGATCTTTTCTTGCCAGTTTTGGTTTAATAGTGAAGACCGAGATTTGACAGTGCAGATTCTCTGAAAATTATAATTTTAATATTGTAATGCTACAATATTAAATAAATAACAAAAAGGTCAAGACCAAAATGAATAATTAATAATACAGCACATTTATAAAGAAACCAATATGCTTCCAAAGTCATATTCACTGACCACAGGGATGCACAAGCACGAAACAATACCAACACAGTTCCTTCTGTGCTTCAGAATCCACGTAAGTCTCCACATGAAATGTTTTGCTGTTTTTTTTTTGTTCCTCATGTTCCAAATCAAAGTCATTATTTAATCACTTTTGCACACCCATAAAGAAAACAACATATTGCTTCATATTCTCGCAGAGTTTTTTTTTCTATTCTTCTGAAGTTACTCGCATTTTGGTCTAATTATACGTGGAAAACGTGGTTGAGACACAGTCTGCAGACGCTTACAGATTCCCTCAGAGATACTCGTCATCAGGAAGAGTTTCAAGCTGTCAGCTCTTCTTGGGACGCTGAGCATTTGTGCGTCAGCTACCAACGTTTCCTCTGATGCTTTTTCTTCACGAGGACTTGCATCCTCATTGTCATCTAGTCATCCCAAGTATATGTGTAAGGTAGGTCAATGCCAGTGACCTGTCTACACGCATATTTCAATTGGCGTTGTGACGAGGATTCGACCGTTGTTGCCATTGTTGTCACGAGAGACGCGCTCATAGGCGCCATTGGAGGAAGCAGGGCTATTCGAGGACGTAGAGGAGGAGTAGTGCACCGTTACTGGCTCCATGACGATGTTTCCTTTAGCTACCCCGCACACAGGCAACAAGCTCTGCTGCTTTAAACGGTCCACCAACTCATCCTCTTCAGAGGAAGAAGAGCTAAGCTCAGCCTGACGGCCGTTCATCCCCCCGCCATTGTTGCCGCTCCCGCTTGGGACATGGGTCGTGTTGCCGTTTTCCGTGTCGAGCATCCAGCAGTGGTTGAAGTAGCTGAAGACCTCTTTGACAGAGCACCGGCGGTCCTGCTCGATGGCCAGCAGGGAGCGGAACATGCGGAGCGCCTCGTCAGTGAAGCGACGCCACTGTGAAGGCACCGCACTGGTTCGCCTCCGCCGGTGCTGCCAGCGCACAAACTCCTCATAGAAGGTGTCAGTCGGGAGGGCCTTTTCCCAGGGGAAATTCCCAGTGAGCATGCAGAACAGAAGCACACCAAAGGCCCACACGTCAGTGCTGTAGTCTACACACAGGCCCTCTTGACGGCTGGGGTCGCACAGCTCCGGAGCCGTGTATGGGATGGTTCCGCTCACCCGCTTCACCGGAGAACCAGCACACCGAGTCATGCCAAAGTCTGACACTTTCACCTTCCGGCACTCCTTGTCAAAGATGAGGACATTCTCCGGCTTTATGTCACGATGCACCAGCTTCTTGCAGTGCAGGTAATCCAGAGCAATCGCCACCTGGTGCACACACCGCTTGGCAACGTTCTCCGGCAGTCCAACCTACGCACACAGGAAGAATATGGAATTAGATGGAAATACCATGCGGTTATGCCATAATTCTAACAGACAACCAAATCTGAAGCATAATGAGTCCCCGCAACAGAAAACCTGATCACCATAAAATAAAGGCTTTCTCTAGTTTTCAGGGAACATAAAGTCCTCAGCTAATTTGTGTGATGAACACTGCACATACTCAACTGAATACGCTGCTTCTCTCACGCACTCACTGAACTGAAGGGATTTAGCGTGAGGTGTGCCTGCAGTGGGAAAACAATACCTCAGGCTCGTGGGACAGTACTGGAGAGTTTTGGAAACCAGATAAGGTTTGTCCAAGATATCACTAGAATCGGCTTTTGACTTCAATCAACCACCTACTGTAGTATCCACACAGAATACCATAGTAGCCACATTGCAATACGCTAGCAGCTAGCCTGAACACTGTAGCAACTATCAAACACCACATGCATGCAGCCTGGATTGAACTACTGTAGCAACACCATTGCGACCAGAGAGAACAACCAACAAAATCATAATAGTGAGTTTTAGACTACACCACAACTCATATATTCTTTAAAAGTAAAACTAGAGTTTATTACAATGTTAGAACCTAGCTTTCACATTGGAATAGAATCATTTTAATGCCTTCTTTTAAGACTGCGAAAGTACATGTGCAAGTAGCACAATATGAATATATCTATAATATAATATATCTATAATTTGAGTTCTTTTTGTCTCACCTGGGGAGGAATGATGTCGAAGAGATCACCTGCCAGCGCATACTCTTGAGCGAAGATGTAGTATTCATCAGTTTCGAAGGCAATGCCATACATGTTGATAATGAAAGGACAGGGTGACAGGTAGAGAGAGATGCTGTACTCGCGTAGGAAACTCTTCAGCTTAGTGGTTTTCTTCCGCAAGAATTTCAAGGCCATTTTCGTGCCTGGATGAAAAAAAGACAGAGGTAGAGGTTAACATCGCTTGGCTTTTAATGCATTCCTGATCACTCTGTTGCTGACACAGAGCTAATGGCCTACTGTACTTGCAAGATCTGAGCGTGCTCTTTTAAATGTCACGTTGAGACAATGTCAGGTCATGTATGAATGTGGGAAACCAATTTTAACAGCTTTTTTTTTGACAAATAAATTCTAAAGCAAGTTTAAAAGGTTCAAGAAAACCTAGTTTTAACAGCATTAATCTATTTTCTGTTGTTTAAAGTGTTAGCCCATGTTGAAAGTGTATTAGCCCATGAAAAAAAGCAGATCCTTAGAGATAAACAAGCTGAAAATGAAGAGGAAACTCATTGTATTATAAGCACCCATCGGTCCCACCAGCACTTTTCCCTCTCAGTAAAACCTTTTTTGCATTAGTGGTCAATGTTGGTCCTAGAGAGCGAGTCCTGCAGAGTTTTGCTCTAACCTTGATAAAAACTCTGCCTGTAGCTTTCTAGTAACCCTTAGACCAATGGTTCTCAACTCTGGACCTTGAAATCCATTACCCTGCAAAGTTTAGTTCCAACCCTTATCGAAGACACCTGAACAAGCTAATCATGCTCTTTAGGATCACTAAAGTTGCAGATGTGTTTAATCCAAGTTGGAACTAATCGTTGCAGGAACGTGGATCTCGAGGTCTAGGCATGAGGCCTTAGACTAGCTGGTTCAGGTCTGTTTGATTAGTGTTGGAGCTAAACTCTGCAGGACTGTGGCTCTCCAGGATCAGTGTTGTCTCGCCCAAATGCCTTCCATCAGTAGACTGAGAAGGGTGTCTCAACCACAGACAAGTTTCTATCAGCCCGTCGATAAACCAAATTATGTTTAAAAGGTACAAGGGTCAAACGATGTGCAGAGATGTGTATTTAAATTTCTTTGATATAATGAGTACTTCTAGATTTTGCATTTCCATTAACATTTTCTGAACATCCATCCATCCATCCATCCATCCATCCATCTATCATTCAATATTTCGAATGAGCATTGTTTACTGCAGGTCTATTACTGAGCTGTCATCTTTTGGATTTACTCATCCCTAAATGACACAAACTGCGATTGTCATTCACATGGTCTCGCCCAACATCTTGAACACAAAGACGTTTTGAAGGGATTTTGAATGAGACTCGCTACTGAGGTCCTTTGCATAAGACACTGCAGAGGGTTAGCAGCTGCTGAGCACTTAAAAGGAAGGTCAAATGGCAAGAGGAACCCCCGCCCCCAACTTTGTTATTACATAACACAACAGATAGCAGAAGCTGTCTGCGCAGCTAAGATAAAGGCTTTCACAAAGGACCTTCGGTATAAGCACAGCCGAGAGTTGCACCTGCTCAGGCAAATGACACGCAATCTGGGGCCGCAGTAGGTGGAGCCTTACTGGGAACTGTACACATTCTTTCTGGAATACTGATGCTCTATGCAAATGAATACTCTATGCAATTACACATATCAAGGTATTGTTCTCAACAGGCTTTTTAATTAATTCACGGTTTTATCAATAATAATTGGCTGCAGTTGAAAACCTTAGCCTACTAAATAGGGCTGAGTGTTCCCTGACAATTTAGCATACGGCTAGCCTTGACTGTGTCGAGAAAAAAAAAGAGAAGTCTACTTAGGGTTCACTTGCTATTGCTTTCCTGGGGGGAAAAAAACAACAACATTCCAGCTCTACAATAATTCACACCATAGCCGCCAACAAGGAAATCCAAACCCTAATATTCACACCAGCATGACACATCATCAGTAGTGTACCACTTTGTAGAAAGTGTAATTTAACACCACTTTAACAGACTTTCAACTTGGGAAATTATGCAGAAATCCACAACCCTCATTTCGCCGAGTTGCAGGTGTATGACATCAGTTAATGATAAACATTCACTTTTAAGCAAATTAAATGCACCAATGATTCAAAGTCCCTGCATTACATGATAATATAGGCGTTTGCATGAACAGGTGTGTAAAACACGGTAAATGATCCTTTCTCTTGATAACAGCACACCCGCTAAACAAATGCATCGTTTATCCTCTGGAGTTGTGTTGCTAGGAGATGTCCCTGTTAGCAAGAGCCCAGACTTCTTCACACAAGCATCGGGACATAGAACATTGTAATGGTCACAAGTCAGATGTAGGAGTATCCCACATTTGGATGAAATGCAATATTAAAGAGAGAGTTTATTCTCATTCATAAAAAATAGAAGTGGTATACGACCCTGAGCAGCAGATACCGCATTACATTTTTTATGCAAGAGACAAACTGTACATTTTAAGCGCAATACTTTTATGGTTACACGCGAATACAGATTGAAACATCTGCTGTGATTGTGACCTTCGGGTTTCAGCATTTAATTACAGTCTGAGTATTCCCACCAACATTATTAAACCGTCAAGATCAGAGTAACGCTTAAAGCAAAATACAAATGGGAAATGGCAAACAGAAATTCAATTTACTCCTCTAGCTGGTAAACACATTCTTCCTCTGAGGGGGCATCCCATAATATACAGTACATGCAATAACTGTCAGGTATTGGAGTAGATATCCTGAAATGTAAATGTTATGACAGCACACGAGTTGTGCTGAGGCCAGCAGGATTGTGGATTCCTGGAACAGCCCCCACAGAGCATCCATCCTCATAGTATGGCTGTACTTCTGTGAATAATAAATGAGGTGTAGATGGATGGGGATTTTGGAGGCTGACAGATGGCGTGTTTTGCATCTCTTTGAAATCTGGAGGATGCACAAGCCAAACAGGGGGCATTTTATAAGCTGAGGAGCATCACTACACGTCCAAAAAAAGGTAAACATGACGTCTTGATCGGAAACTTCTGGACATCTTGAAAGAGGCTGAAAAAGCTGTTTTTAGGTATGCCTTCATAATCATAACCAGCGGTTAGTATGTTGTGTTTCAGAATAAGCTGTTGGTTTTCTGGAGAAGGTTTCTTGATTAGCTAAACCAGCAAGGACACTGGTTGACTAGCTTCACCAGCTACTTTTTCATGGGAGAACAGCATATGGACATACTGTAATAGTAAGGCTATTGAGTTTGATTCCACCCCTTCAGGTCTTTGTGTTGTACTTTTGGTTCTTGAACGGGGTTAGCAAACCAATACACTGCATTCAAACTTTAGTCAGGCAGCCATTTTGACAGCCCTAAATACTATCGGTATTCGTTTACAACTGAAGCTACAGCAATTTAGAAGAAGTTTCTCTGTGTTATTGAAGAATTTGTCTCTTTGGAGTTGCCACCAAAATGCTACATGGAGAACGGCACTTGCGTTTGTCTTCTGAACTGTACTCGAGTTCGTATGAACTGCGTCCCAGACCACCTATTCAACAGATTTGGGTTCATGAAACCATTTTTGCCCCACAAACAAACTAAACTTTGATGTCAGATGGACTCGTGTTCACTCCAACAGCTCTAGTGTGAAAGCGTACATGATAGCTGTGAGCTGCAGTAATCGTTTGATCTACAGGATCTTGAAAATATGACAGATGACTTAAATAATGCATGATTTCACAGGACAGAGAGAAACGTGTGCCTGTGTGTAGGTGGATATCGTTTTTGTGTACAAACATTCTTTGTCAGTTTGAATGGGAACATTTCCCAAAGAACAGAAAACCATAAATGAGGTCTCTTTCATATCCCACTGTTTGTCCTACGCACCAATTAATATTTAGGTGAAATATTATAATAATAATTGATTGTAATAATAATAAATGTAGTTTTTGTCTACTGATATGTGAACCTGGACCACAAAATCAGTCATAAGTGTCAAAATTTCTAAATTGAGATTCATACATAAGCTGAAAGCCGAATAAATAAGCTTTCCATTGATGTATGGTTTGGACAATTTTTGGCCAAGATATAGCCATTTGCAAATCTGAAATCTGAGGGTGCAAACATTTTTGACCCATGCAATGTGGGTCACAATCTGGCAATAGCTACAAAATCTGGCTATAGCTACAAAATATACCCTTTTTGTCTTTTTGTGTTTGTGCTCCAGTATCACAAATGGAGAAGGTGTTTCATCAGCTGAACCAATTGTCACAATAGTGTCAAACACACTCTAGGCCTACTTCTTTCCCTCACAGCCTTGGTTTGCTTCCTAACTAAGGCCTGTAAGCCAAGCCATCCTGTCCATCTCCTTCAACCTACCTCTGATCTTGTGGATGACCAGGTCCACCTTGCCGTAGGTGCCTTTGCCAAGCTCCCTAATGACCTCATAGTATTTATTAAAGTCCAGGTTCTCAGCAGTGATGAGCTGCAGCTCTTCCAGGATGTCAATGGAGGAACGGGACATGTGAGGAGAGGAGCTCATTATTCCAGAGACGGAGAGACCAGTTTCCACGACAACAGCGTTGATTTAGAAATCTAAAGGTGGGAAATTGGAAAAGAAGGGTAGATTGTTAAAGTACGCTTTAAAATAATCAATTCCACACCTTGGTCTTTGGAACATGATTGCATTGGACACACACTTTATCACTGACATCAAAGTTACACAGATTGCAGGGCTGCCTAAACCAGTCCTTACATAACCTTGTGCATCCTACAGTTCACTGATCTTCTTTCTGTTGTATGGAGGCTCTTTCATGTGCACAACATCACAGGCTGTATCCGAAATGAGAACGTATGAGAGGAACTGAGCAGAACAAAAGATCAGAGCGTACAGACCCTGACCGATCCCCTTTGTAACGCTAAAATCACATAGTTCCATAGGGCTATTTACTTCCGCACCACCAAACCCTCTCCAAAAGGTGTTAGAGGACAAACTAGCCTGTTGCATAACACCATTTCATAGTTTTTGGCTAACATAGGGTATATGGATTCAACAAATGAGCTGAATACAAGGGAAGTGTAGGAACAAAGCAGCATTGATAAGGTAGTACAGGGTAAGTAATGGTATGAAAGCATGTTCATTAGTGTCTGATCCCGTTTGTGCTATACGATATTTAAAATATAAAGCTTGTTGAAGCTGTTGTGACATAATAGAAAAAGGTTTCCAATGGCCAATATAATTCCAGGAGTATCATTGATATCAATCTAAATGACTGCTTCTATTAATCAACCAAGTGGACACATATTGGTCAATTATGAAACTTTGGATAAGCAGCTTTGGATAAGTTTTGTAGTAGTTGTAGTTTTGCGTACTGTTATTACTCTAAACATCTGTTGTTTGGCATATGTGGGAACACAGTAAAAAAGGCATTATGAATGTTGTGAAATACAAAATTAGAATGTCGTGAGATATTAGATTTCATAACGGCCT
The DNA here is from genome assembly GCA_032353835.1 of Enteromius viviparus. Lineage (NCBI taxonomy): Eukaryota > Metazoa > Chordata > Actinopteri > Cypriniformes > Cyprinidae > Enteromius > Enteromius viviparus. The sequence goes on along the minus strand of JAUCNO010000710.1, from coordinate 9,857,637 downwards.
GCTCGAAGACTTTCTGCTAATATAACAGTCTGTCTGATGAAATTTCTGAATGAATTTACAGTCCTGATGGCACCTCAGGCCTGCCAGTGCTCATTAATAGAGAAGAATGTGTTGAATGAGACAGGATGACAGCACTTCCTGTTCAGCGATACCATCTGTGGAAATTTGAAAATGTCTGTGTGTTTGAGCATGGAGCTGCCGGAAAGCTTTTTTTTGGCTACTCATCAAACACTTTAAACCCCCTGCACAAAACTAGCTCATTCTACATCCAATCTCAAGGAAGGACGATTGACAAAATAGATGAAAGTAGGACTGTGTCAGTTATAAGTCTTGATCTGACAGGAAACATTCAGCAGAAAACAAGGGCATAGAGTGCTTAATTCAGTTGAGTTCAACGCATTATGTAAACAAAGCGAATCCCTAAAATTAACTGCAGTCGTAGTTTGGTATGTGTGTAAAAGTCTTCAAAAGCATTTCTGAAATAAAGTATTGAACAGTTCAGAACAAAAATGACACATTTGGTGCATCACTTTTTAAAGTTTTTTTTTCTTTTTGGAATTTTCACCTTTATTACGATACAGGACTAGAGTGCAATTTGTGAAATTAGCAGGTTTTGAAAACTGTTTGTTCTTAGCCTAAGTAATCTAAGATATAATGTTAATGTAATCTGTTAACAACATAAACATTACAAAAACATAACGAGTGTCATGTCATGAAATGTTTCTAATGTAATGAAAACATCTTTAACATTAGTATAAATGAATTTCGGACATACTACAACCGCCATGTTGTCACTGTCATGTGATCTACCAGCATCAGTTGCGTGGCCTCATGGGATAATAAAGTGTCCACTTTCGCTCACTTTTCGCCTACTATTTCTGAAAACTATGAATTTGAACATGCTATTTTTTTTTTGGCAACTGTATAGTTTGTAAGTATTCTCTGTGGTTGCTAGGCACTTTCTGAAGAGTCTGAGTAGTTGCTAGGGAGTTGCACACCTGTTCATCCCAAAATGAAGCCTTCAGTGGCAGCTGCTCCTTTCAGACAAACACGCATGACAACTACAACACCCAAGAGCCCCAGCTCACATAGATAGATAGAACAACATGTGCTCAATAACAGTATAATAAGCAGTGGCTAGATGTCGTTTTCAAAGCAAGTCTTTCCAGTGGACATCCAGACAGCAGCCCACACAGTTTCTCATCTCTTGAACAAATGTGGCATGTTGTACCAGATCTTTCTTCATGCAGTTCTCTATTACCGAAATGCTGAGTCTTTGTTGACCTGTTCCTTGTCATCTTGTGTTCCCTGTTTATTTCTCTGGCTCTCCTCCTCCAGCTTCTACAGAAAAACGCAATGCTGCCAGAGATGGAGTGGCTGCCAAATTCCTGCACTTAGCCATTTAAAGCTAATAATCATTGCAAACAGCTTAATCAATGCTGTATGGGCTCTCACGGCCACCGCACTTAACACTCGCACTGTAAATATCCATTTAACTCCATCAGAGAGGAGCACTAGCACTTAATATTTACACATGTTTGTACAACTACTACATGCAGCCACTGAGAAATGTCTCCAGTGAAAGAATGAAAAGTTCTGTACAACCTTAAACATCTCTATTGCTCAAATTTAGGATTAATGATTCAAATAACCTGTAAACAGGCAGGTCAAGGTGTTGCTGCTACTTTTTGAATTGATCTGACTTGAGATTTTGGACAATGAAATGGCTGAGGAGAAAAATCATATAGGCTTATATTGACAGAGGGACCTAAGCAGTTAAAGCCTTGGGGGAGGAAGTTTTTATACTTAGGCACCTAGCAACACTCTGAATAACTGCATAGCAACACACACAAAACACACAGAGAAACATAATACTCAGGTGCCTTAGTATATAGCAACCTTCTGGCAACCACTGATAACACTTAGTATTGTGACATGAACTCTTTCACAGAAAATCATCACTCACATTGAATGAAAATATTAAAAACCTATTTCCTCGTTGTTATTTATTTATCAAAATGACATATAATGTAATAATAATATACAACGTTTGATATTGTGGTATAAAAGAGAGTATGGGTATATTAAAAGCCATGTCTTTAAAGTACATTTTTACTGAAATAATAAACTTTAAAATAGTTTACTTGAGTGCAAGCTGAATCTAATATTTCTCTACAATTAAATGAGTGGTGTTATATGTATTAAATGCAATTACTTAAGAGTGAATTTTGACACTTGGCCTTAAGTACGTCTTTGTGTATTTTCATAATTACTGGTATATGGACGTGTACTGCTGAATGTACTTGCATTTAAACATTTATGGCAAATTAAACTATATATGTTAATTAATTTGCAAAATACAACTTCAGTATTGCCGCGTTACGAGAAAGAAAACTAAAATAACATAATTGAACTACCATTCTTTTCCCGTGACTTACGTTTTTCGCCATTTTAGAGAGTATCACAACGCACCGTATATGCAAGCTTTAATGTATTTGACGTAATCAGTCTTGTTTACATCCGGGTGAAAGCACGCGCATTTGCGCAATCTGCGGTTGTTTACGTCTAGAGAAAGGTGTACGCTTACATTGTTATACGTCTTTCGCCATTTTAGAGAGTAAGTCACGGGACAATTATAGTAAGAGTTAAATGATGTTATTTTTGTTTTTTTATTGTAAAACATAGTTTTCTATCGTCTTAAGTATGAGCCACATGGACTGTTTTACCGATGTTTCTCAATCTGGGTCACTTCAGTTGTATTGCTGTCTATGGAGGGCCGGATAGCACTCTGATGTCATCAAAATTATCTTAATTTGGGTTCCAAAGATGAACAAAGGTCTTACGGGTTTAAAACAACACGTGTTAAGAAATATAGCCGTTAATAAATTGTACTGTAAGTGGCCTATCATTTCATTATATTATCTCAAAGTTCGGTATTTTACTTTTTTTTTTACACTTAAAGTACACATTCAATACAAGCAAGCACACATCTTATTTACAAGGGTAGTTTGCTCCCTAGTACAGGTAATCCTGATGTTTGTATTTGTACAGTGCAAAGGCCTTAACCCTTTTACTGGAGCATACAGAAGAACATGAGAAACCTGCACAGATATTGACAGTGGACTGAGTTCGTAAGTCAGCACGGAAGACACGGAAGTGCATTTTATTTACTCTGTTCCCATGGAAATCGAATAGCAGACAGATAAACCACCGGTGGAAACTAAAATGGTGTTAGGACTTTGTGTGCTTTCAGAAAACCTTTTGCCATCCGTCTCTGTAATGAAGAAGATCTATCTTGCGCTGAAAACAGAACGAGACAGGGTTCAAAACAAGATTGAAATTGCCATTGGAGTTATGGAGTAATCAGTGTATGGAGGGTAGATATATAAGCCTGCCCAATGGTTTAGCAGCACAAATCCCTCTACCGTTAATCACAACGACAATCACGTGAAGCAGGAGCGCAGAGGAAATGAATTATTTGGAACGTCCAGAGAATCTTAGACAACTATTCATTTTTCCAATCTGTAAAGGGATAGTTTCTCCCATTCGTGTCATTCTGGAACTGTACGCATGTCTTTCTTCGGCGGAACACAATAGAAGACATTCGTACGTACACTGAAATCCAGACAACCTCAGACCCCGTTGACCCCGGGATGATGACAGAACTTTCATTTTAGGATGAACAATCCTTTTAAATCAGTTGCTTTGAACACACATCCTGCCGCATCCTATTGTGCACCTTCAATTTCTCATAAACCATTCTGTTGTTCGTCTGCTAGTCCAACACTTTGCAAAAGCACGCTCTACTGTGTTCTGTGTCTGTGCTGAGCTTTTGAGAGAGCCCCATAAGCCCTGTTAGTGCTGGTCTGTTTGCTGGTTGTGTTGGTTCTGTGTCCTGAACACACACACATATACACACACACACACATGCTCACAGTGCAGTGCACGCTCACAGTGCTATGAAGCACATCGAAGGCAGTGGGCTTGCATTTTGTGTTCACGCTTCGAGACAGATCAGCAGAGACACCAAGTGCTCGAGGCTTGGTCCCATAGTCATCTCTGCTGCTTTTACAGCAAGCACAACACTCCCCGCTGGCCAGGAGACACAGCAATGCAACATGCAATCATTTTTACTTTTTATGCATGTCCCTGATGTTATTTAAGATACCTTTCATCTTTTCTTTTACCTGACGATGAATGTTTACATTCACGTCTGTAGGTGGTTCACAAAATTGTGCATTTATCCACTATTCTATAACGTTTTGTCCTATTAAACAAGAAAAAATTCCCCAAATTCCCAAAAAATGTCACTATCGCTGCACTTAAATAACTGCGACAAATTAAGTGTGTAGTGGTGGACATTTCTGGACACTCTATACTTTAATTACATCGCAAAGGGGGAGGGGCAATCAGTCTGTGATTATTAACGACAAAATAACCTTTTAAATTTCGTACACTGCATGGCTGAGTGGCGTTTATATGTGCATCTTGTATAATGAGTCATTTGGGATGCAGTTTGTGTCTAAAAACAGACGCTAGTTTTGGAAATGATATCGATGAGTGGTATTGCGTGTAAAAGTTAAACCATGTGTGAGATGCTGCAAAAGATGCAATGCATGATAACGATGGCCATACACATCCATCTAGCGCGTGTGTACATTAAAAGCAATGGAAAAGTAGCTCATTGGAATGGAAAAATGCATTCTGTGCAAACATCCCTTTGCTTTTTCAACCCCCGACCAGCCGCTCCAGCCACCTGCCTCCATACTAATATATAACACCCACTTTTAACAATCCAGCCAGTTCCTTGTAGACACATAGGATAATGTAATAAATAATTATTATAATTTGTCTTTTAAATGTTGTATTATTTATTAAGCAAATACACCAGATAGTGACAGCAAACTTGTTTACAAAGGCACTGTCTGCACATAATTGCACGGCTCTTGTCTTTTCTAGCCTGCATTATAGGTCTTATACATATATTCACCTCAAACATCGCAGTATGCCTGACAAAGGTTGCTTGACCAAAACGTTGCAGTGTCATTTATAGTGTTTTAAGACATTTAAACTACAAGACTGACATGTGATGAAATAATGCGGCCCTCAATTTAAACCTTGGATTAGACTCCTGAGTTATTCCAAAAGAAATTTTGGATATCAGATGTTGAAATTCAAATAATGGTCATTTAGACAAAGGACAGAGCTGTGTGTGTCTGAATACTCACACCTAGCGAGAGACATGTCATTAGATCCCAGTATTTTGGGCATTCTGAGCTTATCGGGAATCCACCAAAACCCCTTTTTTTTAAAGTATAGGCTTTATAGTGCATCTTGTGAAAATGTCAAATCTCAAAAGCTAAATGCAACATTTCATATCACAGGTATATATATCTGTCCTAGTTTACACATCAGAGTGTTACTCATGAAGCCTGCATATAAACATGCTGTCCATGCAAAATCCTGTCCAGACAATCCCTGTTATGAGAGCAGTGTGAAGACATTCAGATCAATGAGTGTACTGAACGTACACTTCAGCCCTTTGGCTTTGCGTGAGGGTGCATGTGGGAGTCCATGTGCATGGCTGTCCATGTGTGCAAAATAAAACGAATACATAAATGCACAAACAAACATCTCTCTGCAGCCATACATGACAGCCTGCGTGAATGACAAGTCTTTTGGTCTGGGTCATACTCGCCTAACAGCAGCTCAAGATGTGTTTTGGCAGTCTATTGTTCTTCAATGAATTGCTTCCTATGCAGATTACACAGTGATGGGCTCAGCTGCATTGAGATCTTTATGTCAATAATTAGAAAAAGACTGAAAAAAAATGTATGCTGTTTGCATGTACTGCGCAACATAAACAAAACAACGTGTTGTTATAACACATATAATACATATAACGAATATATAAACATTACAAGTGAAGAAAGGTATTGTGGAAAGGCATTTGCATTATCTAAACAGTAGCTTATGCAAATGTTAATTTTAATAGAGCAGTTCTCGATTCCTACTGGATATGCAATGTCAAATGAAAATGACACTGCCTATCAATATACAGCTTTTTTATAGTCTACATTATATTAGCGTTAAATACAACGTTTCCTACCTTTTTAAGGAACAAATGATGCGCAAACCCCCGCTGTCATTCCCGGTGTGTTCAGTGGTAATAACTAGAGCATCAGAAGCAATGTTTTTTTTTTCTGTTGCCCTCTCTGTTATTTTCTTAAAGCCTCGATGTACTAATATTGATTCTTGTGCACATCGCGCTGATGCGTCTGACAGAGCCGCTGTTGTTGCCCTATTGTCTCTCCGCTGCTTGTGGATATCTGTAGTGACAGCGCTGTCCCCGCCCACCGCATAATCCACCAATCAGAGAACAGACCGAGGGAGCGCTACACGAGCCCACCGCGAGACGCAATTAATCAGAGAACAGAGCGAGACAGCGATGAACCGATCCGCTGAGGCAACCGACCAATCAGAGAAGAAAGCGGTGGATCGCTGAGCTCGGTGCAGTCTGTCTCCGTACAGATTTCTTCCTGCGCGAGGAGGTTCTTAGAGACGCAGAACACGATGAACAGACAGATAATAAAACGAAGTTCCCGCAGTCAAGAAGAACCTGGGCATATTGTTCCAGGCAGAGACAATCAGGTAATGGAAAAGTTACCTAAGTCAAGAAAATACATTTTCCGTTCATGAAATATTTCTTTAGTAGACCTTGAATCATTACTGTAGGCTATCTTTTTAAAAACCATCTCGAAATGTGAGTTATTCGTGAATTTAAGTTATGGAACTGGCAATATTTAAAAGTTAACTTATGTTAATAAATGATAGGATATGCACATGGTTGGGGCAAACGTTTTCAAAGAATAATATCCTCCTGGTAAAAATGTAGCAACAATGTAGATAAATATAATAATAATGTGAGCTATAGAATAAAATTCCCTTTATTTACTAGATTTGGAAGCCATGCATGCATTAATTGAAAGTGAGTAGGCCCTATCATGTTAAGTTTTGCTAAATATTAATTATTCCTCAACTCTTTTACAGTTTATGTAAAGATAAATATGCAAAATTATAGTCAGTGATATGTGTGTATAATAACATAAGCAGTATGTATGTCTGTATATCCAGTATGTGTCCTTGTGGAGGCATTTCGTTCTGCTTATGTGAGGGATGTAAAGCAGCTTAGCTCGCGCTAAATTACTCTGATTAATCGCTATAATGCGCCATTCACTCAATCAACTCCTTCGTACTCTGCAGTGGCCTGATATTAAACAGAGTAAAGTGATCTGAGCCTAGGAAGATTTCTCAGTGAAACAGTGGAAAACATGTGAGGACCACAGAGGCGTCGAAAACGCCTCAGCGTTAGAAATTGAATGCAATAACTTAGTTATTGTTGCTTTGTGCAGAGCGGCCATGAAAGAGACCGGTTTTATCTGAGAACATTTAATTATGCCCTGCACAGAAAGTACAGAAATCCTGACTGTGATCAGTATGTGTGTGTGTGTGTGCTGAATAGCTCAGATGATAGGATGAGGACTATGAGCAAAGGCGGCTTATGTTGAGCCTAATAATATAGTCCATGCATGTGTGCTTGACTAAATAGATTATGCAGGACTCAGAGTCCTCCATAAAATCACAGACCACGTTTATTTAAAACAATATCATGGAAAAGTCCACAAAAGGTTAAAGGGTTACTCCAGCCCAAAATAAAACATCTTCACCCACATGTCGTTCCAAACCCCTAAAAACTTCTGTACGGTTCTGACTGTTCGTCTTAAAAATAAAATGTAAGATATAGATGATAAAAATATCTTAACCCCCCACATTCGTACACACACACACGTTTACAAACGTGCCTTGAGAGGACGCTTAAACCACTGCGAGGCTCGTGAGCATCAACTTTCATTCAACATTTGAACATTCAGCTTTGAATGATGAAGACGTCTCCTGTATAGTCACCTGTTAAATGCGCGTGCCGCTGGCCTTAACAACAATGTCGTGTCAGCGTGTCGCGCCATGAATTTCTCTTACACATGATGAAGTCTTTTTTGTCAGTAAGTGCACACTGTCTAGCAGTCACATGGAGCACAAGGTGAGCGCTGTGCTGGATTGTATTGTTCGAAACACTCCAGAATCAATACTGTATTGTGTGGGCAAAGCCAGACTGCTCTTTCTGTCTCAAGTCCTATTTGAAATCATCTATGTTCATCTTCAGTATACCATTCAAAAGATTGGGGTCGGTAGTTGTTGTTGATGTTTTTAAAATAAGTTCTGTTCAGTACGGCTGTGAGTTTTATTTCAGTTAAATATATTATAAAATGTTATGTACTTCAGTGATGCAAAGCTGATTTTTCAGCATCATTACTCCAGTCTTTAGTGTCACATGACTTTTCAGAAATCATTCTAATATGATGATCTGCTCTTTTGCTTTCATTTCTCAGTTTTGTCTATGTTTAAAACATTTATTATTGCTTAATATGTGTCTAAACTTTTTTTTTCAGGATGCTTTTATAAATAAATATTAATTTAAGGAATATGTTTTGAATATAAGTATTAGTTTATGCTCATAAATACTCAATGTCATAAATGAAAAACAATGTTTCTTTACTGGAATCAATGGTTCCATGAATTCCAAAAAGGTTCTTCAGATTATTAAAATGTTCAATCAATCAATTAATAAAATGCTTCTTTTAACTTATGAGCTGTTCACTGAAAGGTTCTTTAAGGAACCCAAAATAGTTCTTCTATGGCATTGCTATAAATTTAATGGGTTAGTTCACCCAAATTTTTTAATTCTGTCAGTAATTACTCACTCTCATGTTGTTCCAAACCCATAACCCTTTGTTCATCTTCAAAACACAAATCAAGATTTAGAAATTAAGAAATTTTTGATGATATCAGAGAGCCATCCCTCCATAGACAGCAACACAACTGAAATGATCCCTGGGAAAACAGCACATGTGACATCAGTGGCTTAACTACGAGAATATTTTTGCGCAGAGAACCAAAATTCTCAATCATTCTTCTCCCCTAAGGTACAACTCCTGCCATTTTGGAGTGTATCACGATGCATACGCACATATTTGTCGTAATTAATGTTGTTTACATTCAGGGGGAAAGTGTGCATATGCGTTGTGATGCTCCTAAAATGGTGGAAGACATAACTCGGAGGAGAAGAATAGTTAAGCAAATTATAAAAAAAGAAATGTATGTTTTTCACCAAGCAGATAATGAAATGGGCTTATGTTGATGGAGACAAGAGACCAACATAGAGTATATAAGGGAATTTAGTACCATGTTTTAAGAATTCAGAACTAGGAACAAGCCAGAAGATTTCCACGTCCTACCGTTTTCCTGTTACATTCGGACAGACAGCAGAAACTCAAAAGTTTACAATCATCGAGGCTGAGATAAGAACACAAGGCCATTATCTCTGTTCCTTGTTTGTGAAGAATATTTCTACAAGGCTTTTTAAAAATACCAGTGTTTGTCCAATCAGCGTACGCTTACATCACTGCTAGTTCCCAGACCCTACTCTGACCCTACTTCCCCCAAACAGAGGTCCTAGAACTTCATTTATTCCTACGTAGTCCCTGCATTGTGTGGGAACTACCAAAAGGTTCCTCTCTTGCGAAAGCCCCTACAGAGACTTGAGGGTGACAAAGAAACAACACACTTCACCTTCAGCTATTAAAACTTCCCTAAAAATTCAGGAATTCTCGGTAATAGTCCCTGAATGGATTTGTGGCCTCGGCTGTCAGTTAAACTGATGATGATTCATGTGGTAAGCCCTCATCGTGAGAGTGACTAGCTCTGATGGCGCGTCCCGGTGCGCCGCTTTCATCGGACAGTCGCACGGCTGTAACTCAGCCCCATCAAGGTGTCAGACCCAATCCCCCAGAGTGCCCTGCACTCCCAATGAACATTAACTCATGACTGCAATCCTCTCATAGTTTTGCCTAGTGCAAAATTCACTACTTGTCAGTTCCTCTCTCCTCTCTTTTGCATTGCTGCGAAGCATATTCTCCTGGTGATTATGAAAAGGTCGCCTCTTGGGCTTTCGCTCACTGTCAGTAATGGATTTGATAAAGATAAATGTTATGTTACGGTGGCTTGGCACATGAGTGTTTGGAAAGTGGAAGGGCACTCTGAGACGGCTAATATGTTGGCTGTTTTTCGCGAGCGGCAGACAGACAGACTGTGACGCTGGAGCTCTGTTGTTTATGTGGCGCCCAGCAACAATGGAATCCAAGACAGAAACACATTCTCCTCGTCTCAGACCCACGGGTTCAAAAAACAGTCCCCAAATTACAGCAATTCCCTCTGGGACCGACTCTCACCACTCAGGAGCCAAGAACAATGGACGATCTCTGTGAAAGAGCTACTTCCACTGAGAACAAGCGTCTGATAGCTGTAATGGCCAATTGTTACACTCCACCCATGTAGAGCACAGGGGTCGCGACCAGGAAATGGTGCCATTTTGTCTTTTTTTTTTTTTTTTCTCAGCATTTTATTTGAACAGGTTACTAAATTTTTAACTTCAGGCAAATA
>JAUCNO010000710.1:9808131-9822430 GCA_032353835.1 Enteromius viviparus | reverse complement strand
GCCAGCCCCCAGCGGCTAGTCGATGAATTGCAGTTTTAATCACTTCCGTGTTGGTTTCACTACAGGGAGCGGGAGGTTGCCCCTTGGTTTTACAGCCTTATTTCAGTGACTAAAAAATAAAATAAATGAATAAAATACGGAACTTGTTTTCTCGAAAACACAAACATGTTGGCTACATACATGCTGATCGTGTATTATTGTAACACAATTTGTGCTGATTACAGTGTAATCAAACTTAAGTTATTAATGTCTTTTAAGAAACTAAAAAAAAAAAAACATTAATAATTGTATGACACAATCAGTCCACAAACAATCATTAAAGAGAAGTAAAGAATAAAGACCGACCTTCTTGTTCCTCATGTTTTATACTCCATGTCTCTGGTTCCTCGTTTTTTATACTCCATGTCTCTGGTTCCTCATGTTTTATACTCCATGTCTCTGGCTCCTCTTGTATTATTCTCCATGTTTCTGGTTCCTCATGTTTTATACTGCATATCTCTGGTTCCTCATGTTTTATACTCCATGTCACTGGTTCCTCTTGTTTTATACTCCATGTCTCTGGTTCCTCTTGTTTTATACTCCATGTCTCTAGTTTCTCTTGTTTTATACTCCATGTTTGTGTCTCCTCTTGTTTTATTCTCCAGGTTTCTGGTTCACTCGTGACCTCCTCTCTCTCCTCTTTAACAAACATGTTCTTCACAACAGCAGATCTCAGTTCAGCTGACAATTCTCCAAATATTTCTGCTTGCTTCAAAACTTATTCAACTGACCCAATTCAAACAATGTATGTTTATATTTACAGAAAAAAACATAGTAACATTGTTTGAATAAAACAGCAACACGAATAAAAACAACAGAGAGCGCGGTGAAACTGAACTTCTTCCTCTGAGGTTTAATGGTGTTTGGCAAACAAATGTATTTATTTAGCGCCACCCGCTGGACTGGAGTGTGAAGCGTCAGGAGGACCAAAATAATAACATGGGAAATTACTAGTGTGTCTAAAAGGTGAGCTGTTTACTTTTTTGTAAAAACGATTTCACAAATAAGTGAAAGGAATCAAATTAGCCTTGTGTATTTGATAAGCATCAACAGTGCTTGTGAGTTAGGATTAGAGGAGAAAAACAAGTTAGATATTTCACTGAAAATTACACAACTTTGTAGCACGTAAATATGGAAATTAAGAGAAATAAAAACACTTGACAATGAGATGTAGCCTGATAAAATAATATTAATAATTACAAATATATATTTAAATATATTAAATTATGACTCACAAGTGTAATGCTCAGTTAACTAAAATTAACCAGACTGAAGTATGCAAAGGTTATTAATTGAGAACTTGTTTTTGTTTTAGAGGAAAATTTCTACATCAGCAACATGACTGTCCGAGCAAACAAAAAGACACATAAATGTAAGCATTATATAATAAAAAATAATTTGTGATCATTTGATCATCTTATTCAAAGAAATGTTTACATTTATTTGCATATACATTTGCTAAATGCTTTTTTCAAATATTGCCAAATCGACAGAGGGAGAGAGAAGTTGTGTGTGTGCGTACGTCTCTTACAACAAGTAAATTTACTTCAAATACAGTTAATCCTGTCGTTATAGAAGAGTAAGGCTCTAATATACAGTAGCAGATGTGTTTATTGTAGTAGCTAGATGACAAACGGTGGTGTGTGAGGTTTTGTAGTGGTGTCCCATTTCTAAGGGTAATATTTTCACTTAATTTAGGGGAAAGGATATAAAATATAATTGCGATTTGGACAAGTATTTTTAGTTACATTAAGTAAAAAGTAGGGTATGGTTAAAAAAAAAAATTCTAGTTAATGTGTAGTTGCTGTGAATATATGATGATGATTAAGCTCAATTGTTTTCCTTAGAAAAAATAGTCTATTAGTTTGTGGATCCCGTATAGATTCAAGTCAGGCAAAAAAATAAATTAACTTTTTGCCTTGTGTAGCACCCCAGACTCGCTACCTATCTGAGCAAACTCTAAACAACTTGCATCTTACACTGAGTATTTTGAAGAAATTGGACAGGGTGTGTGTAGGAATACTGACTGCCAGAAAGTTTACACTTTCCTAATAGTAAGATTTAGATTGTTTGGCGTGCTGTCTGGGGAGCGAGCCGGGAAAACGGCGAACTCCGAACGGTTTGAGCCCTAGTAGGACAGGATTCGGAGTTCAGCTCGCTCACCGTCTGCTCCCCGGAAGGCGTGAATTAACCGTAATAAAAAGGCGGAGAATTGGTGGTGGAGGGAGCACGAAAGCAAGATGTGGGAACAGGGGAGCTGGGTATTTTTATAGTGAAGGGAAAAACTGTGATTGGATGTCTTGACGAGGTAATGATTTACCAGCCGTGCAGGATTAGAACGTCCAGCGAATCCTCTCGAAATGTGTTTTTTGCAAAACGTACACTTAATAAAAATTTTAAATGTTCTCAAAGCATGGAAGGTCCCAGAGGTATGGTGACAATGCAATTTTTTTTTTTGTATGGTAGTGAAATGTATCAAACAATGCTCAAAAACAGGGCTCTGAACCAGTTGATGAAAAAAAAAAATTAAAAAAAACATTTAACATCGGTTTATTTACATCTCCACCCCCACACATACAAATCTTAAGAAACCCAGTCAACGAGTTCTGAGAAACAAAGCAGTACCAGTTTTACACCATCTATACGGACTCGAGTGGCGTGGGGCATGATAAAATACTATAGATGTCATTATAATCAGTGATGCTAACTTACCTGTACATGGGATGCAAGCGGGGAGACAAATCTCAGACAGAAAACTGTTGCGTATTTTATATATGATGCGCTTACATGAATTTCAAATTAATTTCAATGGTTGCTTTATCTCATCTAGGGTAACACACCTTTTCAAGAAAAATAGGTGTATAACGATATGCCCAGGTCGATACTGGATTCACAATACAATATATGTTTCACCATATTTTCAACAAAATTTAAAAAAGAAACTCAAATTTAGTTCAAAAACATTAACAAATTTCAATAACTTTCTTTGTTGTACATACAATACATATTCAAGGTTTAATAGAAAAATCTATATTCAAAATAACAATTGAATATGTCTTTCTGTCACTGATATATATATATTTTTTATTTAACATGAACTTAAAATTAAAGATAAAAACTTCTTAAAGGAGTAAAAAAAATGTTCTCTTTAACATAAACACTAGTGTTTGTTTAGGTTACTTGCAGTTTTTTGCAAAAAAAAAAAAAGAAACAGCATATCTACATTTAGAGGCAAAAGCTGGGATTTTTGAACACCCACAATATCCTCTGCTGTAGAAAAACACGTTCACTGGACATTGCTGTCAACAGACATTGCTGTTAAGTAAGCCTTGGAAAGATAGGAAAGAAGTGGGTACATTTGAGTATTGCAGTGGGCAGCTAGTGAGGGGAATAGAAGTGTCCTTTTTGTACATGTTTTGTACATGATGGTGGCCATCTCGTGCAGTGGCACTGGATGATCCACGAAGGCATGACGTGACTAAGGCAGACCAACAATGACATGACATTAAAATCAACATTAGATTAACTTGACTTAAATCGTAAAGATCTACACAGTTTTCCTTAACTTGTAATAATCAGTAGCTTGACTGGACTAATTCGGATCAACTGCGGACATGATCCCTTGGTCAGGTTACGTCAGACTTTGACAAAGCTCACTTTTTTGACACTCCCATTTCCCAGGGCAGCCTATTCGGCAACACTGTTGAGGACTTAGACCATGAGTTGTCGGCAGTTCAAAGGCAGGCCTAGGTGATGTCCTACATCCTGCCCCAGTCGGTTTCCAGGTGCTCCGCCTCTGCCTGCCGTCACTGAGGGCGTCCCCCCACATTACCCAGACCTTCTACTCCATCCCCAGCTGAGGCACATGATGCCAGATAGGCGGCCCGACATCAAGCTCAGGGACTGGCCAAAAACACCCTCAAATCTGTGAAGGGTCCCTGACACCGGCAATCCGGAGGCAATGATGGTTGCTCTCTGGGGCACAATGACTTCTTAGTCCCCTCCCCAGAGAGAGGCCGGGAACTTCTGTGCACTCAGCTTTCAAAAACAGAGAGCAATTTTCCACACCTCTGGGACTAGTGCCCCTAGATCATCATTTAAACAAATGTCTTTTTGTTTCCTCAGATGTATATCTGGAGCACAGTGTCGCCAGCGTGGGAACCAGGGGAGCAGGTAAGCACTACCCAGAGCAGTCAGACTTTTCTCCAGGACGTTTATCCGTCTGGGATCAGTCCCCTCCCCCTTTCCACCTAGGCTGCCCCACTGCAAGCACGGCGATCACCGGCCTGTCTGGGAGCCTGGTTATAGCTTATCCAGCCCCTTGCTGTGGTTTATACGGATGGTAAGCCTCGGCTATGCGATTCAGTTTACCAGGCGCCTGCCCAGGTACAGAGGCATCCACCTGTCGACTCCACTGTCTGCTCGGACAGAGATACCACTGTCCAGCATACAGAGGTTGCAGTCCTACTGGCGAAGGATGCAATCGAGCCTGTCCCTCCAGCCTATATGAGGTCATGATTTAACAGTCCTTATTTCATCTTGCCCAAAAAGAGTGGTGAGTTGAGACGCATTCTGGATCTACAAGCTTTGAAACGGTCCATTCTCAGGCTGTCGTTCAAAAATGCTCAACCCAAAGCACATACTAAATGTGTGGTCTGCTCAGGATTGGTTCGCAGTTGTTAACCTGAAGGATGTGTACTTTCATGTCTCAATTTTACCTCAACACAAACCAAAAAGCATGTTAGTGTGCCCAGTTGGTGGTATTTACTTGCATACTTTAAATGCTTCGGCACCTCAGCCATCTGGTCCTTCAGGGTAACTGGGGAAAGAGCAAGCTCTCCCAAAGAAAAGGAGGGGATGTATTTTCTTGAGCTGGACTCGGTCAACATACTGCACGCCTCACCGATGAGCGTGGGCAGTCAGTGCTGAAGTGCTTCTTCAAGCACAAGACAGCGGTCCCTCTAAAACTTTTCAGAGGCTCCTGGGGCATATGGCAGCCACAGTAACTGGGCTTGCTTCGTATGAGACCGCTTCAGCACGATTGAGTCCCGAGATGGGCATTGCACCGTGGCACTCTCTGGATTGGCTTTTCCCGGAGTGTCACCGCCTGTTCAGCCCGTGGTCAGACCCTGCCTTCCTACGGGCCGGAGCCCCTAGCAGATGTCCAGGCATGTTGTGGTCAACACGGATGCCTCCTCCACGGGCTGGAGTGCTGTGTGCATCGGTCAAGCTGCCTCAGGTCCCTGGACAGGCATCTGACTGCTTTGGCACATCAACTGCCTTGAGTTGTTAGCCGTGTTTCTGGCCCTGCATCACTTTCGACCGATGCAGAGCCACAAGCACGTGCTGGTCTGGACGGACAATACTGCAGTCGTAGCGTACATAAACCGACTAAGTGGTCTATGCTTCCGCTGTATGTCACAACTTCCAGGGGCATTCTAACTGTGCAGCTGAGCAGCTCTCACGGCAGTCCAACCACCCTGGAGAATGGCGGCTTTACCTCCAGGTTGTCTAGCTGATTTGGAGCCAAAAAATAAAGAGAGAGGACCCACAGAGATGCACAGTTGCAGTGGTGCTTTCTTTCCTGCAGGAGGAGCTACCCTCAAGGGGCCTTGCCGCTGCTCTACGTGGCTTGCAGCGAGTCCCATTTCAGCCACTAGCGTCAGTGGATTCTAAATAATTTATGCTGAAAGCAGCACTCTTGACTACGTGACTCTCCATCAAGAGGGTAGGGGACCTACAAGCCTTTTCTGTCAACAAAAAGTGCCTAGAGATCGGCCCAGCTGATTCTCATGTCATAAAAACCTGAGACCCCGGCCCGGCTACATGCCTAAGGTTTCAACCATGCCCTTCCGCGATCAGGTAGTGAACCTCCGAGCTCTGCCCCAGGAGGAGGCAGACTCGACCTTAGAGTTGTTTTGTCCCGTACGCTCATTGAGGCTCTACATGGCCGCAATCGAAGCTTCAGACACTCTCAGCAGCTCTTGTCTGCTATGGAGAACAACGGAAAAGTAATGCTGTCTCAAAACTGAGGTTGGCACATTGGGTGGTAGATGCCATCTCCCTAGCTTATCTATTCCAAGGAAAGCAAAATCTCAATATTCCACAGTCAGCCAGAAGGCTGTGTTTTCTGTCAATTATACCCATAATCCTATTGATATATTGAATTGTTTAAAAGTTCCACATGTAGTGACGGTAAGTTCAGAACATGCTCTCCGCACCCCCAACCAACTGCTTCAGTAAAAACTGGAAGCCCTGTGGGGCCCCCTCATTCGGCCCCCAGGGTGTTGGGAAGGTTATGTGGAGACTCCTCTGTTGACAGACTTGAAAAGAAAGCTCGCCTGTCGGCAGGGTGGTCTCTTCGTAACACGTCCTCATAGTTGTGGCCTGTTCTATGGGTATGAGGAAGGAACTATGAGGATCAAAGCAGATCATGCATAGAGGCAATGTGACTGTGGGAGTTTGGAGGTGAAAAAATAATTAAGGTTTAATTAAGGTTTCCTTTGGCTGCCAGGAGAATGTTCATTTTTAATGGTTTTCATTGTGTGGGGTGATTTCTTTCTATTATTTTTAGAAAAACCTCAAGTCTAAAAGCAGCAATAATGAACCGAACCATTTTTTGGAGTGCTTGGTGGGTTGTTGATTGGCACCTCTGGCCACAAGCCAGGTGTCATTCTCAACCCAAAGACAAATTTCAGAACAGTAAAGAGGGCCAGGAGGGCCATGCAACTTTTGTAAGTGTTGTAGTTATCATTGTTTCTTCATATTTGGTTATTTAAATATATAGTCATATGCTTATTAATAATTACTTTACAGGTGAAAAACCATAAGACCAACAAAACGTTTGGTCACGAGGTTTTAGCAATTACCAAAGAAGAACATGGATACATGAGTTCCTTTAAACTCTTTTGAAGGGAGATTAACGTTTTCTAACGCATTTTTAGTCAATAAAATGTTAATACAATTACATAATTTGACCATAAATTTTGTGGCATTATAGGGGAAACTGAGCTTCCCTTGCAGTCTTAAAGAAATCGCCACTGATACAAATGTGTTTAAGTCAAACAAGTAGAAACCACACCGTACAACTCAACTGATCTGTGCATCTAAGATATATTTGAATGGTGTGAAGCTCTTGAAACTCACAGTATTTGCTCTAATTTCAAAGACTGACTTGGATGTGGGGGTGAATTTAGACCATATTATCTTACTATATGTAGCATAAATGCAAAATTTGTGCATGCATTTAGATTTAAATTTAAATTTAGATAAATTTAGATTGTGAGCTTTTAAAAGAAACTATATATGTCTATATTTGTGCTCCAACATGTATACTATTTACAAAAAACATGCGATTGCACAATTAATAGCCTGGTACGGGCATTACAACCTTGTGAGGTTACCAACATAAATACAGTTTGAACATTAACACTGTACCGTGCTCAAACACAGGTGAATGAAACCCTACATAACGATTAAATTAAAATGTTATACCTAAAAGTTACATAAAAACTGTACTGTGCTAAAATGTAAAAAAAAATAAGAAGAAAACTCAAAGATTAAATTAAAACGGACTGTTAAAACTTAGTGATTCCTCAGTGTACCACTAGAGGAAGCCTACCACACTTTGAGAAACACTGCTTTAGATTCATCTACTGCAGTGGTTTTCAATCCTAGTCCTTGATACCCACTGCTCTGCACATTTCGCATGTCTCCCGTATCTGACATGAAGCTCTTTCCTAATAAGCTGATGATCTAAATCAGGTGTGTAAATAAGAGTGACATGCAAAATGTGGAGAGCTGTGGGTCCCCAGGAACAAATATGAAAACTACTCATCTATAGGCCTATTTCACAATATGGCGGCCGAGATTGGAAGTAGGCAGTGGTATGATTGCCATTAATTTAAATAATGGATTGCGCACCGCTTGTTTTCTCCCAATCATTACATTATCTACCAAAAGTCAGAATTGCAGATGTTGTCGGTTTTGTAGAGAGTTTTCAGGGAGATGTGAAGAGATCCAAATTGGACAAAGGCTACAAATTCTTTTTGAGCAATTTATTTTTGATTATGAAGGTATTTAAATGAGCCAGTTCCCATGATGCTGATTCAAATTTATTTACTCGTATAGATAATGTTCAAAGCAGTTTAGTAAAGTCCAATATTTTGTTAACTATTTGTGTGTGCACGTTTTGATAATTCAGTCTCAAATATTATCACACGAAATGTAGTTATTAGAGCCAGATGTTATAGGTTGTGAAGAAAGCGTGAAGAACCACGTCAGCTTGAGGTAACGTAAATACATACAGGATTTAGTTGATAAAATGGCTTTTAATGCAGCTTCACTGTATAATTCAACTGTATAATTTAGTAAGGAAACACCCTCTGCAGTTAGGGTTAAAACAAAAGAAGATTGGATTATTACTTTTTTATGCAGTAATGGACATTTAACCTTTTTTAATTAAGTAATTGTAATGTCTAATTATATATTCATGTAATAATCACTCAGGATGTTGTATCTCTATTTAAAAAAAATTTACATTTCAGTAAATGGCAGAAGTGATAACACTGATAGCAGTACACATTGATCACCATGAATGAAATCAAGAAATGTAGAGATTCTCTTAACTTAATGACACATTTATTTTGTACAAACATTTATTTCAAGACAGAAAAACAAGTACCATACCAACTGTACAGTAAAAACATCAAAGTGAGTGAATACAATTCATGATTGTTATAAAATCATTTTACCATCTGTGGTATCTAGAGACCCAAAACAGACACAAAACAGCATACAGGGTTAAATAAAGGTGTGAAATATTTAAAATCTTTCCATCATTTTCTTCAGATCACACTTGAAGCCAACACCCCACCTTAAATGGCAGCATATTCATGCTCTTGTGCTGCTGGAAAAAGTTTGTGCACTTCTTTACCAGACAGCAAATTTTAGTATGCTTGGAACCAAAAATGCTGCTATTGCATGCACTAGCAAACAGCAGGCCTGGCATAGGCCCCAAACCCAGGTAAAATAAATTAATAGATGAATACAAATATATACACATATACAATTTACCAACAGTTAAATAGAATGTATGTAATGTACAATCTACTTTAAAACATGTATGTTTTGTTAGGGCATCACTCCTGAACCAGTTGATGAACTTGTGGTTCGCAAATGAAAGCCTCTGGCAGAAGCTGTGTGCAGTCCACTCTCTATAAAGCATATAGAGGTAATATCCAAATAATAAAACACATCTTCAAGTTAAGTAACAATTAAAACACCAAGCTAAAACATTTTTTTTTATGACCTTTAGGTCCCAAAAGATTCACTCCTGTCATACCAATGTCCAGCTGTTCTGGTAAAGGATGTATGGACAATTCCAAATGCTCCACAATTGCCCCCCTTACCTGTCCAGAGTTACAAGCTTGAACCATACCATTTCATCCCTGGCAGCTGGGCTGAACTCCTGCACATACAAAGTCTGGAGGGAACACCTGAAATGACAGGGATCATTGAGGAAGGAACACTCTGGGTTAGTATGCGCCACCCTTGACTTACATCAAGCAGGTTCTTTGAAGCATCTCATGTAAGGTCTGAATTCACTGCAATGGCACTGGCTGGGCGAATCATTAAAGGTGCCGCCCAGAGCAAAGCAATGTGCAGAGGATTGGAACTTGAGTCAGAGGTTCTTCACCGCTATGCAGAGACCTTTGATGTTAGAGACCATCTGGTCTCATCATCCACCCCGAAGCTCCACACCTTGGTGCAAGTCCAGACGGCAAAGTGATGGACCCAAATGAAGAACCTCCCTATGACCTGGTCGAGGTTAAGTGCCCTGATGTGGAAGAAATTGAAGAGGCATCCCACATTGAGTTTGTTGGGGGGCCAAAAGGCTAAAAAAAACACACACCTACCACTGGCAAGTCCAAGGTCAGCTGATGGTTACTGGCTTAGCTTGGTGTGATCTAGTGACAAGTACAAGGAGTGACTTCCATGCGGAGAGGGTATGGAAAGATGATGAACTGATCACAGAGATCAAGGCTAAGGTTGATGAATTCTACTTTGGCACATACATTCATGTTTTCCTAGGAAGAAGGCAAGGAAAAGTTAACAACAAATAATGTTCCTGCTTTATAATGAATGTAGTTCTATAGTGTTCCATATGTTTTATAATTAAAGGGATATTTCACTCACAAAGTTCTGCCATTTACTCACACACGTTGTTTCAGACATGTACACATGTATTTCTGACTGTGCATGGTGTTACTAGCAGGTGGGAAGACAATGCTGATGTTGCTTGAGCTGAGGAGCATTATGTTACTAGCAGGTCAGGAGATGAGGCTGATGTTACTAGCAGGATGACAGTACGCTTACTCTGCCCAGTATTGTGCTAAACCTTCAAGATCTAAGAGGCCCTGGTAATTAGCCATCATGCAACAGCAGGACCACATCTGGTTTACTGTGCCCGCCCAGGTGAGGGGAACTGGGGAATACCAAATGTGGTACTCCTTCACTCGCCGAATCGCATGTACAACAAGGATTTGAACAATCTGGCGATGGCCTGGGTTTTCTCGGTTTATTCTTTGCTAAACTGGTCATGGTGTTTAAAAGAGGCAATGATTAATTTTTCCCTTACATCCTCCAGTAGCTTTCCAATGAGGAAGTCCTTGTCTGCCATGGCTCATCACCTGGCTCCAGCATGGTAAAGATTCCTGAATGCTTTGTTAACTCCTTATCAGAGATAGAGCCTGTCTCATTGGGGTCATTCCCAATTAAACCTTTGAAGATGGTGTAGCTTTTATAGGACGAAAATGTTTCGGAGTGGAGTGTAATTGCCTCTGGCAAATAATTGCCTCTTTGAAGCAAGCAAAACATGAAAAACTCATCAATAATTAGGATCTTACGCTGGGGGCTTGGCTTAACAGCATCTTTTCTGAAGTGGAAATTCCAATCCTCTTGGCTTTTGACCAGTAGACAATTTTAGATGCAGAAGGCTCAATGGATCGCCAGAAAACATAAATTTTGTTATTTGAGAAGAACCTTGTAAAGTATCTAAAATCTTCATCAGACACACACCACCTGTCCAGAAAAGCCTGTGATATGGTAAGGCTTGACACAAGTTCTTCCAGCTCCTTTATTTTTTCCAATGCCTCATCAAGTGCACCTAATTAAAGTAAAGCAATCAAAAATAAATGTATTACTTTGTGTTAAACATGATACTTCAATACAAAACAACTCATTCATTTGAAAAGTTACTATCACACATTTGTGCAATAATATACTTGTTGCTTAAAACAACAAATTTAAAAATTGTATTCACTCCAACAGACGTAAAATAATCTCAGATATTGTTATTAAATATACTATGATTTATTATGATTGTACAACAGGTGGTTAGAATTGTGTGACTTAGAAGAGAGCAGTATAAACAGGGGATGGCAAATGTATAAAACCCCTTTCTAACCTGCTCGACTGTTAGCATGACTGCTACCATGTGCTACCTTAATTGTATAACATTAACGTTACATCTAACAATACAAATAAAATATACTACATTTTATTAATATACTGTATAGTTGCCAATAAACATTATTGTATTAGTTAACACACTACACTCACCTGGGGCTGGACGGTTGTCACGCTCCTGCACCAGAAACGCTACATCAGCACTCTCCATTTTGACATCTACTGCTTCCTCTACACAACAAGCACCTCCACTGGTTGTAGAGATGATGCAAATTTATCCACATCGCCATGATCACGTGCAACTCAACAGCATTTGTGACTAACATTTCACAGCGAGGCATTTAAATAATAGCACAAAAAACAGCTAGCATCTAACATTCAATCAATGTTTCTATGCCAGATGTAAGCTGTGGTAGGAATTAGTCACCAAGTACTGTCTTGTGTGTAGATCCATCTTCATGATTTGAAAGAGCTGCTTCTCCCATCCTATCCTCTTCAGATTTACAACAGGCTCTGTACCTCACCAAATGATGGTCCTTTGGATCTCTGGAAAGCCATTCTTTGTAGTCTACTTTAGTGAACCTGATATTTTTTATTTTCCAGGAATCATGGTGTTTCATGGTGAAATGCTGAGGTACCATCATAGTGGTTTTGCGCGCACATGAATGTCATGGCAATGTACTAGGCTGCCACAATGAAGCAGAGCTGCAGCGATCGATTGGTCACAGTACTTTTGACAGTATATGCTCTTTATAATCGCTCTCACTGTACTTTACCGTCATACACGATCACTACAGCGCTGCTTTACGTCGAACACACTTTTTAATTTAACAACTGTTAACCGCTGACCGTCAGCGAGAAACTGGGGAGACCAAGTCCGGCAAGGCGATATATGATTGGCTCATGGGTATATGGTTGGTGATATGTGATTGGCTTAAGGGTACACCAATGATTCTTCAGACAAGTGCCCCTCCAGACTCAATTGGAAACCACAAACTAATGGTCGCAGTCAAGAGCCCAGCACAAAAACACATTCAGCAAAATACCCTAACCTTAACCGTTTCATCCACATTTAAAACTGACAAGTACTACAATGCTTCGATGTTGTCCAACAGCCTCACTCTGAACTCATAAGTGAAGGCTACATACCTGTTTTGGACATTGTTTTCATCCCAGGGTTCCCGCGGAGTCTTAAAAAGTCTAAAAAAGACTTGAATTCAGAAAGTTAAATTTAAGGCCTCAAAAAGCCTAAAAAACACAAGTTTAGGTCTTAAATTTTATTTACCCAAGTCTTAAAATTCTTACCTTTGTTCATTTTGTTAATTGTGCTCAAGCGTTGTCTGCCGAAAATAAAATATTAAAACGCGGTAATAAGTTGGTGATGACGATAATCCCATTGCGTGATCACTGCAGGTATAACTCCTGTAAAGTAGGTGGCGGTATGTAACCCACCAATAAAATGAAGGAAGGCTACCTGCCCGCTGAATTCGTGCAACGTTAAGTCATACTCACCGAGATTGATTGGATTATTCACTGACTGTTGTTTGATAAACTTGTGAAAAACGGAGTGAACGAGAAGTGAAACAATGATTTAAATGGAGCAGGAGAAAGTAATTAAATAAGAGGAGACCATGCTAGAAAAACAATTATAATATCCGCGAGTGTATCGCGAGGGACGCGAAAGACACGCTACCTGGCAGATAAATGCTAATGAGCTGCATTCGCGGTTTTTAAGACTGAACGCGAATGATCAACAAACAGATAGGTTTGATACACTATAGGAAATATCGAGGCAGTTAGGTGGTATATTTATCACTATAAACAGCAGCTAGTAATAGACAGAAAAACAAGGCTACGAAGCTACAAACACACGCTACAAACTCACAGCAAACTCTCAGTAGGCAGGAGCAATTTAAGTATGGTGGGCCTGTCAAATCTTCTTGCCAGATTTGAAGGGACACCATATTCTTGTCCAACCAGACAGCATGACTGTGGTGTCTTGCATAAATCACTAAGGTGGGCTGTCATCAAGACCCCTATGCAGGCTGAAGGCACGTCTATTGAGGTGGGCTCAGTGCAATCTCAGCTCGCTAAGAACAGCACATTTAGAGCACAGGTGGTTACTCTCTCTGCATCACCTTACACAGAGGAGGATCAGGGGTCAAGTCTACTTTTCCCTGTTAGGTCACTGAAGGTCTACATTAAGCGTTCCGCACCGTTTAGGCAATTCGAGTAGTTCTTTGTCTGCTTCAGCGGCCGCACCAAGGGGCTTCCGGTTTTGAGGCT
This sequence comes from Enteromius viviparus, assembly GCA_032353835.1. Lineage (NCBI taxonomy): Eukaryota > Metazoa > Chordata > Actinopteri > Cypriniformes > Cyprinidae > Enteromius > Enteromius viviparus. The sequence goes on along the minus strand of JAUCNO010000710.1, from coordinate 9,808,636 downwards.
CAGACTTGTGGATAGTTGATGCTATTCTACTCATCCTTGGCTCTACAATGCCCCCTTGGAGTAAAAGCTCATTCAACAAGACTGGCCACCCCGTCCTGGGCATGGTCTAGTGGCTTGACAATTGCAGAAATTTGTGTGGTGGCCGGCTGGGCCTCGCCATACACTACTAGATTTAATAGCCCTACACGCACGGATTCTTTCTTTATTAGAGCCACGTTTCTTCTTAAGTCTCTGATATCTTTTTAGAATGTAGGTTAGCTTAGAGTAAGGGCAAAAAATCTCCATAAATGGTTTAACATGTCCATTTACAACCCTAGCATTTACTTCAGAATGGAATGATCTGTTTTGGAAGGGTCATGAATAGGGATGTAACGGTATTGTAAATACCGTCGTACTGGAATATCAAATTTTTTCGATAATACCATGGTCGCATGACTCGATAAAATGATAGGTCTTCTGAGAAAAGTTTGCTCAGGCGAATGGAGCGAACAGGAGGTAGCGGGAA
>JAUCNO010000710.1:9772689-9784502 GCA_032353835.1 Enteromius viviparus | reverse complement strand
GACCGAAGTTGTATCAAATACTTCAATCTCGGCTCTTCTGTCGTTGTTCTTTCCGGTATGAACGTCGCATATGCTTCGTTTCGTATTCCTTCCGCTTTAAAGCGCTTCGTTGTCAATAAAGGCTTTTGTTGTACTCTTCTGACACTTTGCCTGAACGGTACCCGTCATTCTATAGAATGCCTAGGGATTGTATAGAATGCCTAAGAAAAGTATGCAACGTTTTTACAAAAACCCGATATTTTACACTTTGCCTAAATCCGTCAGGCATTCTATAGAATGCCGGATTTCACACATTGCCGGTAACATATATACTTACAAGACATGCAGGGGAGGAATGAATTATGACACATTTTTAAGGTGGTAAATACATTTTTGATTTTCATTTATCAATTGAAAATGGAAAGGACGAATGATACACGGATTAAAAGCTTCTCTCTGGCCGTTTATATGGTCCAAAGCGTTTTTTACCCCTCGGAAAAATACAGGAAATAACCTAAAAAGGATTTCATTTTTATTTTTGAGCCAGTTCAGAACATTGAAAATACTCTCATGCACATTTATACATGTGATGTGATGTTTTTTTTAAACTATAAAAACTGTACATTAAACATTCCATCAGTACTCACACACATACAGAGTCTGGTTCTAAAGTCTTTTATACTGTACTTCCTATCGCCCTACACTAAACATACCCCTTACAGGAAACTTGAGGCATTTTAACTTTCTTAAAAACACTTAATTCTGTATGATTTATAAGCTTTTGTACCCATGAGAACTCAGTTTAGGTCGTCACATGAGTCCCCGTGAGTCGGTGTGTATTCAGGTTAAAGTCCCCACAAGTACAGTATATATAAACCAAACCAAACCACACACAAGTAAATAAAAACAGCAATTACAGTGAATCTCACACCTAGCCATTTCCTGCTGCACTGACTGCACATTTGATCTTCTTTCTTGGGCTGACTGTCCACTGCTGCTGGACTGGTTTCTCACTTTTGATTGTCCGCTTAAGGTGTTTGTTAACATCAACACCCATTCTGGGCTGTGTTTAAAATGTCACCCAATGGAACCTGATGATGAACAATGAAATATGACTTCCATATTTGAGCAGTGAACACTTATATTGCGTGACCTGAGTTTCCCTTGTCTGTCGGTCACTATGACGTGATGTTGTGACGACAGACTGGGGTCATTGACTTGGGAGCCCTGATTTGCTCTGGTATAGAGAAAACGGCAATCAGAATTGCGCGGTACGGTTCTTCCACCGAGGGGACCCTCGGCACGGATGCACTGGCACACAGCTGGCCGCAAGGCGTACGCAAGTATGCCTTCCCCCCAGTGAGCCTGCTCGCACAGACACTGTGCAAGGTCAGGGCAGACGAGGAACAGGTCCTGCTGGTTGCGCCGTACTGGCCCACCCGGACCTGGTTTACAGAACTCATGCTCCTCGTGACAGCTCCTCCCTGGCACATACCTCTGAGGAAGGATCTCCTCTCTCTGGGGTGCGGCACCCGCGTCCCTACCTGTGGAACCTCCATGTGTGGCTCCTCAACGGGACGCGGCAGACCTGAGTGTTCTTCCACCAGAGGTGGTTAACGTTCCCTGATGGAGGGAACGGAGACATTATGTCCCCCTGCCATCACCTCTGGCTGCTGATCCGCCATGTTGCCGCCTATGGTTTAAAACGATAGTGGGGCGCGTGCGCACATCGTGGAATCGATTAATCTTCCCTCTGATAGTAATGCCTGTGACCTTGATAAAGTATTTTTGACAGAATGAAAGAAAGAAATTTGACAGAACATGACCAGAACCGCAAAACAACAAAGACATGTACATTAAGGATCTTAAAATGAAATTGATTCCAGCGAGTCTGAAGCTGATTTTACATTTGATTGATTAATTCAGTTTCTATGTAGACAAGTATTTACCTGAACAGTGGTCAGTAAAAAGAGGTCCATTAAGTTAGTTTTCACTTTTACTCGCCAGTCAGCATGTCTCTTAAGTAATTATTGTTCTTACAGTATTGCAGTCTTGAAATTGTAATGCAGTCCATTACTCCTGTATTACTTTCACCAAAATTGGCAATAGAGTCTTGTATTTAAGCCTGGGCCCAATGGCTCCCGACTCCTTTTAAGCTCCTAGGGCCAGCCTTGGGGACAATTTTCACATCATAGTTCGAACACGAGCCAGGCCTCACACCTGTTTTAGGCATTTCCATAATTTTATATTTTAGACATCCATCAATTTAATGATGAATAAATTGTCTGGCACTGGTGGAAAGAACACAAGACTGTGCTTCCGCAACTAAGTGAGTTCCTCCTCAACAGTGTTTCTTGACCTGCAGCAGCAGCAGAGATCGTGCTGTCAGAAGAGCTCTGTGTTCAAACGCAGACAAAGAAATTTCCTGCAAAAGTAATTACCATAAATGTGTCGAGGGAAATTAGTAGGAATGTATTTGAATTATTTAGTAATAAACAAGTGTTTTAGTCTGCGTCGCAAAGATGAATTTCCTAACTTCTCATCTCTTCAGACGTGCATTTAGAAAGAAGGCATATTTATGTTACATGTTGGTGTGCTTGACTGGCTAGCAAACTCACCAGAGAAAATGAGAAACAAGAGTACAGATGAGCTGAAGGCCACTGTCAAAGAAACCTGACCTTCATACCACTTCAGCAGAGCCACAAACTCCGTGCCACGTCGAACTGAGGCGGTAATTAAATCAATAGAAGCCTCTACCAAGCATTGAGTACATGTACAGTAAATCAACACACGTTCCATTAGGCCAACAATTCACAAAAACATTTTTTTAATTGGTCTTATGAAGTATTCTAATGTGTTGAGATTGAATTGGTGGATTTTATGTTACAAATGATTACTGTTTCAGATAAATGTTCTTTTAAACGTCCTATTCATCAAATAAAGTTGAAAAGAAAATTAACTCAGCTTTGTTTTTTACTCAACATAATAAAACATAATAATAATATGTTTTGTAAACAGTGTTCTGAAAGAACTGCAAGTGGCATCAACATGCAGATGCAGAGAGAGTTAGTCTGAAACTGAGAGAAATAAAGCTCTCTTGCAGAGGCTCCTTGGTGTAACTCTACACTTGGCATCAAGAAATTTACCTTTCAGGGGTAAAACAAAGACTTAGGTGATGTCCATAATGGATATTTCCTATGGACTTTCCTAGCTTTTGTCCCATTATGACCCACTGTTGAAAGACCACTTAGAGAAAGTAAAGGCACCCAGAAAAGAAGGCACTCATTATTTGAGCTCAGACATCCAGAATGAGTTTATTGAATTGTGTGGCCAAAGAGTGCAAAAGACCATCTTAAGGGAAGATGCCATATATTATGGGATCATTTGTGATGCTACGCCTGACATTTCCCACACTGAGCAGAATGTTGTGCTCATACAATATGTGCATTACAATAAAAATATGAAAGACTGAGAAAATACAGAAAGATTCCTTGAATTCAAGGATTTCTGCAAGAAAACAGGAAGTGAAATAGCAGGAATGATACAGAGTGCACAGTAAAATCCCCAGTGTTAAATCAACACTGCTCAGAGCACATATGGTCCTGCTCTATAGTGTTAGAGTAACACTGAAGCGGTGGTAAAGTTAATGAGGTAATTAAGAGATTGATTGAGTGATGATTGACCATTATTGAAGACACATGATGTTTCTTGCTCAAAGAAGAAAATCCCTATTTTTGTGTCACCATTTTAGTGGTCAGTGTTTACTTTAGTTGGGCTCTTGACTTTTTAAACATAATTTGTCATTTTTCTGACGACAAATTAAGACTTTTGCACAGAATAGAAGTCATACGACAATGGTGATTATGTTCAGAAGTAATCATTATTATAACTGAATTGCATTACTGAATTATGATGAGTGCAAACTTCAACTATTGATTTTTTTTTTTCTGATTCCTACAGCTTCTGGAAGGATTTCATACATTCTGTCATATTTGAGAGGGATAAAAAAAAATAATCGTGGCTGCAAGCAAACAGAGACATCAAGAGTCAGCGTATGAATCTCAAAAATGGTGACCATCAAAAAAAAAGTTGTAGCCAATCAAAAGTCATCCATGGCTCCCATCATGCATTGCAGCATGAATACGTTATGAGCAGAATTGTCTTTGTAACAATTTTTTTATCCCCCTTAAATATAACAGAATGTATGAAATCAAATAAATCTATAAAATAAGACTTTTTTTTCTATCAAAAAAACGTAAACTAAATCCATCCAGAATTTGTAGGAAACGCCGGTTCAATCTGGACTCAAAGAGATGTTGTAACCAATAAAACAAACATACAGTCTTCAGTGACTCAGTTAAACTAACGATTATATCTGGACATAATCACCATCATCTGATGATTCTTATTCTGTGCAAAAATCTGCCTGTTATAACTCAGCTACAGCAGAAAAACAACAAATTATGTTTAAAAAGTCAAGAGCCCAACTAAAGTAAACACTGACCACTAAAATGGTAACATAAAAATAGTGATTTTCTTCTTTGAGCAAAAAACATCAAGTGTCTTCAATAATGGTCAATCATCATTCAATCAATCTCTTAATTACCTCATTAACTTTAACACTGCTTCAGTGTTACTCTAACACTATTTAGAGCAGGACCATATGCTCTGTCAGTGTTGATTTAACACTGGGGATTTTACTGTGTACCCTCTTGGGACCCTGCCATCACCCTACATGGCCTGCGGCACGTTCCATTTTGAGCCCTTCAGTCTAAAAAGATCAAAGTTTAAAATATTTGGTGCTGAAGGACAGCGCCTTTCAGTGCGCTAGCCTCTAGTAAGAGGGTGGTATCTGTAAACAATCTCTGTCCACGTAGACTGCCTAAAAGCTGGCGGCTAATACCCGGCCAGTTGTGCCCAGGGTTCCTACTACGCCTTTCTGCGATTAGGTAGTGAACCCGCAAACTCTGCCCCTGGAGGAGGCAGACCCAGCCGGAGTACATTGTGTCCTGCACGCGCTGAAAGCGCCGCTGCACTGACCACACTCGGAGCCTCAGACACTCCAGCTGCTCTTACTCTGCAGCAGAAAGGGTATGCTGTCTCCAACTAGAGGTTGGCTTATAGGGTGGTAAGACATCTCACTTTATAACAGGGAAAAGCCTTGCCTTAGGACTGTAAAAACAAAGAAGCACTCAATGAGGTGTTTTTTCGTCCTATGTGATGGGCTCATAGCGCCCCTCTAGCAGATATATGTAGGGCAGCTGGCTGGGCGTCACCATCACCTTTGCCAGGTTTTACTACCTCCGCGTGCCGGCTTTCTGTGCCACTCCTACTGGATCCGTGCGCTATTCTTCTCAGTTCCCTTGACTGCGTGAATCTGAGTCCTCTCTGCCTTGCAGTTTGGACCTAGATGGAATAACTCCAGCTGTGCTTCCTCTGGGTCTCCTTCGCCCAGTAGGTGTGACAAAAAATATTTCACAGTCAGCCACAAAAGAGGCTGTGTTTCCTTCAATTATGTCCATAATCTTATCGATATATTGCATTCCTTTTATTTCGCATGCGAGAACGATGTGTTAAGTCATGTTCTCCGTTCCCTCGACATTGCTTTAGTGCAACTGGCAACTTGACGAACTTGAAAAGTTCCTATATGTAACGTCTCGGTTGCCTGCTTCAGGGAACGTGGGTTACCTTCGTAACCTAGACGTTGTGTTTCCAAAGCTCAACATAGAACCACATCTGCATCTGTTTATCACTAATGTAATACAAAGGTTCAAAAGAATAGACTAATGCTTGTCAGGATAAGTGAGTGACAAAACACGTTAATACACTGTTTGAACAATTTTTACATCTTAATTTATTCACTTTTATGGTTAAGTACTATTGCTGACAGCAATGGAGTGGCCACAAATACTGCAACAACACTCACATTATCACATTATTAGGATTAAAAGAATGTGTCAGCATTCACAATATTCAAATGAAATGATGTATTCTAACATAAAACAAACAAACCCAGGTGCAAACCAGTGTGAAAGACATTTTAAATTCAATTCTTAATGCTGCACAATCTGTTGTGCTGTGGATTCCCAACAGGACTCTAACTTGGTTATCAGGAACATGTAAAAGAGCATGCTAAGACGGCCTCGTGGTTTGTTTAACCCAAGGATAATTTAGGTAATAATACTTAATCCGCTAATGTTTAAAACTTATACTACATTATAAAGCATGTTCATGTTTTATTTCACTAAAATGGTCCAGCAATGTTATACTGTATAAAACATGATTTACACATACCTGTATGAATAAGTCACATGTTGTGTTCCTGAGGGAAAGGGCGATGCACTGTGGGTGTTTTAGATTTCCCATCTCTGACTGCTCGAGGGGCATCAAGAGCCCCGTTAGGCAGCACCGGACTGAATAAAACATGCTTTGTGGCAGAGAGTGATTGTTTCCACTGTAATATTGATTTGATTGAGGCCGGAGATGTCATTTACAGGCAAAATTTTGAGTGAGGGTTCTGTTGCGAAATGAAAACACGACAACGAACAGCTTTGAGATGGGACTGCGACTCACTGATGTGATTTGATGAGAGAAAGATGTGATGGAGTTGAGTGTCTTGTGAATCAAGAAAATCCCAGTGCTTACAAGCATCTGTGTGTCTGAAGGGGCCCTAGTCCCTCTGTAATTTGACAAGGACAACAGCATGAAGAAAACTATGAAGAAGAAGCACATTGTTATTAGCTCTATTCCAAAATCTAGTGAGCTGCCTTGCTGCCTACTGCCTACATACAGTAAGCATCTGGCTTCTAAAACATAGGCATCTGGTATCCTAGCTGTCATGGAACCTCATAAGTGGCTCTTTTGGCAGACTTACATTATTTATATATTTATATACTTCCTTTCCAAAACTCAAGGTCACTTTCCGAAGAAATAAATAAGTAAAAACATAAGTAGCATAGTGGCAAAACCCAAAAGAGTTGCTTACTTGTAATTACAATTTTTGTATGTATATATAAAGAGAGAGAGAGAGTAGAGCTGTAAGTTATGGCTGCTGAAAATTCTGCTTTCCGTCACAGAAATAATAAGACTTTAGGTTGCCAGTGTACATTTCACCTCATTTACCACCATGGGTTATTTTTTTCACTTAGCTTGTTGCATTGTATGCTGCAATTGCCTTTGAAGGATCTATGCAATGATGAAATGCCCAAAATGCTCACCACAGGCAGCTAAATAGGTTTAGAAACAGAGCAATTATGTTTCTGCCATCACATGATAAGATATCCTGCAATCTGTATTGTATACTTTACTGGGCTAAACTGAGCAAATATTTGATGGCAGCTCTTATTTCGAAAAACACATGGACAAAAATAAAAGCCACAGCATTAGGGATTTCACATCTGGTTCAATTACATGTTGTGACATCTTGTGCGTCAAACAACGCAGTGCATTTATTGTTAAAGTCAGATCACACGGCCCATGCTGTGCAGGAAAGAGAAGAAACATGCTCAAGCAGAGATAATGTTTCCCGAGAAGCCATTCGGCAAATTTTTGACAGTGGAGAGTTCAATTGGCATCCATCAGAAAAGATTTTCAAAAAAGTTGCATTCAGAGCAGTACAAGCTTTTTAAATTATAAACACCACAAAAAATAAAACCCTATATCCTTTAAACCAAGATCTCTATTATGAACGTGCAGATTAGTACTCTTGAAATGTTTAGAAGGAGTTGAGAAATGAGAGTTGAGTGCAGATTAAAACAAATTACAAAGCCAGTCGACTTAGGCAGGTCTGTCAACAGCCAAATAAAAGCTTGATATTTAATCACCTGAACTTTTAACAGTTAAGAAGCCACTTATATCTTGCAAATTAATCAAATAACATTATAACTACTTTATATAAAACATTGCAAACATAATTTATTACTTAATGTAAGGATAAATGACTGTCAAATTTTACTTTTTTAATGCAGTCTGCATTGAAAGTGATGCAATAAAAAAACTGCGTATCATAAAATAATAATATAAAACATCATCTCAAAAGAATACATCGTTTTCAAGTATTCTTGTTTTAGTTTCGGTTTATGTCTTCCTGTTTTAGTTCCTGTTTGCCCTTATTTGGTCCTTCCTGTGTCTGCTTGTGATTATTAGTTAATTTGTTCCCACCAAGTCATTAGTCTTTGTGTATTTAGTTGATGTCCTTTCCAGTTCTCTTTGTCCGTGATTAATGTTATAAACCGTTGTTTATGCTTTTGTTTATTACTAAAAACCCTTTCTTGATAATCTCTACATCTCCCGCGATCTCCTTCTCCACACGACCATAACACTAGAAGGGCAATAAATTATCAGGAAATTGACCACTTGATGTCGCTTGTTGTTTTCAATTGTTCATCTTCCCATCTGTATTTTTAGTTTGTTTGTAAGACACAGAATGTTTTATCTATTCAATCATTTGTCCGTGGCACTTACCAGCACTCTCGTGAAGGTGCTTTGTTATTAAAGATACATATGCATATTTGCATATATAGACAACCAGAACATAATTTAATTTTACAGAATATTTTGCCCTTTCTATCAAATTGAAATGGTTTGGTGATTGGAAAAAGATGTCATAAAAGGACACACCTGGTCATTATCACAGCATTGTAGAATCCCTGTAATGAACCATGATTACGCTGCATGAGAGCATATGATTGTCACCATGACAACAGTTGAAAGACTGACAGCTACCTAAATTAATAGCATACGAAGTGGTATGTTTTCTTGCGTGGCTAACGCAGCCCTGTTGTGCCCAGCACATTAAATGGCTGCCAGTCATCACTAATATTCATTAGTGCATCCAAACAGTTGTAGACTTTCTGGGATGGGAGAAATTAGCTGGTGTTTTGAGTCTCAATAGACTCTGCTCCTCACTGGCAGCTGATGATGAGGTCAGAGAATCAACACAATGAATGCACATTATTTGTGAGTGACAGAGAAGCAGCATAAAGACCAAAGACTCACTCATTGTGTCAAGTGACAAGTCAATTAGTCATCTGAGCTGAGCCTGACAGTTTTTACCCATCCACAGCACGGGTCAAAAACAGTTCAGATTTGAAGTTCAGTAACGTACAAGGAGCCCATAAGCACTCAAGTCCACTCTTCTCCCTGAGGATTTGCCCCAGTTTGACCCGTGGTGACCGTCTCCTTCCCCAGCAGTGTTTAGTTAACAAAACGGAGCCTTCTCTCACTCTCTGTTTTTGACTCTTCTTCCACTCCCAGAATGCAATCTGTCAAAGGCCCATTGTCCCAATCAGTAGCAAATAGAATGTGAGTGTTTCTACCATGCATAATAATGTTCCATTTACTCTGGCTGAAACAGATGTCCCGGAGAAACGCCAGCAGATTGCAGATTGTCACGGAGAACATTGTCAAGGTAATAACCTTGTTCTCATCTAACTGGGTACAGCTCCCTTTCCCTTTTAGTTAGAAATCACACAAGTGGAACAATGTCTCATGTTCTGGCAACACTTTGATATTTTGGCCTCTGCAGAGATTGGTTTCATTAACAGCCTGCCTGAAAACAGGAAAATGTATGTCTTATTCAGTTTGCAAATTATAGGATAACTTTCAGAATAATTTTTTGTATGTGTGACATTTTCAGGCTGTACTCATTTCAATGACATGCTAATATTTTTTGTGATATGTAAAACTGAATATTTCATACACTTCCAAAAATTTGTGTTCCAAAAGTAGGCTTTCACAGGGATGTCTTGCACAACTGAAAGGAACAAAAAAAAAGAAAAAAAATTTTCTTAGTGTGAAGAATATTTTTAAAAAATATAAAGAATCTTTTTTTCCCCTATAAAGAATCCTTTGCAGAATGGAAAGTTTCCATGGATGTTCTTCATTGAACCATAGATGCCAATAAAGAACCTTATTTTCAGGTGTGTTTGCAATTAGCATTCAGTTCCTTTTTAGAATAGTAAACTAATTAAATATGGAAATATGTGTATTTAATTTCACTTGATATTCACGTTAATTTGCTTTGATAGACATGTAAATGCTGTAACTTGTATCAGCTGTCTTTTTGGTTTTGATTTAGAAGTAAATTATCTGAAAGAACATCTGTCTTAATGGCTGTGTCGTTGATTTGTGTTTGTGTGGCACTCTCAGTTCTGTTAGGAAGCGGACTGCAACACAGGAGGTAAGTGAGTAATTAGTATTTATTAAAGACAGCAGAGCAGTAACAGAATGGATATGGATATCTGAGGTGAGTGTCTTTGCAGATGATAGTTTGAGTACACTGGAATGTTGTAGTAATCACAATGGCTCTTTCTTGTAAGTTAGAGAGATCGCTGTAGAACACACAGACGAGGAGGACGACAGACCACAACCACACACCACAACTTGAGACGCTGGAGACACAGAGGGAGATCCAAGGAACCGGTGATGAAACTGAGTATTCAGGTAAGTACAGTAAGTAGCGATAGAGATTGCCAAAGTTTGAGTCCACTTGTCTAGAATGAGTTCGGACAAAGAGTGCTGTGTGGTGTTTGGATTTATGTGGTGACTTGATTGGTGCAGTGACTCAGTTCAGGTGGCAGTGATGTGGCGAGAGTGAGCGCTGTAAGGGAGTGAGGGTGGAGCCTGGCGTGGGTGTAACAAGTTCGAATCAGCTCAAAAGTTTCAGATAATTTTTTAGAATGTATAATAAATGTATAAATAATGACATTCTTCTTTTAGTTATATGTTATGTTATATTCTTTTAGTTATATGTTCAATGTCATTGTAAGGAAAGAAGAATATGGTTGCTACAGTATAGTTACCTCCACAGACAAAAAATAAAATCTGTCACATCTGTTATTTGCATGGCAAATTATGCAGATTAATGCCTAATATACTGTAATATACTGTATATATCATATATGTAACAAAAAATATATACCTTTAAGACACCCTTACGTTTTGTTTTAACTTACAGTAGGTGGGGTCACATCTTACATATAGTGATGAAACCAAATACCCTATTCTTTTGTACAGTTGTCACAAGCTTCACTGGACTCCAGCACGGAATATGTTCTTTGTTTATCTGTCTCTCCGTCCCCGTCAAAGGACTTTTATTATGAACAGTTGTCTCCACCCACCTTGTCTGTCGCTATTGCCACCCATTAGGTCCTCTGCCCCGTTGCCTTATTCTGACTTGTATTTAAAGACTTATTTGTGTTTTGCACATTGCTGATCATTGTGTGCATTTACTGTGTGTTTCTCCCTTTTATAAGCCCTCTGTGTTTCTGTGTTCTTGCCTCGGATTATTGTTCTGGACCCTGCCCTGACTTTCGATCTTGGCTTGCCCCATTGGATTACGTTTGCCGATCGTCTGACCACTGCTACGCCCTTTGAATTATTCTTTTGCCTGTGTGTAACACGGGGATCCGTTGCGGTGTGATGCCGGCGCCTCTCAGCATGGCAATAGAGGCAAGGACGGGGAAATTCACAATGCAACGTTTATTTCAACAAAAAGACCGGTTGAAAAAAAAACAAAAGCTGACAAGGCAGCGATGAAAACAATACTTCACGGACAGTAGGACACACGTAACATTAACACCTGACAACTAGAATTAAAAAACATAGGCTTAAATACACAGGAACTAATGAACAAAAGTGAAGGCAGCTGGAAAAACACCGGTGGACAAAATCAACTAATCAGGGCCTGGTTTCTCGAAAGCTTCTTATCGCTACGTAGTTCTTAAGTTGTACCTTAACCTCTCTCTTAACATTATAGCGCATTTCCCGAAACGTTCTTACGCTAAGTATCTCTTAGCTAAGTCACACGTTCGTAAGGTTGGTTTAGACCAACC
>JAUCNO010000710.1:9689803-9741929 GCA_032353835.1 Enteromius viviparus | reverse complement strand
AGAACCGGCTTTACTGCTGAGATGCGCATAATATATCGTACGATATATATCGCCCAGCCCTACTTCAGGGCATGAGCTCGCCTCATAGAGAGGGCTCTGGTCTGTGTCGACTCCAGATTAGCTGAACTATCTCCGGGTGGAGATCTCTAGGGATGTAGACAGCAAGCATTGACTTGAACCGGTACTGGCTCTAGAGGAGGAGATGGCGGGCCGTGGAGCTGCCCGTATCCCTGCAGGGACTGGCTGGAAATACCTGGCACTTAGCCGTCTTCTTAGAGGGCTTTGAACCAGCTGGAGATGAGGACGGCGCCACCCTCCTGCGGGGGCCCTATGCTGCGGCCTCGACAAATGTCTGAGCACCCAGCCCTCGGCGACGAGCAGAACGGGGCTAGCCCTGCGGCGGATGGGTTGCAGCTGGAGGGTCACGCCGGGGCAGAATGCGCTGTATGGCCTTCGTCTGCTTCTGAACTGTGAAGAACTTCTGTGTAAAATTCTCCAGTGTCGCCGAAGTGGCCAGCCTAGGTGATCGGGGTGTCGAGAAAAAGCGAACCTTCTCGGCGTCCTTCATCTCAGCCAGGCTGAGCCACAAATAGCACTCTTGATCCACCAGTGCGGACATCACCTTCCCGAGGGACCATGCCATGACCTTCGGCGTGACTGAGGTCCGTCGCAGAGCACAGCTCCTGTAAGGACCTCAGGTCGGATCCACCCTCGTCTAATTCTTGTAATGCTTTGACTTGGTGTACTTTCAGGATAGCCATAGCGTGAAGAGCGGAAGCCTTCCATGACCTTGTCACCTCCTCATGCACCCCCGGGAAGAATGGCACCAGGGACGGATGTGACTGAGAGTCACGGCCTGACTCTAGAAACCAATCATCCAGCTGAGAGCGCTCAGGGCTGGGAGGCTTTGACACCTCCCGCCCAATGCTCTCGGCTGCCCTGGCAAGCATGGCAATTATCTCTGTGTCCAATTCAGTGTTAGCCGTGGTGCCCGAAGGTGGCAGCCCCCCAGAGTCTTCATCCTCACCAGATGAAAATCCATCCCCCGATGCTGTGATCGACATACAATCCTCTAATGGCCCACCGAATGAAATGTGAGGACTGCCCACAAACGGCACAGACAAATCACTGCACGGGGCAGACTTTGCGAGAGGTGTGAGAGGCCCGTGAGGACGCACCTGGTGATCTCACAGTCCTCAAGTCAGCACCGGCCCTCACCATGGAGTCACCGCCAGAAGTGGAGCCCTCGACACGGGAGGCCGATGTCGACTCACTCGCACTCCCCCGCTTCAGCTCACACTTCCTTTCTCTTTGTGTCTGCACTGAACCAGAAGAAGACTGCATGCACAGCTCTCGGCTCCGAAGCAAAATCTGATGAGTGGATGCACCTGCTGCCCTATTTATACCCGCTCAGCAGGGAGTGGCTCAGCATGCAAATCCACTATCCACATTCTCATTGGCGTTTTCTCTTATCAGAGCAAATCAGGGCTCCCAAGTATGAACCCCAGTCTGTTGTCAAGACATAACTCGTAATGACTGACAGACAGTGAACCCAACTTTCTAACTCTTATCTCCCAACCCAACTTTCTGAATAGATTAAGGCAATATTTTTTTTTATCGCGCGATAAGAGTCTCACGTTAATGCCGAAAACGGCCCACCACTAACGCTTAAACAACACAATGTAACTCCAAGTCAATCACATCTCAGTGAAATCAGATGCTAGCGGTGCTTTCACTCTAGTGGTAGCATGAGACGGAGTCTACAACCCACACCAGTGGCTTAGGTATTTCAATTCATCTAGACTGTCCAGGAGTTGGTGGATGCTTTAATCCAGGTCTGGGAGGAGATCCCTCAGGAGACCATCCGCCACCTCATCAGGAGCATGCCCAGGCATTGCAGGGAGATCATGCAGAGGCCACACACACTACTGACATTAAGGGCATTACATCAAAGTTGTTGATGTGTGTTTTTTCATTTCAATTTTGAGTGTGACTCCAAATCCAGAACTCCATGGTTTAATACATTTGATTTCCATTGATAATTTTTGTGTGATTTTGTTGTCAGCACATACAACTATGTGAAGAACAAAGCATTTAATACAAATATTTCATTCATTAGGACTAGGATGTGTTCTTTCAGTGTTCCATTAATTTTTTTGAGCAGTGTATATATGAAACATACATTTTATTACAGAAAGAATGTACTTTCTCGTGCTTTCTCTGCCCTCCAAACACACACACAGTTGGTTTTCAACAAATGAAATATGCCATTGCCTTCTACTCCTAAGGACTGAAAAATGCTTGTTTCAGTTCATATTCTCAAATGGGCAGTCCCCTTTAAAGTTACTGTAGTTTTAATCCTGTCAGCCACTCTATATTAGGAGCAGGTGCTCATGGGAGGAGCTGGAATGCATTTATTCCCTCTGTGAGAATATTAACCCCTCAGAACAGCAGGTTTAGTGAATGTCAGAGCTAGAACTCAGAGGCTGGATGCTTTTCCCTCTGCGCTGTCTGTCTGAATATATGGACTCTATTCATTTCCTCTGCCGGAATTCCTTCACACAGGAAATAAATCATAGATTCTGACATAGAGTCATAGGAGGGTTTCTACAATAAGAGCAGCTTTGTGTGATAAATATCGTAGTGATTGTCCCCCACAATCCGCTGCATTCTCTTGGCAACAAAAAAGCTACATATTTAACACCATTGTGACTCATTCTCCAGAAATTCAAGGCTTTATCCAAAGTTCTGTCCACATTTTTTCCTTTGCTGTCATTTTTTATAGTTTGCTATCTCTGTCTCTTCTTTCTAACTCTCTTCTTCACCATCCTTCCCCATCTCCTGTCGCTTTCCCTTAATCACAAATGGCAGGTTATTGATTTGTGGTCGGGGCATTTTCAAAAAATAGCACCTGAGTGACAGTGCATCTATGACCAAAACATCATTCTCTTTACAGAGGCATGCTGTGTGTGTGTGTGTGTGTGTCAGCTAAGTGCAAGCATTATTTCTTTCTTTTCTGATGCATTTCTCACGTTGGGGCAAGGTTGAGGAATCAGACCTTCACTGAATTTGAAAAAAGGAAAGAGGCCAGTTCACACACAATCGTGATTAATTAGCTGCCCATCATGACGGTTGTGGGTTCTGTGAATGGATGGATTGGCTATTAGAGCTGAATGGAGGAGAAAGAGGCCAGCAAGGTAAGCTGTCTGGGGCCTGATAGCTGGAGAGAGAGCGTGAGTCTGAAGTCTATTGGCACACAAAACACGAACAGACATATAAACGCACATCAGTAGAATCCATTTTTTAATAAAACTTCATTTATAGATTTGATTTCTAAAATCAACCAAAAGACACCGCAAGAATGAACCCCATACCTACTATGACCCAAAAAATTATTTGGACACTACACACACAAATATATATAAACACAGTATAGAGTACAGGCCAAAAGTTTCTCATTCAATGTGTTTTCTTTATTTTCATGTCCATTTACATTGGTAGAATCTCACTGAAGGCATCAAAACTAGGAATGAACACATGTGGAGTTATGTACCTAACAAAAAAAGGTGAAATAACTGAAAACTGAAATCTTTTATATTCTAGTTTCTTTAAAATAGCCAGCCTTTGCACTTATTGCTGCTTTGCACACTTTTGGCATTCTCTCGATGAGCTAGTCACCTGAAATGGTTTATACTTCACAGGTGTGCCCTATAAGGGTTAATTAGTGGAATTTCTTGCTTTATCAATGGGGTTAGTAACGGCCAAAACTATGTATTTGTATGAATTACATTATTGCGCAGTGTGCCCTTTAAGAGACTGATCACTTCACGAACACGTGCGCTGTGTGGTAATGATGCAGAATGACTACGTAACTACACCTAAACCACTGCAGATGAAGCTCTGTTTTCTGTTATTATTTTTCGTCTTTACTTTTATTTGTTACGCCCTGAAAGAGTTACTCTCTTATGTATGAGAGGAGCGCGTTTGCCGTGTACCAGTCATTAAACGTGTGAGACACCACTCTTCGTCTTCCATCTCTTTAATTCACTGAGTAATCCAGCGCAAAGCTTTACAGGTTGGGACCATTAGTTGTTTTGTGCAGAAGTCAGGTTACACAGCCGACAGCCCTATTGGACAACTGTTAAAATTCACCAATCAGCTATCTAAAGAAAAACAAGTGGCCATCATTACTTTAAAAAATGAAGGTCAGTCAGTCCGGAAAATTGCAAAAACTTTAATTGTGTCCCCAAGTGGAGTCGCAAAGCAGAAGAGATTTGTTTGGGCCAAGAAACACAAGCAATGGACATTAGACCAGTGGAAATCTGTGCTTTGGTCTGATGAGTCCAAATTTGAGATCTTTGGTTCCAACCGGTGTGTCTTTATGAGACACAGAAGGGGGTGAACAGATGGATTCCACATGCCTGGTGCCCACTGTGAAGCATGGAGGAGGAGATGTGATGGTGTGGGGTGTTTTGCTGGTGACACTGGGGATTTATTCAAAATTGAAGGCACACAGAACCAGCATGGCTACCACAGCATCCTGCAGCAACATGTCTTCCCATCTGGTTTGCGTTTAGTTGGACGATCATTTATTTTTTAACAGGACAATGATCCCAAACACACCTCCATCGGATGGCAACGATCATACACTGACTCCCTTTTTACTTTACCGGTTTAATGATTTCAGGTGTAAGACTCTGGTTTTAAGCAGCAAACAGTGATCCCCAAGACGTAGTCTTTTGCTGTAAAGTATCTGCTGCAGACATAAGTACTCATCCTTTTAACAGAAAAAGTTGGTGCTTCATCTCGCCGAATAGCTTGAACCCATTCAAAGTCTGCTTTTGGGCATTGCAAGAACAGCCCGGTACACTAAAACAACTCTTGCTTGATACTTGCACCATCTTTGTTGTTTACCTGGTTACCGGCATACCAGGGCGGAAATAGCTTTACACAGCAATTGCATATTTCCGGTGCAAAATACGGAAGTTTGTGAGCACAGGCCTTATATTCTTGTGCTAGGAGAGTTATTAGCAAAGCCCACTAAACTTACTATACTAGACTCAATTTAATATAAATCTATAACCTTCATAGACCATCCAAACACAGTGGGACTTGACATTTCAAAGCTGGCAAACTAATTTGTTTCATCAATATTTGTTATTATCGACACTATGTCTTACACATACTGAAAAGAGCTTGAGGCGGTGTCACACAGTCTCATGGCATCATCAAATCCTTTTCAGTTACACTGTTACACCACATTGTATTTTGCTGTATTTTGTGGACAGGTTAGATTTTGCATGTCCACCTCTGCTGCTGTCTATCAGTGTGTCAGTGTCCAGCTTGTTACTGGACGGGATGTTCTGGGTGTGTGATTTCTCATTATATCAGAAAGTGGAGGGAAACATCACCTCTCGTAATCCCTGCATGTATCTAGTAGCATTAGTTTAGTATACTTTCAGAGATTTTATTAATATTTTATAATTATTAAGTATTTATTTTTATATTTTCCATGTTATTTTGCTTTAGTTATTTTGTCACATGATTCGGTTTATTACTACCATTCTTACTTAGTAGTTAATGTTACAGGACTCAAGATCGGTTTTGGTCTTGAGAAGTCCCTTTTTTAAGGTCTGAGTCTTCATGTTTCTTCTTGGTCAAGACTAAAAGACCAGACAGGACCACAGCAGTAGGGATGTCACTAAATTGCCGGTGCATTGTCAGATTTTTATTTCTTATATGTATTATATTTATTTCTTAATTATACACATTTCTAATTTGATTTTAATTAATACTGCAGTGCCAGTCAGAATTGTCAAAAATTTCACCAAAATGGTTACAAATGCCCAAAAACGATTTCTGAAAATAATTGTATGAGATCTTGTTTTTATATTATAAAAATGTATGCAAAATTACAAGACTAATAAAACAAGAGATTAATAAGTGAATTGCATTTATTTATTTGTTTATTTCTGCAAGGAATGTAGTTTCAAATAAAACCTTAGCAGAACTCAGGTGTAGCTTCTGTGCTGCCTCTTCAGTGTGAATATGATGATATATATATATGTGTATTTCAGCTCTAAATTAACAGAAATGTTAAATAAGTTACAACTTTTTCTGCCAAATTATGTTAAACTTCTACTCTGTGAGAAAAAGTGGTCAAATATAATAAAATATGAATATATATTTTGGACTAGAATATAACCAGTTCATTTAGATGTTACCCAGCTTTTTTCTATTATTTTTCTCTTGTGCCTTTGACCTTTTTTTCCTTTTGTACAAGTGGAAACATTACATTTAAGTTCACAACGTAAGGTACGGTCCTTTTAAACGACCTGCAAACACACACTCAACCGTACACAAAAACAGACACACTCACACAACAAAGATATTTTGAGAGTGCCATCTGCGATCGTGCCAACACAGACTGAAGTTCCTGTAGATGTCTCTCTTGTTGATCAATCCTTAATTATTCCCCCGACGCCTCTTCTGGCTCACTGCCCTTCAATCCCACACTCTTAATTACTTTTTTTTTTTAAAGAGAAACAAACAATTATGCAAAGATCTTCACTCCTTTTATTTATGGAGGAATACCTCTGGGAGGAGGAGTGGGGCAAGAGGGAAGTTAATAAGTGCTCATCCTTCTCCTTTTCTTTTTTTGTGAGATAAATGAATTGATAAACAAAGCACCCTCCCCAAAACTTGCAGCTTGACAGCAGGCACACTCCCAGAAGGCATTGCAGCATCAGCATCAGATTTTTGTCTCAGTGCCGTGATTGGATAGATCCTGTGCTCCGGTGTGGCCGCGAGGCACTGCTGGAATCTCAGCCCGGTCGATCGGAGCTGTATTTAATGGCTGCTGTTGTTTCCTGCTTGTACACGACAGTGTTGAATGAATTAGATTTGTGGCCTCTGCGGCTCACAGATCATCCATGAATAAATATTACAGCATATATTTATGATGTATTGATTTGCCTTGGTGCTCAGACCAAGCGTTGATTATGTACGGCGGTTTGTGAGCCGAGGGAGTGTGCGCTGCTGCTGCTCTGCTCTGAGGGAGAAAACGCTAGCCTAACCATTAGCTGAAGTCAGTGTGACTTTGGTTAGGTCATCTCTCATTAATATGAGGTGAGCCAACTCTTATACCTCAGATGACCACACTAATTAAAACAGGACTCTCTGTCTTTCATTTTCTCTCTCTCCCCACTCCCTCTAATAAACCATCTCTTACGAACTATACTGCAGTCCTTTTGCTTAATGTCCATTACTTACAGTCCATTTAAAAAGCCAACTAGGATGACTGTACCAAGAGGAAAACCTAATAGGTTTTTTAACATATATATTGTTTCAGAGCAGTTTAAAATAACTCCCTTGCTGCTTATTTAATATTAGGGCATACCTTTCTCTAATGTTTTCTACTTAGCGTATAATATAAGATCCTGGACTGCAGAGAACAATTCAATAAGACCCTTCACGTCCCCCCCTTCCACATTTGCTACCAGGGTTGTGGGCCATTCAAAACTACACTGCAAATCTAATTCAATTCTTTAATATGAATTGACAGCTAACATACAGGAACTGGAATTCAGTGTGAATGCATATTGTGAATGTAAAAGTCGTTTCATAAGGAAAATTGTCAAGACTTTGTCAAAAAATCAGTTTGATGGAAAAATGAATAAATAATAAAAATTCAATTAACATACTTTTTATTTTTTAAATCCCACTTCCTGACATTCCAAGTCAACTTCCTATTCAGTCTTCAAACAACAGAAATCTTCTCTGAAGAGACCCCTGCTCCCAGTGCAAATTAGATAAGTAGCCGCTCTATATCAAGCACAGTCTTTAGTATAGCAGAAATTGACACTGATCAGCCAGTTACTCAAGTGAAACAAAAATGGTTTTGTTTCTATACTACATGCATAATATATCTGCAACAGTATGGGGCCCCCAAGTGGTCAGAGACCCTGTGCCCCATTGAATTGTGTGTGTTTGTGTGTCTCTGTGATGTCTAAAGCATCCAGTGTATAACAACGTTAATGAAAATAAATGTGTGCACAGAAAGCAGGCATGGAACAGATCAATAGGTTAGCATTACTAGGACTGAGAAGGGGGTGATTATTGCTGATCGGAACCCAAAGGTGATCAATGACTCTCACTCCAAGGCTTATCCTCTGATGGATGCTTTTTTGCATATAATCTGTCCACAGAGAATAGGGCTATGAGACATGTTCATTTAATGTCACACTGATGGCACACGACACTTAAAGGGACAGATCACAAAAAATAGGAGAGAAAAAAAGAATATTCTATTATCACTTACTGTTTTTCATTTCATTGCAGAGCTAGCCCTATATAAAAAAGTTAATTTGGTACAGCGTTGTTTTTTTTTGGGTGAACTATAACTTTAAAAGTCAAGCATGCAACTTACACCACTAATGCCATTAACTGAAAAAATAATGATTGTTTTCAAACGTGTCTTCCCCTCCCTGCCATTGGTCAGGAAAAGAGATGACCCCTCCCCCAAACTCACGGCATTTGTTGAGTCATTGTCAGGCTGGTTAGGATTCTTAACAAAACTGAACAATGCCTTATTTAAACATTGTATAACCATGTACATGCCAGTATTCAAACAGAAAAAGATATCAATTTAACCTTTAAAAAAAGATGATGCTAATGGAATTCCTAGAGCAGCCTCACATTTTCACATCTGATTTAGTTTAACTGAAAGAAGTCTGAATCGATAGCGACTTCAGCTAAGGCTTTATAGCAATGGTCTATTACACAGAACACTGCATACTCAAATCGGTTAGGATTAAATAGGAAATAACAGCATAAAATAACAAAAATATGGAGAGATCAAAGTAAAAAAAAGAAAGAGAAAAAAAAACAAGCCTTTAAGAAGGACTCGGTTTCTTCTGTGTGTGTGTGTCTTATTCTGATTCTGCACACAGTGATTCTTTCAAGTGCACTTGACATTTCATGTGTTGCCAGGCACAGTGGGCCACATCTGTTCCCTTTGCATTATTGTTTTCAGGGAGAACTGGCTCCTGCAATGATCCTAATATAATCCTCTAATAACAAACAGGCAACAGAGTTCTGCTAGTGTTTACTTCAGTCCATACTATTCATTCAAGCCTTTTGATCAGTGCCCGTGATCACCAGCCTTCGCACAGAAGGAAATTCAGTCACGCTGTTCCAATAAAAGCTGTTAATTCATGAACACTGTGGTTCTTGATCATTCTTGTGAATTGTGTTTTCATGCTATTGGTTGAAGTACCCAACCAGCATTCTTTCAGAATCAGGAGCCAGAAACATTTTTAATAATATAACTCTTCTTCACTTTTCTTTTCTTTTCATGTTTACTTGACTTGTGTTTGTGTTGACAATTGTGCTGACGTAATAGTTCTAGGTACTTAGCTATTGAACTAGCCAGCAGGGTATACAATGTACAAGCACAATTTACACAATAAGAAACAACAGCTTGCAGCGTTACATATCATCAAATCTCGTGTTCATGGAATAGAGCAGACTGAGTACATTTGAGACATGTGTGCAGTTGAAACACCTTAAATAACTTCCATGCACAATAACCTCCCACCGTGATTTTTGCACCGTGTATGCGTACTAGCATTCTCTTCAAATGTGGAACCATTATACCATGAGATTGTACCATGGTACTGTCTCAACTGTGCACCTCATGTTTATGAGCTAATTGTGAAAATATAAACTATGGCTATTATCAGTGCACGATATGTACACAAGTAAAATAAATATCATGTGAAAAATCACTTAATTTGAGCATCTTGTTTTTGTGATGAAAAAAGCAAAAATGGTCTATACTCTACTCATTCTACCCTAAATATGTTTTAGAAATGGTGGGATCATATGCATGTGGCCAGTCAGTGTACACTTACATCACTGAGGTTTTAAAACCTACTCTGAAGTTCCTCCAAATGGAGTACCTGGAACTAAAAGTTCCTAGTTCCTGCGGTGTGAACAAGACCAAGAGTAGATGAGTGGGTAGATCCACAATTAGTACAGGTACTAAGAAAAGACTCTAATATAGTAAAAAATATTCCTGAAAGGAGTGATAGATTTTACTGCCATTAACCTGTGTGTGATATTCTTGTAAATATAAACATAGGCTTTGATTTGAAATGCATATGAAACATGATTTGCAATATCATTATCAAAATGTGTTTGCTATGATATTTCTTTACACTATAGACACCCTTCAACGAAGACAACATAATGTGCATTTGCTGATTCTGATCCTTTAATCTAATTGGTCTAATTGGTCTTCAACCCTGGAGACCCACCGTTTGGAAAAAATATTTCCAACCTGCATCAGACAGGTTTTTAAAACTGCAAGTTTTAAAAAGGTATTTAAAAGTCTTAATTTGCAGTGTCACAAATTCAGTCTTAAAAAACTTAAATTAGAGCTAAACTATGCATACTGGGTTTCAAAGCCAGGCTGGTCAATGCATTTTTAAAGTGGCGGTATGTGTTCACACACTCCCTTTGTCCATTCATTGTGAGGTCCCCTCAAGCACAGGGCCCGGAGCGGCAGCACTTGCACTGCCCAAAGGAAGGCCCTGGTAGTGATTACATGTGACCTTAAGCTTACAACAAAATTACAGTCATTGAGTGCAACAGAGTTGCTCTTGTGGTATCTCTTAATTGAAGCAAACATATTACGCTCATTTCCACTCTCCTTCATTACACAGGGAAACAAATGAGGCTGTGCCAGGTCTTGAGTGGGCCGAGCAAACCCTTGAGTGTTAATGAGCACACACCTGATGACATCGTGATGACACCCCCAGTGGGATTTAATTGGGGACATACAGATTAACAATCACAGTGGAAGCCAAAGGTGTGTAAGCCACGTACGTGAGGACTGAGAGGCTCTGTCATGCGTCCAACACCCACTAGAAACCAATTCTCATTTTCACTTATGCAGAGTTAATTAGTCTCCACAGTGAGAGTAATGGGATAAATGCGCATCGAGGAGACAGAAGACAATGGACGTGAGGGAGTGAGAGAGGGATTGTGTTTCGGTGACAGCTCGGTGTGGAGGACTGAAAAAGATCATTTGGTATGAGTGAGTGCCATCCCCAATTACTCCTTATTGCTTTTAGAGGACAGAGAGTTGGAGGCCGTAAATGAAATTCACGTGGCATGATGGCCGTTTTTATAAGACAGCCGAAGTGAAGGTCACCGTGTGCAAGTCTGAATTAAATTTTGATTGATTTATTTACTGATAGGGTGTGGACTTTCATTTTCCTCGCCGGGGTCATTGGAGATGAGCACAATTTGTCTTCTGTGTTCAACAATATCCACACCACTTAATACGGATCAGGATTTCATATTTCAGACCTGTGTCAAAATCTGAAAGTTCCTCTTTCAATTCCCTCATGTTTTCTGTGGCTTGGGGCCCGGTTTACAATTTGCAAAGTTTACGTTCACATGGAAGAATACAGTTCTCATGTTTTAGAGCACTAAGTACATTTAGGTTCACACTTGGTTTGGTTATAAACAGGAGTGACATTGGTTTAAAGTACCTACTTCATTAAATTATAAAGGGATAGTTCAGCCACAAAGGAAAAATCTGTACATATTTAGGTGACTATACCTATATTTTAAGAGTGAGCTGTCCTGTGTGCAGAACTGCAGTGCACAAATATTCATAAAGTTAAAACAGTAAAGCATTAGTTATTGTGAAAAAAGAATAAAAATAAAATGAACTCTTGATTTGAGGAGCTCTCCCATAACCTTCCTGTTATCTGCAGTCTTCTTATTACATCGAGATGTGCATCGTGGGAGTATGTACACTTTAAGTTTTATTGACCCATTAAAGCAAACTGATGGTCAGTTCCACTTATGTTGTTACAAGTAAGTGACTAGCTTAGGGAGAACTTAAATACCAGGGAAATGTAACTCTACATTTCTCTCACAATGAGGCATTGCCTCACTGTTTTCCTTCTGTGGGGCCTGCCAATGATCCATACTGCCCTCACAAACAGCCATTACACAACTCCCGCATTCGCTCCCTGGGGTTTACTCAGGAGGGTGCTGATGTGGATTTAAGTTCACTGAGTATTTCGTAACTGTTATCCTGTAGGTTCATTGGCCTGACAGTTCTCTGAAACAGCAGAAATTACTGTATTTCTGTCATGATTTCCCGCTGGAGTGCCTGCAAGCCCCTCCAGAGGGCACTCCATTCAGAAAGTCACCTTCATAACAGGATCTCCATCCCCCATCATGCCTCATTCCTGGACTGATCACACAAAGCTGCATCTCATCACCACACCCACACACTGATTTCACACACACACACACACACACATATAACCAAGATTCTCACTCTAACTAACGGCGAAGTCTTGATTTGCCCTAGATGTCATTTCTTCCTGTGTTTGTTTTTCCCGTTATTACCTAGGATTGTTTATTTTGTTTTTGACTGTTTGCTGCCTGCCCGATCTCTGCCCTTATACCTCAACCTTGATTCTGCCTTGTCCCCGTTGCTCTGTTTGCCGGTGTTTTGACCCTGCCTGTCGACCCTGATTAAAGCCTATGCGAATGGATCTGCATGCCTCCGCCTCATTGCTCTCAACCCCCAAATGATATAAATCGTGAGGATAGCCAATGTTTTTTAGAAGGATTTGTGTAGAAAATAAAAACTAAATAGTGACATTTGGCTAAATGTACTATCTGTGTGTGTGGAAATGTGTATAATATATACAGTACTGTGCAAAAGTCTTACTTGTATTTTCACCAACAAAAGACTCAATCCAGAAGAACTGTGGCAATGTCTCCAAGATGAAGAAAAGAAACCTACCTGCAAAGCTACCTGCAAAACTACGGGCAAGTGTACCTCGGAACAGAAGCTGTTTTACCAAAAGCTGTAATACCAAATATTTATGAAATTATTTTTGAAAGCATCCTCACTGAACAGTACTGTAGCTTTCCAGGTAGGTTTTTTCTTCATCTTGGAGACGTTGCCACAGTTCTTCTGGATTGAGTCGGTCTCAGTTTGTTCTGTTTCTTCATGTAATTCCAGACAGACTGATGATGATCAGATCAGATCTCTGTGTGGAGCACTGACTGTTGTCAGACAATAATCTCACTGAATTATTATAATTGATGACAAAAATAATGTTTGGAAATGTAAACTGATATTTCCGACTAACACGAAAAGATAGAAATAACCCACTTAAAACCATGTTTTGTTGGTAAAAATACTATTGGCCTAAGACTTTTGCACAGTACTGTGTATATTATAGTGTTTACATGAACGCTAAAATAAGTGATTGGGTCATAAATATCCCACAGATTTAGATAAAGAGAGGTACTTGTCATATGAGAATATTATAAAGACCTGAATTACTCTAGTAAACATTCGTCTACAAAGCAGCAGGAAAACCAGAAACCACATCCTACAAACCAGAGAATACCACAACCTAAGGGTACAGCGTTGTGGCAATGACTTTAGATAAAGGCACGCATCACTGAAATGTTCTCTTATGAAAGCTTTAGATTCTTTACATTTATTTACAATGTCATCAATACTGACATTACACATTTGCGTCTGAGCAGATGTTTGCTCGTTCGAGTGTGTGAAGAAAGAGTGACAGTGAATGAACTGTGGAAATGGATGAACTTCTCCTGGGAAGTGTGTGTCAGCTCATTGTGCTGCAGAGTGTAAAGTCTTTTCTGCACATTGTCAGAGGAGTTTTAGGACTTGCTGAACTGATGTCACTAATCTGAGAGAAAAGTCTGAGACATGATGTGAAAAAGGAGTTTTCAAGGAGACTGGATAGAAGTGACACTTTCTATTTCATTTTATTTTTTGGCCTTTTGGCACTTTTTATTGCAATGACAGTAGACATAAAGGTATGAAATTATTGAGGGAGGGGGGAGAGGACAGCTGACAATGCAGGCCAGAATCAAATCTCTGTCTTCCACTTATGCACCACCACGTATTGATCTACTACACCACAGATCTAACAAAACTGCTACATTTTCATTTCATCGTGTATAGGCCAAGGTTCTCTCTGTTCTATCAGCACTGAGAAAACTGGCATCTCTTTGAGTGTTACCTTGTGACCAGTGTGAGCCACATCATTTCATATTTTGATTAATATCCTTTAATATTCCTGTACTGAAGATAAATCATGCTGGGCTAGGACCCTCATCTGTCACTTGACCTTTAGAGATCTGTAAAAAAAAAAACCTGCAGAAGCAGCACATGATAGCACATGTGCATAAGACACAATAATAACATTTAGAAAATGTGAGCTTCTGCCATACTAGCTGCAATATCTGTGTCAGGCTTAAACTGGAAAGCTGAATGAGTCAAAAGCCACTGAGCATCTAAAGCATCTGCACTGTCACTCACACACTTTGACAGCAAAGAAAATAATATATTACCTTTTTTATATTTTATGGTTTTTCCTGCTCTTTTTTGTATTACATAATTCATAATTGCATCTACTATAAATAAATTAAGAATCTTAAATGCACAAATCTAGAATAAAATTCTATAGTGCAGAAATAAGAAACAATATGGAAAAACACAAAAATAGTAATTCATAGGATTTAATGTTTAATACATATACACACTAAAAATGGTCAATCCGTAATTACTATTAAATTTCGCAATTACTTACAATGTAATGTAAACATGTTGATTTAAACAAAATTTAAAGTAGAAAAACTGAACTGTATACTCCACTGATCTTTATTACAACTCTATTACAATAGCATTGCTGTAGTCAGCTTTGCCATCGCAGGAATGGATAACACATTTTTGTTTTTGTTGTATTTTGGATATGTAAACAGGGTATGTAAATGAATAATGTAATGGAACACAAAGTTGGGGAGTCTCATGTGTCCCTCTTCTCACACATCAGACACACACACACAGTACTCATGTACAGTGACAGAGACAGAGTAAAAAGCTGTGTGGTGGCCTTTTAAAGTGTCAGCTGATGATTTAGGATCAGTCTGAGGAAAGGAAAGGACTCTGCTCACTTTAAGGCCACGGCCTGTCACACCACACACTCTCACTCTGTTGAGACATACACTCTCACACTCCACAGAGATGTGCGCGTACTCTTAAAGACTTGCTGCGAGGAGAGCGACAGGCGAGAGTGAGAGAATTGGAACAAGGGGCAAAAATCCATAACCAGACTCGCACTGGTCCGTTCGTGCCGTCGCTCCGCATTTATCTGCAGTCAAAAGACAACGGTCACACCTTTGATCCCCTTGTCCACTGAGCACAGCGCTTAATTGCACTGGTGGGAGTCGGAGGAATCGAACGAATGTGCACGTACACACAAATGGGCGTCCATGCCCTCGGTCGGCACCAGGTTGAGGCGTGAGCGGGCTGGAGATGATGGGTGACAAGACAGAAAGGCAATAAGACTTATAATTGATTCTAAGCCACTCAAGATCTCAGAAGTCAAATATAGAAAACATGCACACACAACTTACAGTAATCACCACACACACACACACACCTGTCATGAATTCCCAATAGAGTCCCTGGCCTCCTATTGAACGGCTGTGTGTTTACAGAGAAAGGCGTCCCATTGGTTTTCTGATCAATGGGATTATATTTCTTATAAAGGAGGGATGAGAGGATATGTCTGTATATGGAGGAGAAGCGAGAGAATGAATGAGGGATGAAGGAGCAGAGAGGCATGAGAGAACATATAATGTGAGGAAATTTCTCATGTATGCTCGCTGACTGAAGTGCAAGACAAGAAAATATTGATTTATCTTCCTCTCTTCATGTTCCTTTCTGTCTCCTTTCACTCAGCACTTTTTTCTTTTCTCATTATGGTTCCATTTTTCATCTTCTATGACAATTCTGTCATCATTTACTGATGCTCACACAGGCTTTCCGATGTAGAAGGTAACTAAAGTGGCCACGCACGCAACAAAAAAAAGAAAAATGATTTGACTTTAACTTGAAATCTTTAAAAGTCTGTATTAATTTTAAGTGAAAAATAATAAAACGCCTCAAATAGCCACACCTATGGTGACCTATACTCGTATTTGTCCGTAGTTAGTCATCACTGTCAATTGCTATCTGTCATGTGACTTTTTCTGAAGAAGTTTTGTGTGACTTTTTGCTCTCTCTGTTCTAAAAAAATAAATAAATAAAAAAGCTCTTAAGCAACAACTCCTCTATGAATCATAAGCTATGTGTAACATAGGAGACGTGCGGATCCATGTGCAAATCTTAATTCTTGGTTGGCAGACAGGGTCAAATCAAGCGATCTTCAGGTTGGTGAGCATGGCTTTTATAATGACAGTAATGAGATGATTGTGACGGATGAACAACAGCTGTGGAAGGAGTGGTGAATTATGGGAAATTGAGTCCAGTAAGCAACAAAGATACCAAAGTGAAACAGAATGAAGGGAGTGCCCTCTATCGGTGCTTGATGGCACCTCCGGCTGAGATCGTGACACTATGTTATTTTACCCAGGATTACATTTCCATGAATTGCACATCGCTTGAGAACCACAGTATAAATATGACTACTTTCAGTAAACACCGTACCTGTGAGGAGTTCTTCCTGTAATCACAAGAAACCAAAATCAAACACCAAACAACTGACTCTTATGAACGAGCTCTTTGTAGTAAATCAGTCAAAAACTCTTTTAAACAGCTGGTGAAATTTGAATCAAACTAACTCACTTTTATTGTATGGAAAAGAGCAGCAAGGACATTCAGTTAAACTCATTTGTGTTCCATGAGAGAAAGTGTGTGAGTAAATGATGACAAATGTTTCAATTTTCGTCGAACTATCCCTTTAAGTAAAGTTTTAGTGTTTACTTTATAAATGCTGTAGAGGACAGCATAATAGCCCCGGTAACACAAAGGAACTGTCCTCCTGACACACAAAGACGAGCAACACTGACAGAAGAACAAAAGGAAGAGACGAATAGGATGGAAACAATGGTATGATAACTGCCCTGGCTTTAAAGAATAGAGAGACTAGAGCCAATTTTTGGGGAGCAATCAGAGGTATAGGAGCCAAGACATGACAGAATCCTACAGAAAGAGAGAATGTGAAGACAAACAGGAACTGTAAAAGACATTTTTAAAGATGAATGGAATGAGGGAGATAGGGACTTGTGGAACCACAGACAAAAAGGCAGAGAAAGGCAGTTGTCCTAAATATGACAACTAAACTACATAAAGAGTAAACATGAGCAAGCATGATTGAAGCACAGAATTATTTACATAATTTACCAAAGAAAGAAAGAAGGAAAGACCATGTCTTATGAAACACAAATCGTGTGACAAGACTAAGAAAAATGTTTGTTGGGAAAATTAGCACTTTACTGAATTAAACAGATACATGTCTGAAGCAATAGATTCCACAAGAGATATAAATGTTTAATTACAGAACTGATAAAAAATTAAGATTAGGCAACCTCACATCATAATTCTGCTGCATATTTGACACCTACTTTAACCTTTCAATCAATTCTCCAGTTTGGTTTATTCAGATAAATTACTCAACTTTAACCCCTTTCAATTATTTATTTATTTATAAAATATTTGAAATTCATGTGATGAAACAGCATGGTTTCCCTGCTTCCGTCAGGACCTAACCTAGTCAGACCGAAAAACTGTGCAAGTTCTGGGCTATCCAATAAAACTCAACATACCTTCAAGGGCTCGGTCTTCTGTCTGTTTGACAAGTGAGTTTAAATCATTCCTGCAGGTTGCAGCCTCGCTCTTGCTACCTGGAGAGGACGCAAATGTATTCATGTCGCACACCAACCTATCGATTACCGGGCTGCAGAGGAATAAAAGGGCACACTGCACAAATCATCATTAAAAAAAAGATAAATATTCACACATTCCCAGCCCCAGATCCTTGCTGAATGCTCTTTTTCTCGGCTAATTTGAATTTGGGGATGCGCTAACATGCCCAGTCACATTAAAGCATCAGAGATAGGCACAACACACACAAACAAAACGTGCACCTCAAGTGCTCTCAAAATGTGATTAATGTGGTGGAGAATAAATAGAAAAACATTAGTTAGCCGTGAAACAACAAATACGTAGCTTGAGCACCTGTCCTTTTTTCTATTGCATTTTTCTCTCATCCCCACATCACTTTTTTTCTCTCTCATCTGTGGAGTGGCAGCATATATAATCCCTCCGTAATGGACGTTTAATATTTACACGTTTGGTGTAATCACTTAAATGCCTGTTTTACCACGGCCTTGTTTGGGTACTTGGAGGGCATCTGACAGCCTATTCATCACAAAGTGAGCGTACGGAACCTCTCGCCCCCCTTAACAATCAATCAACCGACACCTCCAGCCCCCTACACACACACACACCTCAGCCTGACGGTGCGTAATCACTTCTGTTTGCATAACCCCCCCCCATCACACACACACACTTACACACAAACCTAAGAACGATACCTATTAGTCCATCATCTGAAAGGCCCTACCTGTGAATAGCTCCATAGGCTCCGGGGATTAATCTTTAGCCCTTCAGACGCACGGCAGCTCTATGCATTTAGAGAGCCTCCATTGGCTCAGGTAATGGGATGTGGACTTTACGCTGAAATACATCTAATCATAAGGTTAGCTTTTGATTTCCTTTGAAAGGATTCCGCCGATGCTGAATTACCTCGGCTGCTAGAGAGAATGTGAATCAAGTGTTTTATTGGATAGCTTTAGTTGCACTACTTCCAAAAAGTCGCTTTTCTTGGTTTACTGTAAAGGCAGGAAAAATAAATCAATGGCTACCATTTATAAACAGACTGATCCATAATAATTCATATTAACGCATCTCAGCGACCACATCATATCTTTAAATGTACTTTTAGGGAAGCATAAAAAGGACAGTTTACCCAAAAATACAAATTCTGTCATCCTTTATATACCCTCATGTCATGACTTTCTTTCTTCTACAGGACTTAAATGAGGGCAAGTAAATTATTAAGGGAATTTTCATTTTTGGGTGAACTATCCCTTTAAAAGTAAACCATAGCATAGCTTACTTAGTATCTGTTTTAAAATAAATGCATAATTAATTTAATCAAACTAAAAATAAATAAATAAATAAAAGTATCTTCAGGAATGTAAAATGTTTTATTAGTGGGGTGAATGGATGTATATTTGCTGCCCCCTGTTGGAAAAGGGCCCTGAACTTTTGGTCAGAAGTGAGTGCATCTTGAATGTATTTCTGTATATTTCTACCACGTTTCTACTGTAGGTGTGTGACTAATTTTAAAATGTGTTTGAATAAATGGAAAATGCCTGTACATGCAGTGGAACAGAAACTGTAGGGGAGCGGCTGTTTTCGCTCACTTGCTTCATCGGACCATGACATGTTCAATCACACACTGTCACTCTGAGGAGAAAGATGCTCTAACATGCTTTGATAATGTACTGTAAAGCAAATATTACACAAGTGCAATATAATCTATTACTCCCCTTGCACCCTGTTTTTAAGCCTTCTATCATTCTGTATCACCTTTTCACAAAGGTTTTTGGCATCGGTGGATTTGGAGCTCTTCAAAGTTCAATATTTGCACCATAATCAACAAGACATGTCATTATGTCATGTTATCGTTAGCAATGAGTTTATAATCTACCTTTCAAAATACAAATTGTTGTAGAATTAGTCAGCAATGTTTTTTTTTTCGTTACAAGATGATTCTTGTCGGGATGTAATCTTCTTAACGTTTTTATTGGCTGTGTGCCTATGAATTCTGCTTTGTGGATGAAGATTTATGCAAGCAGTTAGTCAGTCTAACTGCGTCAACTCCCATCAAACTCTCCCACAAATGTTTCTGCCGTTTTTTTTTTTTTTTTGCCCTGTCAGCATTGGAGGGGAAAGAAGGGGACACGCCTGTGTTTGTCAAGCAGGTGTTTGTGTGTCTACTAGTGTTTCTGTCATTCACCCACTACTTTGCTCATCAACGCTGAAACAGAGGAGCAGCAAACCCTCAGCCGCAGCATCCTCTCTTACTAGCAGGTCACTGTCAAGGATTTCTTAACCAGCATTCGGTGTAAAAACAAAAGGTAAAAAAGCTTTTACCTCAAATACAGCGATCAGCATTAACTCTTAATTTATCTACGTTGTAACGATGGTTAAAAAGTCTCTCTGCTTGTGTCTTCACTCTTTATCTCTGCTAACAGTTTAGCTCTCTGAGCCATATGGAGCCCGCAAGTGGCTTTCCATATTCTGCTGTGCTGTCAGGTCTGTTATTAGAGATCTTTTAGCGCCTGTGCTAAAACTGAAGAAAACACTCATCTGTCTACCTGCTGTCACATTTACTGGCTTGTTTCTGACAAGAGGCTTTGCTTTTATTTGTGTGTAAATGTTGGGCTGCATGTCAATCAAATGTAATTGGTTAGAATTCTATAGGGTTTGCTATTCAATCCATTTGCTTTAAAAGAATATTTATATAGCAGAATATCCGAGTTGCTTTTTTAAATGCAATGTAAGTGAACAGTGATGACAGTTTTCGTCCACTTTCATTATATGGAAATAAACTTTTTTTTTTTTTTACATGCACTGTCCCTTTAGTACTTTGCTTAAAGCAATTTTCATTTCAGAATCATTTTTCCAGTCTTTTCTTATAATATTTATCCTCTTTCTTGACCCCACAGAAGCAGTGCCAACATGCAGAACGCAGAAGCCGTGTCAGCAACTATAAACACTAACAGGAATTGTACAGTGGAGATCAGCAATGTTAGCAGTGCTTACTGCCTTATCAATCCAAAGTAAGGAGAAAACAAGGCATTAGAATAGGCACATATTTTACATTTGCAATTATTTAAATGACATTACTGGCAAAATCTCTTTAGTGCCTGATAAAACTCTTTAAAAAGAGAAGTAACTTTAAGAATTATATTTTGTATAACTTAAAAAATGAAGTTCAAACTAGTTAAATTATTTTGATTATGAATTTAAGTAATCAAAAAAAACATGCTACTATGACTTACTGATCATATCATTTTTGGGAAAATTTCTTATAATTTACTTAATGTTATTTATTGTAATTGTACATATCTTTAAAATATTATTGACTTACGTCAACTTTAAATTTCTCTCAGAGTGTACATGTCCAGTGGGTTCAGTTGCCATCCACCCCAACCCACTGTCCGCACCGCCAAGACCGAGGTTTGCTCATTCACTAAAGATGACAACACTGCCACCGGGGCTGTGGGCATCTTGACCTATGACCTCTTCCACATGCAGAACCGTATGTGCACTGAGCGTATGGCCGTTCTGTTCTCAATCCCCTTCGACTACCACCTCTACAAGAACGTGATGGGCATCGGGTTGTTTGAGAGCAGCCGTGCATGTGACAAGGCCCTGTACAAGCACATGTATGAGGGGAAGGACTTTAGCCAGTTTGCCCGTGCAGATGCAGGGGGAACTGGAATCATACACAGAGGAAAGAAAATTGACTTAAGGGCCACCATGTCTACTGTGGGCAAGGCTATTATTAAGCTAGAGGTCTATGACAAGATGGGCTAAACAATAAACTAATTTTATCTGAAAGTTACATGATTTAAGTTTTGCATATACTTTTTGTAATCTTAAACATCATACACATATTAAATTTAATGATGTCTATTAATACCTGCCCAGTTTTCTGATTGAAAAATTTGTCTAAATAAAAAGACTGTTTTAAATACTTGTTTCTGTGTCTCCACTAGATATTATATTTATATTAAATATTATTTTTATATATTATACACACACACACATATATATATATAGTGCTGTCAAATGATTAATCGTATATTTAAAGTATATTTATAAGGTATATATAAGTACACACTAATACAGTATACATTTTTAACATTTACATGTACATATTTATAGTTATATAATTTATATTATATATAAATATATTTATATATTTATATATAGTAATTTATTTACATATAAAATATAACATACAGTGAAGTGATTTTTTCGCTGATGCTTCTGTTTAAAGAGACTTGTTGCATTCATAAAATTCCTTCATGAAGTACAGATAAATTCATGCACTTACTAGGAATTAAACCCATAGCCATGTTATTGCTGTAGCATCTAAGTTATTGCACAAAGACAATATATATACAGTATATATATATATATATATATATATATATATATATAGGTCAAGGTTTGTACACACACATACACACAGTTTATATATTACAGTGCCATCCATGGCTGTGAAACAATTATAAAATCAGAAAATTAAGTGAGCATATTTCTCATGCACACTATTCAAAACACATAACAGAACAAACATTCTCATTCAAACTGTTTCAAAATACTATTATTAGTGTACTAGCCACAACAAAAGAGTAATTACTACTAATTATCAGGAAACCTCACCTAAAACGTATTCCTGTAAATTGTGCCATACCTATTTTCTTGAATATGGGCTTGCACGACCAAATTGAGTAATTTCCAAGACAAATCTGTACATGCAACATCACTCTTCTGGTCAAACAAATCTGACAACCAGTTTTGGGTGTGGAACTGTTCCAAGCATGTTCCCACCAAAGTCACTGATGCTTCTTGAGCCATTATGTGTGTGAGAGTGTGTCTCCATGTTTGTGTGTAAAGAGGGTGTACACTAAATTTGAGTAAGCATGTTTTTTTTACAGGTGGGTATGTACTGTTCTTTTTGCTGATCTTGAAGACTGGGAAAAGGACCAAGTATAAACGCAGTGACTCTTTCGGAACGCACTGTTACGGAGCAACACACACACACACACTCCAGAGTAACACAAAGGTAAGCTTTCAGTCTTCTTGAAATTACATAATAATAATCTAATAATCAAAACTAAATGCTAATGTATGCTTTTATTTCCATATTAAAATTATAACATATCAAGACAGTTTATTCGGTTATGGACACTTGAGCAACTCGATTTCACACTCTTTGCTTCTTTCAAAAGCAGCGCAATTATAAAATACAAGATTGCTAGAGGCACAATGGTTTTTGAAGTGGTTTTTTTTGCATGTAATTACTGTGACCCTGTTTGTTCGCTAGTTAACATTGACAATGGTAATAAAGAGAGGGGAAGAAGTGAACTTAATCTACTGCTTCTATGCTTTATATTTAAGTGTATGCACATACACAGACAGTACAGAATCTTTTCTAGCTATAAAATCTGAATTTACACATTAATTCAGCACAGCAGTTTAAACAGAGGACAATTAACTTCTGACAGCAAACTTTTTATTTCAGAAAAGTTATTGTATTTCCGCTGCTGCCCTGCAGTGTAAACAAAACTGCATTTCCACTGCTTTTTATTGTGAGGTGCAGACTTCTTCCCTCACACCATCCCTCTCCTCTCTATCTTTCTCCGTTTCAGCCGTCAATCAGAACTATCGTGCACCATCATGACTGAGTCTGCTGAGGCTGCCGCTGCCAACGTGAGCAGCAAGAGACACGCCACCATAGAGATCACCAACCTGACAAACAACTACTGCCTCCTCAACCCAAAGTGAGACTGCAACCAGAAGCAAATAATAATATCCAGGCATCCAAAACTAAAACTTTGTATCTTAACTTCTATATGTGTAAGATGTATAAATCGACGTAAGAACAGAAGCAAAAAATTAATTAAGATGGAATTTCTCTTATTATTTACTCATGTCGTTCCAAACCTGTTTGGACTGTATGCTTTTTTTCTCTATGAAATGTTATTTTATACTGCATTTACAGTACTATCATATACATTTAATGACAAAAATAACAATTCTTTAAAATATTATTTGTGTTCTAATGAAGAAAGAAGGCACACATGTTTGGAACAACACTGTGGTGAAAATCCATTTAAACATGCATTTTGTGTAGCAATGTGCTTGTGTATGATTAATGCATTTAAATCCCACAGGGTCTATCTTGAGAATGGTGAAACCTCCAATCCACCTCAGCCCACAGTGCGACCACTCAAAACCGAAGTATGCACCTTCAGCAAGACCAGTGCTCACGCCACTGGCAGCGTGGGGGTTATGACCTACGACCTGTTCGAGAGAAGCAGAAATGACTACTTTGAGACCCTGGCCATCATGTTTTCTGTCCCCTGGGACTACAATCTATATAAGAATTGGTTTGCAGTAGGCATCTACCCGAAAGGAAAGGAGTGTGACCAGGCCCTTTATAAAGAGATGTACTATCAAAAGAACCCACAGGGCTTTGTGAGAGAGGAAGCCAATGGTTCAGGCATTAACTTTGAGGGAAAATCTCTGGACATAAGGGCCACCATGTGTCCATTAGGCAGGGCTATCATAAAACTGGAGGTGTGGGACAAGCTGCTGACTCCTTTAGGTCAGCAGGTTTGTTAAACATATAATCCAGTCAGCCATTTTACAGAATCACAATAATATAGTAACTTTTTTTTAAAAGGCCTTTACATGTTATCACCTGTTTCAAAAATGTCTGATTGTACATTTACCATGAATATCATGAATCTAGCACTATATCTTTTTTAGCTTCTTAGCCAGCTCTTTAGGGTAATTTGAACTCTGCAAAATGATCAAAATGAGTGTTTAAACTGAATCTAATACCTCTGCAATATCCCACACTTTAAACTGTTTGCTTTTTCTGTCAGAAGAACACCTCAGATGTGTGTTTATAGTCTGCTTATACTTCCTGCAGGCTAAATCCGCTCTTATATCAGGGAGCCATTGTGTTGTTATTCAGTCGAACCATCATCTTGGTGATTTTCTTCTTTTTTTTTGCTCCCTCATCAGGGCAGAGATCCATGTGAACAATACACACTGTCTGTTCTGACTGCCACCGTTGAGGTATTTTCAAATAAATATTTATCTGCAATTTCGTAGTAATTCCTTTGCCTTTTTACTGAGCCTGAAGGCTTGGTGCCGTATGTATTAGTGTATTCAAAATCTCAAATGAGAGTCAAGGCTGTTCGGCGTAAGCTGGAAATGGTCCTGTGTAAATATTTTGCAATATGTATTCGGAAATTCCTAATGCCTGAAGAGGGCAGCTCAACCATGGGAACCGAAAGACGGAGACGAAGATATAAAGAATGAATCACAGCATCAAAGAACAGGCAGAACACATTTTAGATCTTTAAACTCCTCTTGTCCTGAATAACTCCTTCAGCAGGCACTGAATGGTGTCTCTCCAGCTTACTCAATACTCACAATTCCTAATCAGAAACATCAATGCTAATTCATCAGTAAGAAATAGAGCTGTAATTGGAAAATTAAAGGTTTTACAAGCCACTATTACTACTTGCCCAAATCCAGAGGGGGCCAATATCGATGTAACACACTAACAAACCATCAAGGTCAAAGAGCTAAATTTGTAGAGTGCACACCTGAGAAGACTGCAGCACTGTTACCAACATTAAAAACAAGTCTGTTCTAAATTCTTAATTCAATTAGTTATATTGCTTCTCAATCTTAGCACTACAGCCCAACTATTTTCAAATAA
This sequence comes from Enteromius viviparus, assembly GCA_032353835.1. Lineage (NCBI taxonomy): Eukaryota > Metazoa > Chordata > Actinopteri > Cypriniformes > Cyprinidae > Enteromius > Enteromius viviparus. Next base: position 9,716,460 of record JAUCNO010000710.1, on the reverse strand, counting down.
GAGCAGTGATCAAAGGTTTCTTTGTCTGTGTGCTGTTACATCTGCATGGAAAGCCATACATAATACAGGCTAAACGTCAGCTCTTTAACAGATATCCCTGGAGCATTATTGCAGAGTGTAAAAGGATGGTGGAGAACTGCAGTAAACAGATGGCAAGTGCTTTTCTGATGCTACATTGGGTATCTTGAGTCAGGTGTGTGGATTTCCCTCAAACTTGAGCTTGAAGCAGTATTCTTTTCTTTCCCTGGTGTATTCATTTTGCACATTGCGAAGGAAATATTTCCCATTTTGCTTACGCTGTTGTGTATTCATGCATTTAAGTGCGTGCATTAATTGTCCGTGCACGCCACTGGGAAATGCCAATTAATAACACACATGCCAAATAATGTTTGCACCTGAATTTAAAGGTGTACAATCTTAAAACACATAATTAAACTGAGCTAGGACAAAGTAAGCCATTCAGATTTTTTTTTTCTCCCATTTAAACTTAACGCTACTGTTCTGTGCAAACCTTGCTGCTTGTTTGAGCCAAAGAGCACATTTTTGGCTTCTTAACTTCAAACGAGTCTCTGCTGGTAGATGCCATTATGCCAGTACATAGATGCCAGTAAATAGATATATTTTTTTCCTCATAGACGTCCATTCAAAAATACATTTTCTGAAAAATACGATCAAAAACAAACAACACATGAACTGGAAATATTCCACTATATTACAGTAGATGTATTTGGAAAGCTCTTAAAAGTGTGAAATTTTGTTTGTGACTATTTTTCTGTCTGCTCTGTCTGTGAACTAAAATCTTGAAAAATATTTTTTCCCATTTCTATTTTTGATTTCTATTTGGAGGACAAGCTCTTTAGTCGCTGGAGCCCTCACAAGGAGAAGTGGTAATTTGGGAAAGGACATACATAAAGTAAACCTCAGAGACATCTGGGGTGGGAATTGGGCAAAAGTTGTCCTAAAATGCGGGATCTGCAGGAGTTAGAGCTAATTTAAGGGTTTTCCCTTTTCAGATCAGTGCACATGTTTAGAAATGATCTGACTGATAACTGCAGAAGGTGCACTGATGTGAATTTAAGATCACAGTAGTGTTGGGTCTTAATTCAAGTCCAAATCCTTAACCAGTCGAGTTTGAGTTTGAGTTACTAATGTATTATTATCTTAAGTTTGTTGTTGTTAAATATTATATCTTTCATGTTAAACACAACCTGGACTTGACAGTACATGTTAAGTCTGAGTAAAAATGTACAAGAGAGTGTGACTAGAAGTTCATTCATAATTGACCCTTCGAAAAAGCCCACCCTCCTTAGTTACTGTTCGACAAGCCATGCACTCTCATGCCACACGTCATGTTCTCATGCAGTGAAAAATAGATTGTTCTAAAATCTTAATTCATTGGATTAAATTGCTTCTCAATCTATTCTTAATACTACAGCCCATCTATCATCAAATAAGAGCAGTCATCAAAGGTTTCTTTGTCTGTGTGCTGTTACATCTGCATGGAAAGCCATTCATAATACAGGCTAAACGTCAGCTCTTTAACAGATGTCCCTAGAGCATTATTGCATACTGATCAACAAGACAAAGCATGTTACTTTAAGTATGAAACAAAGTCTCAGTTTACAGATTACATTATTTCATTAGAAATTCAAACAATAAATACCATTTTGTCACACTTTAATGTGTTGTGACAGATCGCTGTAGCATCTCAGTCCAAACGGCATTCAAACCCATCATGTCTTCCTCTTTACTAGTCATTCATTGCACGAAATATACAGGAATGAACAAGAAGCTATCTTGTTTTATCCACGAAAAAACATCAATACACACAATTTTTCAAGGTCAGGTCCACCAGTGTAAATGCTTGTTGGACAAAATGCCATATTCTGTGTTATGATAAGGGCTACTGTAGGTAGGGCTGGGCAATATATCACACAAAATATTCACGCGCATCTCGTCAGTAAAGCCGGTTCCTTGATTAGTGGTAAATCTCCATCAGCTGTTAAAGCTGCAGTTAAAACACAGATCACTGACTATGTGCTTCGTGACATCACGCTGGGTGACATTGAGTACCCCAACTCTGGACCCTTACTCAACATTGCTCAATATGTTAATTGTTGCGTAATCTGACACTTTAAATGCTCAAGCTTAAATTCAGATTAGCTGTCAATGTTTTTGTTGAATAAAAATGGTTCTGAAAGTAATTCCTCTGTGCATTTATCACTACAGCAGTGGTTTCGACTGGCCCATTCTCACATAATGAGAATTTTTTGAGAAAAAATTAAGTCATAGTCATTGTCGTATAAACAAGCCTTTACATTGTATTCAAAATACACATTTTATCAATTATAGCATTCCCTGGGAGTCTAAACTCTAAATGATTAAACACATTCTATAAAAAATAATACAGTCTTAATCTTAAATAGTGGTAATGTCCATACAAATACATGACAGCTGTGATCGCAAGTAATTTATCTTTACATGTATCATCACTTATTATTACAAAACAATCTTCAACCTTTCTACCAGAAACTTCTACAAGACCAGATGCAGACAAAAAAATACATGGAGAGCAAATTGATTCATGTTGTTAAATCACAATTCAAAGGGGTTTGCTTTCGCTATTTGCTGTGTGAGAGTGCCACTGTGTGGAGGGATGAGGTAAAGTGACTCAAACCTGCATGCATTATACATAAAATATATGGGTTTATTGTTATATTAGGACACTATCAGCTGTTAAGTCATGTATAAGTAAAACAGGCAACATATAACTAGATTTCATAAAAAAGAAAATGGACAAGAAAGCTTTAAATCTAACATTGTCATTGACAAAAGGATAGAGTAAAAGAGAAAAAGACAGAAGCGAGTCAATGGTCCTGTGTGTGTGTGTGTGTGTGTGTGTGTTGTGCTTGCTTCTAAAATTATTTACCCTGTGTTTGAACTGTGCTTCAGTTTTTCAGTGTTTCTTGGGCAGCAGGCCTTCACACTGTTCTCTGATCTCAGCAGCATTCAGACACGCTGTAGGTGCTGTTTCAACCCCCACCAGCAGACGCCCACTCGGCTGTGTCCAGAATGACAGCATCTCCTACACAAACAAGAATATCAACAAATCCAGCAGAGTACCATCTACCATGTTCCAGATATGCATGCTCTGCACAGTACAGCTAAATAAATGATCTTCCATTGCTTCTTGCACATCTTGTTTTTTATCTTTTGAATTTTTATCAGTATTTATTAGAGCTTGCGCTTTCATCTAACTATATTACCTTCAAAGGCAACCAATATCCCTTTTAAGTGAGGGCAGAGATGAAAAAGATAAGCTGTGAAACCTTAAACTGGTGTAAACATTAATAATGGAAAACAACATTATGGAAACAAAAAATAGGCTACTTTTCTGTTCCTCTGTCAGCTTGGGTAAATTCAATGATTCCAAAAAATCCCATATATCACTATCCCCTGCATCACAATTAACGTTAACTTAGATGTGTACAAATCCGTATAAACATTTTCAAAAAAACTTCATTAATATCCTTTAACTTGATAACAAACAAAGAAAGAATCAAATTGAAAAAGCTAAGCATTACCAACTCGTATTACCAACTCGCACACCTCAGTTTTATTTTACATTTGGTGAGACATTTGCTAAATAAATGTCTTACCTAAGCGCGAAGGTAAAGGTTTTTCATAACACAAGGCATTGACGTAATATTTAAGCGCCGACTACAGTGTTTAGTAAACGCTAATCGTGGTGCATCGCGCATCTCGAGCCTTTGAATGATGTTTATCGATTTTTACGTTATCAAAAATCATTGAAAACATGCAGAGGTTTGTCAGACCTCTTATGTTTCGTGATTCTAAACAGTCATTATTACCGACAGCGGGTCAGCTATGTACAAATCAAAAATGTAAGTATTACTGAGACAGTTTCATAACTGGCCTTATGACTACACATTAACGTACATTTCTTTGTATAGAAAATACACTCACACACATCCCGTAGAGCAAAAAGAACTTATATATGCATGTCTGCCATTTTGTTGCGATGTTTGGCAAATGTGTGATGTTTATCAAGTGCTCAGAGCTCCTGTATTAAAACAAAGTACCTGTTTTGTAAACACACCAATGTTCTTTCTGTGGTACTCGATTACCACTGTATGTTTGTGTGATTTTCAGCTGTTGTATCCAGTGTAAGGGCATATGTTGTACTGCCTCCCACCAATGATGAAGAAGAAAAAGCCATGCTTCACAGGATGATGAGAGTGGACCATGCAGGAGAGTATGGTGCCAACCGAATCTATGCTGGTCAGATGGCTGTTCTTGGCCGTACACAAATCAGTCCACTCATTCAGGTATCAGTCCATAAACCAAAGCTGACTATTATTACGCAAAGATGACCTATGTCACATTTGCAAGTGTTTTTATATTAGTTTGTTAAAAAAAAAAACATTCAGTGAGATCTGACGTAATATGCATTCAGTGTGGTGTTGAATGTGATGAAATATTAATGACTGTTAAAGGAAATGTGGGATCAAGAGAAGCAGCACCTGAGTAAGTTTAATGAGATACTGGCTGAGAACAGAGTGCGTCCAACCCTTCTGCTTCCCCTGTGGCACATAGCAGGATATGCTCTTGGTAAGTGTGACCTTTACAGTATTCATTTTCTTTCTATCTTGCTTTATATATATATATATATATATATATCCTCATTCCATGAATGTTGTCCACAGACAACTGAAAAAGTCATGGAAAATCATTGGTCAAAGATTGTGTCTCCTTGAGTTATTTGTAATTCAAAACGGTCTTTACGGAATTTAAAGTAAAATATTGCATATCTGAAAGTTACATGTCTGTTTTCGGACAGGCGCTGGCTCTGCTCTCTTGGGAAAGGAAGGGGCGATGGCCTGCACTGTGGCTGTAGAGGAGAGTATCTCAGAGCACTACAACAGTCAGATCAGAACTCTAATGGAGAAAGATCCTGAGAAGTACACTGAACTCCTGCAGGTGAGTACAAGCCTTAAATCTTCAAACTTCACACACGAAGAAAGTGCAGAATTATTATTAGACCTTAAAATGTGTATTAGAGGATTTCAATTTCAATTGCTTCTTTGATCTCACAAAAATAGCATGATCTCAGACAAAAAATTAATGGAGGAGGATGATAATGTAGATGAATAAAATGTCAGTTGTTCTGTTTGTCAGCTGATTAAAGAACTGCGGGATGATGAAATGGAGCACCATGACACTGGACTGGAGCATGATGCTGAATCAGTAAGTCTGAATTATTCCCATGACTGAGTCTCTTGCACGAACTGCAATATTAAAATCCAAATCCTCAATAGCAGTTATCATTTAAATGCTTCTTTTTCAAGAGTCACAGATATGTTTTTGCTCTGCCATTTTATTATTCTCTGACACATGCGTTATCTGGATTGCAGGTACCTGGATATCCGCTGATGAAAGCGATCATACAGGCGGGCTGCAAAGCTGCAATCTATGTCTCAGAACGTCTCTGAATATTTTCAGCGTGTTTAAAAGAGTTACCCTGATATCTTAAATGGATGCTACTTTTTCGATCTTTGAAATGTGAAAAATATATTCTGCTACACCAGCTTAATTTGCAGATACAACAATAATCAAGACATTTTGGGTTTATTTCTCCAAAATATGCAAACACTGTGGTTCTATCAAAACATTGCTCTGTTTGTTTGAGCATCCCATCCTGCCCAACTCAGTAATATAGACTCAGCCAATGTTTGGGCTATGACTATCTCTTTGTGTGACCAGTATTTAGAAAGCCTGTTTTTAAAAAATTAAAGTTTTGCAATTTCAATGTAGTGGCACTAGTCTTGTAGAAATTATTGTTCCTCACAGCCGTATCAATTTATTTTGATTATTATTTATTACGATTTTATACATGGCCAAAGTTTTTGTCTCATTCTGTTAGGTGTATATACAGGAATAATATACCGTAACTTTTTATCAATCACAGTTGTGTTGCTATTAAAGTCATGCGTTTTTACAGAATGTGTGTTTGCAAAGACCACATTGAACACAAGAGGGCAGTCTCTGCCTGTGAGGCGAAAGGCAATATACGGCCACCAACACAACATTTTTGTTGAAACTATTTTTGATCACAAAGAGACCATACACACATAATATGCTGTAAACATGCTCATGTGTTATCACGGTATACCCATATTTTCTGAAACATTTGCATTGAGTATTTGAGGAAGTTATCACACGAGTGGTTATGAAAATATGTAACATAATCTATGTAGCATAGACACAGGAAACAGCTGTCTCCATCTCCCTGTGCTTCCCATGACTTAATCTATGAGGGCATGAAGTCATCTTAGGCGGTCCAGACTGTGTGAGACCCTGCTTGTTTTGGTACGATGAAAGCAGGCCATTAGAAATGCACAAATTATAATTCATGCCCCATTCCTTCACTTTGTCTACAGTCTGTAATGTTGACTCTACTGGATAAAAGTTATTGAGAGGCCTGTTTAGTTTGGCAAGTTCTGTTAGGGGGCAGAGCTACTGTATGCTCGCGTTCAGCGCAAAGGAGGCTGATGCAATCCCAGTGTAACAACAAGTATTCCTCAGCTCTCGGTGTACCATCAACTGTGACCACATGTAACCCTTAACAGACTTAAAGTTTGTGAGGTTTTCAACTGCCCACTAGCCACAGGCTGCCTCTCGTCCTACTGGAATTCTCTCCTACTTTTGAAGGGTTTTATTTCTAAACATCCCCCTGGATATTTTCATTGCTGCCACACAAACTTTTATTCTCGTGATGTGTCAGAGGAAGTTGACCCATCTGGAAACACTGCATGAGTTGCTCATTGTGAACAGATCACATGGCCTTAAGTCTAAATAGCACACTGTTTTCTGAGAGAGCTAAAGCTTCACACAAAATAAAAACTACTTGCCAGTATTTAAGAAATGAAGAGTAGTAAAGTCTCTTATTTGTACTTTGCATAGCTCGCTGCAAACAAGTTTTGACTTAGTGTTATGAATCATCTAATTGTGTTTCTCAGAGCTAGTTTCCCTCAGGACACAGACGCTAACCGCAAGGCAGAGAGCTGCATTCAACTCAATGGTAAATGCAAATCATCTGTGCACTTATCTGCTGTTTTGTAGTTGCTGATACCCTTTAGAAAGCTTGATATTTTTAGAGGGGGCCACAACGATCAAAATAACACAAGGAGTTTGATAAGAAGGCAGCAGTAATTGCCTCCTGTCTGTTGCCTTTTTAAGTTCCCTATCATGAACATCACTTCCTTCCTCAGTCATCTGCTTAGTCCCAGCAGACCAGTTAGAATGTCATCTAAACTGTTCCGTCAGCGAGCTGTCTTTGTGTTTGTCCACTGACGGCTCATACAGGTTTGTGCTGCGGCCTATGAGTGTCCTTACTTGATGAATTACTTCCATGACCACGGGCAGTGTTTATTTAAAAAAAAAAAATGGCATGGCAGAAAAGGTGTGGTTTTCTGTTTGAGACTACCTCAGTGTGTCTGATATGAAGTGTGTACTGACTGTCTATTTGCTTAAATTCAAATTCTGTGCACTGTAGACAGGACTTATGCATTTGGGATATGCGATTATGGCAATGAATTCTATTTGACTAAGCTTTGAATAAGCCATTCTAAAACCTTATGTCACTAAAGCAAGATAATATTTAAAGGCTTATGTCCTTACAGCATTACAGAAGCACTTTGTGGACTGAATGAGAGAGAAGACAGTGCTTGCTTCTTTAGCATCACAGGGTCAGGGGTGACCGGGGGAGGTTAGGGGTCAGTAACGGATCAACAAAGATACAAATTTCTTACCGTGACACTCCCTTCACAGAGAGCTGTGTGAAATACTTTGTGTGTGTTTGTGTATGTGTGTGTTCAGTGTTTCTGTAAACTTTCTCAGTGATCGTCTGTGTTTATAGGGGCCACACCCCTGCTGACATAATTTTCTATAATTTCTATAATAATTCTATAATTCAGCATTTCACTAAAGGAGTTAAACTTTTACTGAAAAACTATTTCCTTTTGTCTTTCACTGAAAAAAGGAACTCATACAGATTTAGAACCAAATGAACCTGAGTTTTTGCATTGAACTGTCCTTGCACTGTTTACTATTAACATTCAAAATGTTTATAATGTGGGTGGTTTTTCAATCCACACATGTAGTTTGAGGTAATCATGCTGTCTAAATTTCTTAAGTTAAGGGCTAATTCCGTCAGTAAGCACTTCCCACTTTGAGGTCTGTTTCTTTAAGAGAAGTAGGAGGAGGAGTGTGAACAGGCTCTGAGTTAAAAACGCCTCTTTTTTTAAACAGAAATTCCTCTCTCAAGAGTTTGGCATTTCCTCTGAGCTCACACACTGAGAGCCCGCTCTCCTTTTTCACACAGTGCAAAAGGGGGGATTTTCAAACATCCTGAATGAGAGGACTCCTTTTGCCCTCGGCTCACGCCGCATCTGCAAAGAAACTTCACAGGGTGAACTTCCCCCTAGACAACAATTTTTGCTTGAGAGGACCGAAAAAACATCAGCTTGGTCTTATTTTCAGCATCTGGGAGAGTGGTTCACAATGGGCTAGCCCCAACGTTTCCCACAGAGTTGGAGAGGACTGGAAGAGAACAGGGGGGAGGAGGATGAGCGTTTACACTCTTAACCTCAGGTTGTTCTGGCCGCTGGTCACTTGCCTCCTCACTGCTCTTCTGCTACTGCACCAGTACATCTTCAGAGGAGCCGAGGACCAAGGGAGTGACTGCGCTGACCAGGGACCCGCAGCTGTCACGCTCTTCAAGTACATCCTAGCTTTCATCTTATGTTACTTCTTCATAAAGTACTGTTCAGCTCAACCTAGCACTGCCGGGAGGGGTTACCACAAAGTCCCAGAGGTCCAGGGAAAGTCAGGAGTCTCCAAGAGAGAGCTGCTGGACGATCACTACGAGAGGCATGTGCGTCTTTCTCCACATGTGCTGGGCCATAGCAAAGCCCATGTCGCAAAGCTGGTGAGCGAACTTGTCAGAGTAGGTCGCACCGATGTCCCGCCGGAGTCTTCTCTGGCCTTCCGCGGTGACTTCATCCAGATCGGAAGCTCCTACGAGGAGCACAAGGTGGGCTCACCTGACTGCTTCGACATCCTCGTGCCTCTGAGGGCACCTCGTGGGCTAAAACTGGAGGCTGGTGTTTGCACTGACAAATCTGGGGGGCCGCAGCTTTGCACGCTAAACACGCCTCGCAAGGGCGAGTGGACACGCCGTCACAAGGCCTTCATGGACACGTTCATGCACCTGCACAGCTCTCAGAGTGTCTATAGGATGAGCCCAGAATCTGTGCAGCGCTGGTTTTACACAGCGACCCAGCGCTGCCTCGCCGCTGTTCGGTACCCGTTTGAGCAGCGCTGCTCCCTCAGCCTGTCTCTCAGTGAGGAGCAGCAGGTGCTCCTCCGCCTGACGCCTCGCTCCGATTACGTCTGCTGCCACATCTCCATGGGCATTCGCCTGATTCCAGCCTTTCCTCTGGGCGATGGCGCCTTCTTGGTAGCATCCCGGCAGGGTCAGCGAGGAGAAGACCTTTGGACAGTATACTTTCCCAGACAGGAGCAGAGACTGCTGGCTTGGCTGAAAGGTAGACTGCCGCCCAACTCGTGTCACCTAAAGTGCCTACAGCTCCTTAAAGAGGTTCGTAACCTCAGTGGGGAGACTCTGAACCAGCAGTCTAGAGCCGAGTGGGGAAGGGTGCTGTCGTCCTATGCTTTGAAGACTGCTTGGCTTCGTCTGCTGCTCAGTACACCCCCTGAAACCTGGGACGAGTGCAGCCTTGTGGAACGGCTGGATGATCTTCTTCGCAGTCTGACAGACAGCCTACAGGCTCGGGCCCTCTGCCATCTATTCCTCGGAGGAGTCAATGGCTTTCTGCCAGACTCTGTCGTTCTGCCCAAACTCGTAAAGGAGACGGTACCCGCCAACCTGTGGGCAGAATTCAGTGACGTCACCTTCGACATGGTCTCCGCCCGACTGGCCTACTCCTGGAACCACCTCCCTCGCCTAATTCGCCTCGGGCGACCGCAAAGGACCAGCCTTGGCAGAGGTGTACGCTGCAAATACATTGATGCAGAGTAAAGGTCAACTATAAATGGTATTGCTAAGCACCAATAGATATTGGTTCGCTACATCTTAGTTGTTTATGTTTTTAGAAACTGAAATCTTTTTATGCATCTGACTTTTCAAAATAATCTTAAATCGGGGATTTACCCCCAAAGGTAGCAGTTAAAAACAAGAATGTAAATAGTAGCATTCAGTAGGTACAGCAGTACTTTTAGCAAATTAGTTTTTTGTACTGTACAAATCAGTATTGTACTGTAATTGTAAAACATACGAGAACAGGGTCCTTTGAGTTTGTTAGTGTTGATTTTCTGCTCATGCAAATTTATTTCTAGAGAATCTGATGTTAAGACTTGATGTCTAAACGAACAGTAACTGTTTTATATGTTTAGTTCAGTCCAGGCGTAGGTTTAGAGATAAAGCTCTAGACTTGTGTTGACTCAGGGTGACCATGATGTCACGGTTCTAGGTTACCGAGAAGTCAAAACAGCATAAACACCAAAGTTTTTCCACACCCACAGAGTATTAGTAATGCCAGCCTGAACAGATGAACATCCTGTTTTGCTGGGAAGAAATGCAGTGAGACCACTGTAAAAGCATCTTCTGCACTGACATTTTGATTGAGCAATGTAAAATTTATGGCCTTATCATTGCAGACACAAATACAATTTCAGTATTGCTTAATTGATTGCTTAAGCATTCCCTTAGTGAGTGAAATCATAATTGGGGCTTTAGTTCACCTCAGTTCATTACCTTAATTGGCCCTATAAGGATAAGGCACTGATGGCATGCCCTTTGCTTCACTTCATCTGACTTGTATACAGGGACCCAAACATGCGTGCACATGATCTTCTCCCTCAGAGACATGCTCTACAGGCTGTCACCATGGAGACGCAGTACCTCAGCCCAGGGTCACTTATTCATGCTGTAGCTTTAGTTTTAAAGGCTGATTGCATTGCACTTACTTTCACAAAGGAAGCAGAGATATATATTGATCTCTTGCAGGTACTGAGTGCCACAGGGTTAGTTTGTTAGTTTCTTTCCTGTTCATACCTCATCCATCAACATGTTCTTGCTCATGGTCATGTATGTCAGACATATCTTAGTTTCATCAACTTCACAGGGAAATGATTGTGGTACCAAAGCAAAAAGTCTTTAAGACTTATTTTTGTCTGTTGCTTGAAAGCAGAACAGAAAATGAAATAAGGAAATGAAACGGGCACGATCTGAAAACAATGCTTACATGTAGTCCAAAACAAGCAATATTAAATACAAAGTAACTAATGTTGAATGTATATGTATATTAATGTATATGTCCTTAAATGTATATTCGGTACTGTATGTGAATGTAAGTTGATTGTAAAGCACATTGTACTTGATGTACATAATAGAGAAAAACAATCTGTATATATATAGTAGATATAATTTATACATGTATTTTAATACATTGAATTGAAATAAATATCTATATTTTGGACTGCACAGTTTTGTTGAACGTTTGCTTATTTTAACACCTGAAATTATTTGACAGACAAAATAGAATATACAAACAGAACCAAAAGCCTGAACATGTCATGTCAGCAATTTATCATTTTATTTTATTTGTCATATATTTTATATAAACAGGTAGCGTGATTGTCTTCATTTAAAAGAAATATAAAGGCATTAGTTACACAATATCTCTTCCTAAAAAAAATAATTGTTCAATTATCCATTTTCTTAGGGCAGTCTATACATTTGTCATGACTATTTTAATGTTTTATTTTTCATAATACTAAATTCCAAACCTTTTTTTACCTGTCCCCTCAGACACAGTCACAGTAATTATCTTCTGTATAGTCTTGTTTGTCAGTGTTTATTCTAGGTTGAGTGTTATGTTTAGAGCAATGTGACTCATTGTAAATTATAGTGTGGCATAAAGCTGGTGCGCTCTAACATAAGGATATCATCTCATCCTTTCTAATTAGCCTTTAATTTATGCACTTGCTTGCAGGATTTGATTTGTTGTCAACGCACATCACAGCTGTAGTCATGGATGCAGGATTGGATGGGAATGTTTGTGCCACAAGAGGTCAGTAGTGTTTTGGCGAAACAAGTTAAAAGGCATAAAAATAAAAATTCTGTTTTTTAGACATTCTCACGGTATGCAAAGTACTCGGGTCTTTATGGTGGCTGGCTCCCATTAGCAGGTCGTCACAGAGTCAACAATATACCTGCTCCAAAAATAGATAAAAAAGCATAATAAAAGTTCACGTAGGCTAACTATGTTATACGCTTTCTGAAGTCAAATTGTCGTTTTGAAACAGACTGAAAATTACGTCATCATAAATAATTAATTTAGGAAATCTTTCTTGTCGGCTGGGGTCACCATTCATTTTAATTGCAGCCTACAGAAAAGAGTAGCTCTCTAGATACACACTGTAACTATTTTGTGGAAGTATGAGTCAAAAGACAAGACGGTCAGGAGAATGACAGAATTGTCATATTTGGGTGAACTATGTCTTTAAAACCGCAGAAAGATGCCTGTTTTGACTGCAGGGGTCACTGTGAGTCTATGTTTGATTTTTATCAGACCTGCCTTTCAACGGTTCTCAAGAACAGAAACAAGTAAAGCGCTTGAATTCACTTGAATTCACAATCTCTTTCATAATTCATTTCATAACATATTTACTGACATATTGCTCAAGACTTACTGATATAAGTAAATAAAATTATAAGTAAACTTTACTTGGAGTAGCCTATTGTTAATATTAATCATAAAATATTATATTTATATATATATTGATCTTAATAACATCCGTCTTTAAATAAAAATTTTTGAAGTGTACCTGACATAAACTTGCAATAGTTCCTCTTTAGTACAGTTTAGTATCAGATATTCTTAATTAAATCTTTAGTTGCACTTCAAGCTTGTACTTCTGCACAATTAAAGTTTATTGAGCTCAAAGTTATTTGTTCCAGTTTAGCAAAAGTACAATTATGAGGTATTTCTATTCAGTACATAAATAAATATAAATGTATCTTTAGTACTCTCAGCATATGAAGTACATGTACTTTAAATACTTTAAAAAGTATATTATTTACACCTAGTGTTCCTTCCTCTTCTATTTAAACATCTTACTTATTTCCTTGCTCATGTTACTTTTTCTTCTCTAGTTAGTTTGTAAAACAATAATTTATTCAATGCATTTATTTTTGTGCAAAATTGTATGAGCATTTGTAAAAGACGTCTCTTATGCACACAAATCATAGTAAATGAGTAAAACCAGTGCTATTATGAAATAGTACAGTTTCAAAAAACTGTTTCAGGGTTATTTTATTTTATTTTTAAACGTTAAATTATTTCTGTGATGCAAAGCTGAATTTACAGCATTACTCATCCAGCATTACTAGTCTTCAGTGGCATGTTTTTTTAAATATTTTTTGATGAACAGATTGCTCAAAAGCTAAACTAAATCTTACTGTATAAAGCTATTTCTTTCTTTCATTTGAACTGTGTATGTTTTCAACTGCTCCAGCTCAGTCCAACACTCAGTCACATTTTAGACTCCATAACCTGACCTGCTCCATAGTTTCATCTGGCAAGCGAGGCCTTTCAGCAACAGGTCATGTGCCCCTGCCGTTTCCAAGGAAACATAAAGTTCCTTGTGGTCTACCCACTCGGGTTACAATGCTGCACCACAAATGACCGTCCTGTCATATACAGATAACGCACCCTGCAGGCTCTCCGAACACAAGCGAGTTTCAAAGACGGCTGCTCGTCGACGTACCTTAGTGTCAGAGCAGCAGCAGGTGGCCACACAGACCCCCATAGAACGAGCTGCTTTCACCTGCCCGTCTCTCCTCGGCCTCTCCACTTGGTTCGCGGAGAAGGGAACAACAAGTAGTTGCAGCCAGCAAGGTGTTGTAAAAACAGACTGGAGGAGGCGGGGAGAGATGCACATAACAGATTTGATATCCATCAGTGCTTCTGCAAACCTGGATGAGTCACTGGTCTCAGAAAGAAACACAGTGCAGGAGGGGGAACGAGGGGAGGAGGGCTCTGCTCTCTCCAGGGAGAAGAGAGGAGAGCTGGCTGTCTTGCGTGTCATTCGTGAGGACTAGGCAGGAAAGAGGGAGATTAGGAGTGTCTGGGTGGGTGGGATTGAAGATGATGGGGAGGAAGAGGGGATAGAGAGAGAGAAAGAGAGAGATAGACTGATAGAGAGGGAGAGAGGGGGTTTGTTTGTTGTTTTGTATTTGGCTCATCATCACTCTTGAAGTAAGGATGGACGGAGGAACCAAGTCCACAGAGACCTGAATTCATTAATCGAGTCGCATCTTCAGATTCTCTCTCTCTCTCTTTCACTCTTTCTCTCTGTTTTTGTTGAGTATGCCTGGATCTAGAGAGTGGCATGTTGCTCTGGATGGGAAGTGAGACAGTGGGGCGAGAGTAAGAGGAGGATGGCGTACACACAGGTGAGTCCCATCACACTCTTTCTGGATTACACTTTTCATCTTCATATGTGGATTCTTTCCGAATCTGAATCTTTCAGCTAAGGATTGTTTCTGGTCAAGGCCTTAATCCGTTATTGTTGTTTATGTATCATTTGTGTGTTATTAGTTATGAAATAGAAAGGTTGGATGAATTCACATTCAAACTACATCTTTTTATGAGTGTTAAAAACTAAATGACCGCTGATTTCTGTGCTTCTCCGGATATTGTGTAGATTTACACACCATAAAGGTACAAAGGTGCTGTCACTGGGGCGGTACCTTTTCAAACATATTAGGTTCAAATCTGTACACTTTAAGTACCTTTAGGGTACCAAAATGTCCCCTTTTGGTACAAACATGTACCTTTGGAAAAGGTACCGCTAGCTTTTGTACCTTTATTTCTACATCTTTTTAGCAGAATCAATGTATCTCTTTAAGTAACGAAACTCATTTAGGGCTAACGAGTGAAACCATTATTTATATTTTTGATCACAGCAGACATACAGACATACTCAGAGGCATTTTTTTGTGGTTTAAGTGTGAATGCAGTGTAAGCTCCGTGGTCTGTGTGCTGTGTTGAGATTCATGGTTTGGGAATAGCAGTTGCTGGAACTGGCCGTGTGGACCGGTGGGAACTAGGGACAGTCGCCCCTTCATCTCAGTGACCCTAATGCGTCATCTGTGCCTGCGGCAGCAAGGTGCGGGCTGGGAGCGCCAGGAGCTCGTATCTCTGTTGCCATGGTTACAGCCACAGCTAATTGCTTAGACAACATTGGGCCGCTGATGAGGAGCAAGAGAGCTGGACTGAGGTTGAGAGCAGGAACAGGGGGTGGGGAACTGGAGAGAAATAAACCTGTAGATATTCTCAAGTGTTGAGAGGAAGGGGTAAATAACCGGACCGGGGGGAAAGAGTAGATAAGCAATCAGATGTTTGTGTTGATCTTATACATTTATGTGTTTTGGAATCGTTCCCTTATAGTCTGATAAATATATTTTTTTTATATTCATTATTATTTAATTTTATTTTTTTCAGATCAGTTAAAATATGACTTGGCAACAAATATTACTGTTTAAGGGAAAGGGGTCAAAATGCACCAAGGCTGTAATTATTTCATAACTTTTAGAATTGCATAAATGTTCAAATGTATTTTATTACTGTGAGGACAAAGCAATACTGATTAATAGTCTTTACTTATGATTTGACAATTAAATGCATTTAAACTATGTTGTATGTTCACATGAGCATAAGAAAGATATACTAATATTCTTTTTTATTACTATTAATATTATTTAAAAATAAAATCAGGCAAAAGATTTCTGACAAGTTTCATTGATGCTAATAACTAAAATAGTTTTTATTACAATCTTCTGTTATCACTTAACCATTTTTGTTTTCATTCCTGTACATGACCTCGCTCCTCTGCTGCAGTTGGAACCCATCAATGAGGTATGTACACAAAATCTCCTATTTTTATCTTATCTCTTCATTAATGATGGTAGGGGGGGTTTAAGACAATCAGAGTTGTCTTAAAATTTCTATTCTTGGGGTTGATTTTTTATTTTTATTTAAGCAAGATCAGCATCCTGTCTCAAGTCATTCATTATTTAAGCAACTATGCACACATTCAGCCTCAGCGGAAGTGAGAGTGACCTGGCTTTTTGGAGCGAGTAATCTTCATGATTTTGTTGTGTTCTTCTGCCTCTGTGAAGCAAGTTGTGTTGGACATAGACTAATATGTCTTTCATGAAGAACCTCGATCCAAACATCTGGTTCTGGTCTATTTAATAATGGCACACCGAGTGACTAAGGGGAGTTTGTCCCACTCAACTTCCTGTTTTATTTGAAAGTAAAATTGTGATTACACTGCCGTTTAAATGTATTTATTTTTTATTATTTTTATGTTTTTTAGGAGAAATTACTTACCCTCAGAAAAGCTATATTTTTGATAATAATTTTTGAAATATTACTATATTCTGTGATGAATTTTCAGAATCATTAATTCAGTCTTAAGTGTTAAATGATTTTTCAGAAAGATTCTAATAGCTTTACTCGATACTCAACATCTGTCATAATTATCAGTGCTGAAAACATTCTTAATATTTTTGTTAAAATTGTGATGCATTTTCTTCTGTCTTCTCAGCACATTCAAAAGAAAAGCATTATTTTTTAAAAATCTGAATCTTTTCTGACATTATAGGTTATAGGAAATGTATTTAATGATGCAAGTATCTAATTAAATCCCTCCATTTTTGGTGGATTAGCTCTGATTTGTTCAGTTTGCTACAAAGCCAGCCTAGAATAGAAACTTTCTATTATAAAGATGTAAGAATCTCTCCGGGGCTCGTGCTACATTCAGATGTTGTGGCTTCAAGCTGCAGTTGACTAGAGAATTACCCGCCAAAAAAAGGCTGTTAAGCACAGATGATTCATAACATTTTTATTTTCATAATATGCCATGTATGTATAGTCTACATCCACCAGTCGCTGTTTGTGATCTTGTTCTCAGGGTATTCTGTCCAGACTGTCTGACTTCCTGTTGTGTCGCTGGTCGTGCCGCTCCTGTTGGCAGTGGTGCTGGGAGTGCAGCTGCTGTCAGTCCACTGATGAAGAGGTGGAGATTCTGGGGCCTTTCCCAGCTCAGACTCCATCGTGGCTGTGAGTACACACCCATACAACCCTCATACAGCGCTCACACGTCACAAATAACCCAGAACAATTCATCATTCATCTCATCTGTCTACTCTCTCTTCATAACTGTCAGGCTCAAATTAAAACAGACTGAGATTGAATACACACTGTTACTGAACAAATCTCAAAGGTACCGTTTGTCAAAGGCTTGTTGATGATGGATTGTGTGTTCTGCTTTACTAGCCTCCTGCTTATTAAACAATTCACAATAAAACTGTACTATTTTAATTACTATGCTATACTACACAACGTACTATACACAGGTTTAGGGTTGGTAAAATTTCAAACATCTTGATTTAAAATGCAGTATATTGTAAAATATTAACATTGTAATGTATTTTAAAATGTAACCTATTCTGACAAATCATCAGTGTCACTGAACCATGATACATTATTGTCAGGAGCCTTTGATAAAAAAGTTCAAAAGAAGCATAATATATGCATATTATGTATGTATGTGTAATATACTAATGAGTGTAAGCTTCTTTGACTGCTTAAAATTTCAATTAACCTGCTAAATTTTAACTACTGTTAACAAAGTGGTAAACCGTGTATCTTTAGTTTTAGTCATTGGTTTTCCGGGGTAATGGAAGTGGTATTGATGCAACAGATGGCTTTCCTGAGACGTTCTAGGAAAGTGCTTTTCTGTTCTCCGTTACTCAAGCTCCTAATGACTGGGGTGTGGAGCTATTTGTGTTCCCAAGCAAGAACAGAGAGGGTAATATGATTTAAATGGAGACGTGACTCATATATTAGCAGGGATAATTTGTTGTTTGAATGCAAGCAGTCAGCTCAGGCTGTCAAGCTTGTTTTAAGCATCCTTTTAATGACATCATTCAATGACTTTAACCAGGACAAAACAAAGGTGGCCATAAATGTCTGTTTTTCCATTTTGCAATATGCATTATCACCAATTTCCTGTTGTGAAATGTCATTCAGACTTAAAGAATGGAGTCGATGTGGTCACCAGAGACTACTGACTTGTGCTGGTTTGACTGAGATCATGCTGGGTGGGAATTGAAAGCTTGTTTAAAACCGAAACCAAATGGCTGGATTAGCTGCAAGATTTTTGATTATGAGCTTCCAGGAACAATGTAATCATGGTGCTCAACTCATAACATATTGGAGATACAATGGCCTGTACATCGTTTACAGAACTGTTCTTCCAGACTGTGATAGTACAGTCATGACATATACCTCACCCTATAAGTCCAGCCACTCTCATTACCTCAGATCGCTCCTAAGGCCGTTTGTTTTAGAATCGCCCGTTGCTATGACAACTATCTCCCTCTGAGCTGTAGTCATGGACACAAAGGGTCCTTGATGATCCCCAAGGGATGACTCGGAATCAGGTCTGTACAAAGATATCCCGTGCAGAATATTCTGTCGTTGGGAAACAACCAGATCAACCAGATTAGAGCAGGATGTTGCAACATATATTACACAATACTGGGCAATAATGTGAGTGCACATTCATTAAGACATGGATACAGTCACAGTGTCAGATATGCACAACGAATATGAGTGCTGGATTTTAAGATCTTTTTTTTTAAGTGCATGCTGAGTGGTTCTGTTCTTTTTAGCCTGTATTATTTTTTGGTTTATTTAAGTTTTCATTATTTGTCTGCTTTTATTTATTATTAGGCCACATTGGTTATTAAACCCTGCTTCTCGTCATATTTAAGCAGTGTATAAATTAATATCCCATCAGTAGTTTTCTCTTCCAAATGTGGTATATTTGCATGAATTGGCACTTGGTTAAATAGATGCTAGCCTGTAGCTCAAACTGTATTACATTGCACTAGCAAAGACAAGGTTATGGGGTCGATTTCAAAGGGGTTTATTAATTGAAAAAACTGAAAACAGTACCTGGAGAAGCTGTTTTGGAGACAACTGGATAAAATGCACTACCCTTTTAAAAGTTTGGGGTTGTTAAGATTTTTGTTTTATTTATTTATTTTCTGTAGAAAATTTTATTCAGCGAGGATGCACTGAATTAGTCAATATAACAGTAAAAACGTACATTGTTACTAAATATTTCTATATCAGATCAATTCTGTTCTTTTGTATTCCTGTTTCGTAGACTGGCATTTGAGTTCAAAACCATATTTTTTAAAGCATTTGTACTCTGGAGTCTGGTGCTGGCTAATCATAAAAAAATATGGCCTTGGCCTCGACTTGAGATGGATTTGAGTCAAAGTTTGGAGCTCAACGCTGTCCTGTGTATCAAATATCCTGAAAAAAATGTTATAGATTCCTGGAAAAAAATATGCAGAACAACTGTTTTCAGCATTTATTAAAAAAGGAGATGTTTCTTGATCATAAAATCATCATATTAGAATGAAGGATCATGTGACAACAAAAACTGATATAATGACAATTCAACAGTTCAGAGGAATAAATATATTAAATTAATTAAAATAGTAAATAATATTGTTTTGTTCTGTTTTTCTGGTCAAATAAATGCAACTTTGACAAACATTTATAAAACATTAACACCCAGAATGTTTGAATAAATAAAATAAATGTGTTGGCATTTTCTACAGGAAGTGTGTCAATGAATGCAATGACGAGAAAGGCACAAATTCTCACATCGTGGTCGAGAACCATGCTTCACCTACTCAAACTGACACCACTACAAACTACAGGCCGCCCCCCGCAGAAACGTCCCGGTCCACCTTCACCCTGGCAGGCCAGCTCTCCAGTGAGTTCATACTCAAGTCTCTCTTTATACAGAATAGAATGATGGCTTGAAAATGGCTCTCCTTTTTGCAGGTCTGAATGCCCGACGGCCAAGCTCCCCCGTGGTGGATGTAAAGCCGATTGAATTTTGGGCCATGGGCCCCCGGAAGGAAGTGGTGCAGCCCCTGCGTAAGCCCCCGACACCGCCAGATGACTACTTCCGCAAACTGGAGCCGCATCTTTATTCTCTGGACTCCTGCAGCGATGATGTTGACTCTCTGACGGATGAGGAGATCCTGGGCCGCTACCAACTGGGCATGCTGCACTTTAGCACACAGTACGATCTAATTAACGCTCACCTCATCGTCCGAGTCATTGAGGCCCGGGACCTGCCCCCTCCCTTAACATGCGATGGTACACGCCAAGACATGGCCCACTCAAACCCCTATGTGAAGATGAGCCTGCTGCCCGACCACAAGAACTCCAGGCAGACCGGTGTTAAACGCAAGACCCAGAACCCGGTATTTGAAGAGCGCTTCACTTTTGAGGTCCCCTTCCTGGAGGCCCAGAGACGCACCCTGCTGCTCTCCGTGGTCGACTTTGACAAGTTTTCACGGCACTGCGTCATCGGGAAAGTGTCTCTTCCTCTTAGCGAGGTTGATCTCGTGAAGGGAGGACACTGGTGGAAGGCCCTGGTGCCCAGCTCTCAGGTAATACCACTTGCCTGAGTCATTTTTAGTCATTTTAGGTGTGGCGCTTGTACAATAACTGAGAGGTTAGGTCACATAGAATTAGATTAAGTTATTTAGCAAAATGTGAAATCATTGTAGCCATACTTCAGAATGTTCTGTTTTATAAGTGTGCACAGCATAGTCCTAAATATCTCTGTTCAGGATGTGCTATATGTACAGTCATGCTTAGCCACATATTAACCTACACTATTGTTCCAATTGTGCGAGAGAATGTTTTTTTTTTCATTTTTTTTTCATTTAAAACAATTTCTGTTTTTATATTTTTTAAAATGTAATTTGTGACCCTGGACCACAAAACCAGTCATAAGTAGGAACAGCCAACATTATACATTATTTTGTCAAAATTATGTTTTTGTTTTTTTTTTTATGTCAAAACTCATTAAGATAATAAGTAAAGATAATTTTAAATAATGATATTTTGTAAATTTCCTATGGTAAATATATAAAAACTTAATTTTTGTTTTGATTTTTTGCACCCTCAGATCAGATATTTTCAAATAGTCAATATTGTCCTATCCTGACAAGCCATTTATCAACGGCAAGTTTATTTATTTAGATTTCAAATTATGTATATATCAATTATAGGTCAATATAAAAAATGACCCTTATAACTTTTATGTTTTTTTTCAGGATTGGAAAGTTCAAAAGCACTAATTAGAAATTGAAATGTTTTGTAACATTGTAAAAAAAAAAATACTGAAACTTTTAATTCAGTGCATCATTGCTAAATAAAAGCACTCAATTCAAAATAAATAAATAAACAGACTCAAAATCTTTAAATGATAGTGTATTTGTATTAGTCTCTGCCTCTGTCTATTTTTAACTGTATACTTTCACATGTGGAAATGTTTAATTGTTAAGCTTTAATTGCAGTCTTTTACACCTAAAAAGATGCACGAGTGTTAATCAGCTGACATCATTATCAAGACAATGATTTCTCGATGTGATGTTTTCCAGAACGAGGTTGAGCTTGGAGAGCTTCTTCTGTCCTTAAACTACCTGCCCAGTGCTGGCAGGTTAAATGTGGACATCATCCGAGCAAAGCAGCTGCTTCAGACGGACATGTGCCAAGGCTCAGGTAAATGTATTTCAATGTGTTCCTCTTTCCGCTCTCTACAGCGTCAAAGGACTTATAGCAGAGCTTCAGCGACTTGCTTTGTCTCTGAAACAACTTTCCTTTTATGCTGACATCACCACACGTGCCATGCGATCAAGTTAACCAATAGTCAAATAGCTACTTAATATTTGTTTTAGCAAATTCGCCATTGGTCCTGCTCCATTTTGGTACGTAATGCACACATTCATGTTCTAATCAGTTCCTGATGGATAAAATCGAGTCCTGCCCAGATTTTCCCCCACCGAGTATCCCGTTTCACTGAGAAATATGCTACATTACAAAAACTCAGCTTGTCTCAGAAAGCAATTCATGTTAACTTTAACCCAGTTGTTTCGTCTCTGTGTCCAGACCCTTTTGTTAAGGTGCAGTTGGTGACAGGCCTTAAGTTGATGAAGAGTAAGAAAACGTCCTGTATGAGGGGCACCATTGACCCCTGCTACAACGAGTCCTTTAGCTTCCGTGTACCTCAAGAGGAGCTGTGTGAAGTCAGTCTTGTGTTCACAGGTACTGCTTTGAAATTATTAATACTGATAATAATTAGAAATGTTTTGAGCAGCAAATCATTATATAAGAATGTATGTGACACTGAAGAAAAATGAAAATTCAGAAAAATTCAGCTTGGCGTCACGAGAATAAATGACATTTTTAACACAATTAGTGTAATGTAGCTTGTGACCCAGGGCTGCTGTGGGGCACCTCATTAAGGTTCATTTAAATTCCAATAGGATTTATTCAATTACAGTTGCTGCCAGTCAGAGGCTGACCCGGACAGTTGCTCATGCAGAGATTTTATGCACCGGTACACACTGACATTTAATATTTGCTCTCGTCACCCAGGTGCAGCCATGCACAGGGCTGATGGTGGCCTGCGATCATAACCTGCCATTTGAGACAGTACAGAGCAGTAAGCCCAGTCCAACGTGTAGTTTATGCTGGTTTACTCAGAGCTAGGTCAACAGTGATGTTTACAGACAGGTATGTCTCACACTAAAGTGTGAGTGCAGCCTCCTGTACCCCTTCTAGGCTGGTCAGCATGTGTCTCTCCCAGTCATACCATCCAGGGCCGTCTGCCCACCGCTTCTCTCTGATGTTTCAGACTACAAAGCCCTGCAATCAAACACTGCCTGCAATCTCACCCCTGCTGGGCCTCTGTCTCTCACTCCTGGTGCTTTTGAGGAGACTCTCTCTCTTGGATCCCTTCTTTAGCTCAATCTTTATTATCAGGTCTTTAACTTGTATTTCTTTGCAATTCCTAGAGTCATTTTTCACAAGTACGACTTTAACTGAAGGATCCCGCTGACAGAGCAGGTAATGGGAATTTAATGGTGGTGTTATGTCCATATGCTATCTTTAAGCAGTGAGGGGAAACAGATCTGAATCTCGTCAGGCAACTATGCACATTGGAAGGAGTCAAAATTGTGCCCAGTGCACATATAGTCATAGATGGATAGCATTAACTAGTGATCAACGACTTTTTAAACTGTTCTGTAAATGTCATAATATGTTTACACATAAGTTTTCATAAAGCACCTATAAGCATCATTTCCATGACTATACTATACATGTAGTAAAAACATTTAGGGCCGGTTTCCCGGATAGGAATTAGATTAAGCCAGGACTAGACCTTTGCTAATTTAAGAATTGATTTAAGAATTTTTAGAAACATGTCTTACACAAATTGATTATCTGTGAGCATTTTAAGACCAAA
The DNA here is from genome assembly GCA_032353835.1 of Enteromius viviparus. Lineage (NCBI taxonomy): Eukaryota > Metazoa > Chordata > Actinopteri > Cypriniformes > Cyprinidae > Enteromius > Enteromius viviparus. The sequence continues at coordinate 9,692,931 of JAUCNO010000710.1, read as the reverse complement.
CAATGACAATGATGTATTTATATATGTAAGATATCTCAGTGCAAGTCTTTTCCAGTTTAGTGACAGCTCTTAACATTTATTTTAATGTAGGACTGATCTTAAACTCTGCCCCTTAGTGTTGTAGACTAAGGTAATTAGATTTGAGTATATAAAAACACTTAAGATTTAAGTATTTAAGAAAACAATAGTAATGTTTATATATTAATTATAAATATATTTATATATCATATATATTTGAGTAATATAAATATATAAATGTATTTACATGTAAATATTTTTCAAATTATATGCTGTATGTGTGTATTTATATATACATGATAAATAAACACAATACACAAACTTTGATTTTTAATGTGATTAATCGTTTGATAGCACTAATTTTTAAGAAAATCATTTTTATTGAACAATGTAGTTGTATTATTAAATAGTTAACTAAAGTAATATCAGATTACATTATTTTTTAAAAACTGCACGTTTGTTGTATTTTAATAATGCTAATTGTTCTCTAAAATAATTAATGTATTATTTATTATTATTATTATTATTACAAGTAAAACATTTTTATTAGAATATGATACAAATTTTAATAAATCAAAAAATAAAACAGATTTCTAAATCAAGAAATCAGATATTATTTTAGTTAACATTCTAATAATACAAATAAAATTAGAATAGTAACAATAGCAACAACAATAATAGGAACACTACAGTAATTATTTGTATATTATTATTATTATTATTATTATTATTATTATTATATTTGATTAATGTATTGTTTATTTACTTCATATACCAATATTTAAGTGAATATTTTAATATAGTACTAACATCCAGTGTAATCTGATATTTATGTTTATGTTAGGTTATGTTTAGATTTCTCTTAACTTTACTTTTCAAATACTTCCCCTTTCATGGTTCATTTGGAGTAGGAGACATTCATGCATTATAAGATAACTCTTGACGCCTTTGTTTCCTAAACCTCAGTATTTCCCATTCTTAAGCAGCAGTAATGATCTGTACCTCATCACAGTTGTGGTTTTATCAAATATGAACGAGCCCGAGCAGCAGAGTTCCCTCAGGATCATTAAATGTGACATAGCTGGTGATGTGATCCTCTCAACATAGCCAGTGCAGTCCTAACACACACCACGCCTGTTCCTGTGCTTCCAGATCATGATGTCAGCCATCCAGACAGCTCAGACTGTGTTTTCTAGCTGACGTGTGGTTTGCAAACCATGAAGACAGAAGAATATGGTTTAAAAAACTTGTTTATTTGAATTATTGGATTATACAAGGAAGAAAGTTAAATATTGACAGGTTGGATTGTTTTAGTTATTCCTACTGGACAGAAGTAGTCCAGAGAACATGTCAAAAATGAAAAAAGATCAAAATTTTGGATGACATATACTGATTTCTCATTTCGTGCAGTTACATCGAAAGGGGACTGAGCTTTTAAACTTAAAAAAGGATGCAAAAGGCAGGGGTATTGTAGTTACTGAAAAATAAAAACCATAAAATTATTCAAAATAAAATAGATGTTAACCTATATATATATATATATATAAATATATATTTATTTTTTATATAAATACTGTATATTCATCTATTAAGCAGACACATTTCGTTTTAGTACAACTATTTGAAAATCTGGAATCTGAGGGAGCAAAAATATCAAAATGTTGAAGTTGTCCAAATAAAATGCTTAGCAATGCATATTACTTATTAAAAATTATATATTTACAGTAGGAAATTTACAAAATATCTTAATAATTCAATAATTTTGACCCATTCAGTGTAGTGTTGTGCAGGCTACTTCTGACTGGTTTTGTGATCCAGGGTCACATAGTTGTACAATATTACCGTTTTTACTGTATTTTTAAAAAAACAGTAAACCAGTTATTTTTTGAGAAAAAGAAAATGATATAATAACATATGGCTTCTTAAGGCTTCTGTGGAGGTTTGTATCACCTTGTAAATGGCTTAGTGTTAGTCCGATTACTCAAATGTGCTAAAACAACTAAAACTGAAAAACATTCAAAGCTGTATTTACTTTAAAAAAGTAAACTGTATAAAAACTTGCTACAAAATTACTATAACTTAAACTAAAAGTAGCAAGTGTTGGGGGCCCACTTAGAGGGTAAGTTTAGTCTCCAAGATGAAGAAAAAAAAAAACTTCTGACACGCTACCGCAATAGAAATAACAACTTAAAATCATTTTTTGTTGGTGAAAATACTAGTGGCCTAAGAGTTTTGCCAAGTACTGTACCTTCAATAAAAAATCTTGTGAAATTACACAGAATGTTATATTTATTTCAGAAAAGACAACAATAAATTAAGTAAATTAACGTCATTGGACCTCCTTTAACCCAGACCATTTAGGAGGCCATACATTTTTGGCCCAGGGCTGACTTGACACACACTTGTTTTGTAATACAGCACAAGAGTCATGTGTGATATTCAGTCTAAAGGCTCTTAAAGCAGCTCTTCACGAAAAATAGGAAAGTATCCTTTTTATGTGGTTTAATGCACACCTTAAATTCCTTCATCAGTGATGTGGAAAAGGACTAACCGAGATGAACACGCTTTCACTACTAGCTTTAGTTCAGCCACAGTGAGGTGAAGGAGTCATCGGCATGTGGTAGGATAAAGTGCTTCTGAAGAGCTGATGTTGCCTGGTGACGGCGTATCACCAGCTCTGGTCTGCAGCTGAAGTCGTGATGCTGCGAGATCCTTGTCTGGAGTGCGGCTGCAACATTGACTGCCACCTCTGGGCTTTGTGACAATATTGTTTTGCTCTTCCTGCTGTTTTCCCAGCACTCCACTTCCAGTTACAGGAAAGAGAGGAAAATCACAGAGAAGAGAAGTCTTCAATCTTGTTTATGAGCAATGATGAAATTAACAGGGCCTTGTACTCTGACCCGACTCCATTAAGAAAATTGGATTTGAGGCAGAGAGAAACAGATTGACATGAATAATAAGACAAAGAGAAGAGAGGACACAGTTGTGTTACTATTACTGTAGTATGATTGATTTACTCTTATAGGCTAGTTATTAATAATTTGAATTGAATGTTATTTTGGTATATTTGTAGTTAAAGTATTAAGAATTATTTTGTATTTTATTCTAGG
>JAUCNO010000710.1:9659308-9686137 GCA_032353835.1 Enteromius viviparus | reverse complement strand
ATTCGATCAAAAGGGTGCTTCTACTAAATACTGAGCAAAGGGTCTGAATACTTAGGACCATGTGATATTTCAGTTTTCCTTTTTTAATAAATCTGCAAAAATGTCAACAATTCTGTGTTTTTCTGTCAACATGGGGTGCTGTGTGTACATTAATGAGAAAAAAAAATAAACTTAAATGATTTTAGCAAATGGCTGAAATATAAAAAAGAGTGAAAAAATTAAAGGCATCTGAATACTTTTCGTACCCACTGTACATACAACAGTGACGGCAGGACAATGGGGACAAGGAATTGGAGTGAAGGGGAGATAAATGTAAATGGAAGTGCCTGGAGAAAGCCCTTCATCATCACTGCAGAGATGGAGATGAGCGAACATCTTGTTGCTACACTGTGATTGAATGATGTTGAGGTGTCAGTGTAGACTATTAACAACTGGATAAACTATCTTAGGTCTGAGGTTAGTTTTCCAGTGTAGGAATCTTACAGACGAACGGAAAGGCCTTATCACAATTGTTGTCATTCCAAGACCTCAGTGCTGCAAAAGATAGAAAGATGCAAACAGTTTCTTCATTTTGTGCTGTCCTGACATATTTAGTGGGGTTGTCAATCATCTATATATATCTCTTACGGTATATCTCTTACATTTTTACTGGTTCCACAAAAATCTTGACTGTAACATTGATAATTATATGTTATTCGAGCAATAAATCAGTATTTTAGAATGATTACTGAAAGACTTAAGAGTGGCTAAAAATACAGCTTTCCCATCACACTGTTAAATTACATTTGAAAATATATTAAAATGGAAAAATAATATTTATAATATTTTACAATATTACTGTTTTTACTGTATTAATTAAATATAAACTGCAGCCTTGGTGAGCTTAAACACTTATTATAAAAAAAATGTATTTAATGTTAGTTATCTTAAAGGGTTACCCCACCCTAAAAAGAAAATGAAAAGAAAACAAAATAACGATTAGCCACAGTAGCATCACCGTAGTGCCATTTTGGACAGCATCCGGTGGACACACATTACATACATTAGACACAATGGAAAGATACACTGTTTGTACAAATGAAAGCATAAATACACAAGACATGTCTTTCCATTGTGTCTAACACAGAACCGCGTAATGTGCGTACCCCGAATGATCTACAAAATGGCACTACGGTGATGCTACGGTAACAAATCTTTAAATGAAGTCATTATTTATGTCTTCTTTTTGTACAAGAAGTATTCTCGTAGCTTCATAATATTACAGTTGAACCACTGATGGCAGATGGAGCATTCAGACGACGTCTTTCATATTTTTCTGCACCTTGTCAGTCGTAATTGTTTGGCAGTCAATGGAACAAGCCATTTTTTCATCAACAATTTCTTAAATTGTGTTCTGAAGACAAACAAAGCTTTTTTGGGGTTTGGGACAGCATGAAGGTAAGTGATTTTAATTTTGTGGTGGATTAACCCTTTAACTGGACTAAATTACCTAAACTTATGTGTTATGTGATTCAGAAAAATGTGAACTCACCACTGTTTTGTCTGTACCAGATCTCCACACAATCTTCCTCCTGAGGGATTCGATGGATGCCATCATCTGGTTGATTTCCATCCCAGTAACTGTATTCAAAGGGTGACCCGTCTGTCCACTCCATAGTGCCCTCCTGCCGACAAACTTCAATTAACAACACTATCACCTTGCTCCTTGACCCTGAAGTGATAACTAAAATCTTCAGTTCAGAGCTTTGGTGCTTTCTGGATCATTTGTTACAACATCATCCATTAACGATCTACCTCAACTTGTTGCTAGACCAAAGTGTTGGTTCACTACTGATCAAACGTCACTCAGAGAAAGTATATTTTCCATTCATTGGATTATTAGTGGCAGGATTTACATACTGGGCTTAACCTTTTGCAACACACACACAAGCTATGTCAGTCACGTAGCTGTTAATGTTTTAATCCATTACTCATAACCGCTTCAGACTATAAAACATCAGTGAATCATTGAAAACATAGTATTTTGTGTAGCTCTTAATATTTACCTGTCTTCTATCATGAAGGCCAATCCAAATATCTGTTGGAATTCCTGGTACACGGCTGTTCACAAGATCGTACACAAACACATTTTCCTCCCAGCTGTGAAAATATATATTTTAATAGAAGCTCCAGAAAAATCCTGTACTGTAAGACACATGGCAGCACTGTCTGTCAGTAACGAGTCCATACCTGTGGATGGAGGTAAGTTTGGCAGATTTGTGTCCGTTTGAGAACTCGGCACAGTACAGATCTGCCTCGGCCCAGGTGCGGTTCAAGGGGAAGAAGCGGTAACAGAAACCTTCAAACTCAGTCCAGAAGAGCGGACATGTGACAGGCTGGTTTAAGTCTGACAGTTGCAGAGGCAGTGCTGGAGCAAACGGTAATGACATTAAATCAGTTTTAATTTTGCAGTTCAGTGGCGTACACGAGCACTTAATAGGACAAACACTTACAAACACCATAAAAATATATTATTACGTTATCTGAAACAGCATCTGGAGAGTATTTAGCTGATCTTAAAATATAATGTCATTGTTTTCTTTCCACAGCACCAGTCTGCTTTCAATTTAGTTTGAACTGTGTAAGAGCTAAAGAAATTCTGTTATGCAACAAAAACAAATAACGGTTACACTTTCCACCAAAAAAATGATTAATCTTACAGTACAAATAAATATAACATTACAATAATTGAAGTCAGCTAAATGTAAGAAAAATGATTTGAAATTAAACGACACATGAATTGCAAGGTTAAGGAAAACAATTTAATTATTTAGTTGGCATTTATTCCCCAGCATAATTTGTTACAAAACTTTTCTTGCCCTTCAAATCTGAGTCATACTTAACCTTTAAATATGGTTTCACTGTTAGTCTGAGCGCTTGTAAATCAATAAAGCATTGCAAGTATAGCATTAATATCACATCCTCATTCACTGGGCACACTTGAAGCTATGCATTATAAACAGAAGCATCTATAACTTTGCAGAGCATCTCTGGTTTAGCCTGAGACTGTCTATTGCAAAGAAGCAAATTAAAGCATATTAACTGTGTCTGCACTGTATCCTTGTCTTTGGTTCTGGTGGCACTCACCTTGTGTGATCTTGATGTTTGTTGAAGGCAGAGCCCACACTGGGAAGACGGTGATCAGTAGGGCTAAACACAATTCCCAACAGAGCATGTTTAGTGCAAAAGAGGAGATTGAGATCTGGAGTGTGTGTGTGTGTGTTTGTGAGCATGTGCGTTGCAGCAGGACAGTGTGGAGTGTTGGGGAGATTAGAGGGTGTGTAAGCCTCTCTCTACCCCTGCCTTTTTGTTGGACTCTTCCTACTTGGTCAAGTCCAAAACACTGACATCAGACTGAGTAAGAAAGGGAAATAGAGAGAGAACCCAAGGGCCTAAAACTGATACATTACCCTAATGTAATGCTCCCTGGGCAGACGATTTACTACATACAATATCCTTCGAAAGTTAGGGGTCAGTCGGACTTTTTAATTTTTTTTTATAAATTAATATTTTACTCAGAAAGGATGCATTAAATAAATCAGAAGTGACAGTTAGGACATTTACAATGTCATAAAAATGTCTGTTTCAAATTAATGCTGTTATTTAGAACTTATAGCACCAAATCGGTGAAAAGTATTTCTGAAAAATCATGTGACACTGAGACTGCATGAGCAAATGACGCTATATGAAATAAACTACTTAAACTACCACAAAAACGTATGACCGAATGCCTTATCTATTTTAATATTCAACAGAACTGTTTTTATTTCAGATTCAGTTGAATTTAATATTTGAATTTATCAAAATGGAACTTAATTTAGCAATTAAAATCTCAGTCTAATTAAAGTCTCAGTGTTATCTGTATTATGTTGTTATAATATCATATTATACCATATATATCCTTTTGCAATTTAAACTTTTACATAGTTTTACATCACCAGATGGAAAGCATCTTATTCATATTATTGCAGAAACGTCAAACACAACTGACCTGTGATTCCTCATTAGCTTTTAACTTGTGAAATTGAATCCCCAAACATCATGGTCAACATGTTTGGCACCAGTGTTTGGGGTAAGTTATAAGTTAAATATGTAAATTAAGTAACGAGTTATGTAATCAGATTACTTTTTTAAGTAACTAGTAAAATAACGCATTATTTTTTAATTACATATTTTACCTTAAAAGTTATGTAACAGATTACTTTCCATGAAAAGTAACTAAGTAACATAATTTGTATGTTATACATAATTTGTACTTTTCAGGGAGTAATACAATATTTTAGCGCATTACCTTTAAAAGTAAAACTTTCCCCAGCACTGTTTGCCATAAAAACAAAGCAAATAAATTACTGTTAAATGTTTAACTTCAAATCTATGGAAACATTTCATTTGGTAATAATTTGTTGGAAATATCATGGCGTCCAGCTTCTCTGCAGAGTTATTGAACACCCACTTCACACTACTTGCTTAGTTCCATTAGTCTCCCCGGACACCGTCTTGCGTTTGATAGCATGTCTGCTTTATCTCATGGCCTACAGAGCCCATGCTATTAAAGGCACAGAGTTCCTCTTATCTTTGTGAGGGCTGCCGCCTATAAGAGCTAAGGGCAGGAGCGTGGCGATATGACTCATTCTTATACTGAAGAAGGACTCCTTTTAAGATTTTCAGATAGGATTGCTGCTAAATATGGTCTCTAAATAAGTCGTTCTGTATGTCCTGTAGCTGCATCCTGCCAGGTGTAGACTTATATCTAACATGCAGTACAATACAGGAAGGAGAGGCTTTAAATAACTTTTTTAACTTTTATTATCATTTACATGTAGGACTATTTCACTTTAAAGTAGCCATGTTCACACAGCACCAAAATTTGGTTGTCAATTCACTTTGTAATCCAGTTCTGTGCACACCTACTTCAAGTTAAAACTGAACTGAATTCTACAAAGAAAAGCCCCAAACATGCTTCGAAATAAGCTTTCCGATAAATAACATTGACTTAGTTCAAATGTCTTTGATTCCTGTCATTTTATTTTGGTCAAAAATAGTGGATACCAAAAATAGCAGTCTTCAGTTTGGTTGCAACTTGAAAACAGTAACTTTTTAGTAATATTTAAATGCAACTGTCACCTTTATACCTTACACCTTTACCTTTATAGTGTGTACGTGGCCACATGACTGGCATTAGCGTTTATCCAAACCGTCTTCATTCCCAAATTCATTCCCTGGATCACTGAGCTTTCACCCAAGCCAACAATGAGAAAGTAGTTCAGACATTTCCTGTGCATCATTTGGGCGTACCCACGACCTGATCGAGGAAGATGAACTGAGACGTGTGAGCTAGCTAAATATATCTTTTCTGAGTCTGGTATTGATTTTGAGTCAGTTCAAAGCCAGCTGATGTGCAGACATGAGATGAAACATAGCACCTCTGTTTTATTAGTAGAATTCCCAAAAATATGTTCTTGTACGTTGTACATTTTACATTGAAAAGGGATGATTCATACCGCAAAAATGTCTCTGGTTACCTTTTCTTACATTTTCCTACATTGCTTGTAATCCCTCAGGTGTAGTGCAGATGGTGTAGTACACATTAGATAAGCAACAGCTGTGACGTTCAGCACTCCCTGTTGCGGGACAGTCGAACAGCTGCATGTATTGTTAATTATAAGCGCTTTCTGCTGACCTCCATTGGGCAATTTCCATAAAATTATGCTTTCTGCAGTGCTTAGGCTTTTTTTCCCCTCAACAAAACATGAAAATGTGGCCAATAATGGTTTGCAGTATATAGTCTTAATTAACAGTCATAGTTAACTCAAAGGGTGCAAAACAGTTAATCTCTTTAAGTTATCAGCTGTCATCTCTGTGTACTGCTACAGTGTTTATTGTGCACATTGTTGCTTAGCAACTTCAAATCCATGCATTGAGGTGGGAAAGGGGGCCACAAAAAGCATAATATCACAGCTAGGCTCTGTGAAAGTGAATGGGTCGTTTGAATGGATCTCTTTCTAATTGCTGGAACAAGTGCGACGGCTTGAGTTTTACTGGATATTTCTGCAAGACATGATGGAAAAATGGAAGGAAAAAAAATATTGAACTGATGAATTCTGCTTTAGCTCCTTGCTACCATCTTGTGGTGGTATTATGCAATGTGGGTGTGGTGAATAGGCAGGCAAATAACACTTTGTCCCCAAAATAATAGCATTAAACTATACCAAACACAACTGGTTCTTATTAATGTTAATATTATATAGCAATTATCACAAGACAAAGTTTAAAGTTGGCTTGATAAAGAAAAAAAATGCTTTTTTGCATAAGATTAAAATCAGTTAATGTTGACATGGTCACACACCCAATGTAAACAATACATGATCACAAAATCTGCAGAAATATGTACACCAAGCATTCGTGCTGCAAACTGCAATGGGGTTGGTCTTTTTTTTTTGGTTTATTTATTTTGATTTAACAGGCACAGTGCTCAATAATCAAATGCAACATACTGTAAATAAGCCAGAGAATTTGCATCTGATGCCCCTTGCCAGATTGAAAAGGCAACCTAAAAATCTGAAACACAGGTAAGATATAACATATAAACATACAATAGCATTTACAATTACAAACAATAACACTACTAAGGATAATAATGGCAGTAGCCTATCATAAAAAAAATACTACAAAATTATCCTTAAATGTAAAACAAAAAATGTACTTCTCCTTAAATTAGTAGGCAGAGTATTCCAATAACCATTTAAAATCTAAAAAATCAAGCATCAACCAAATATGTAATATTATAGTCAATAAAGTTATTAATATAAATAATATATTAGTTAAAGTTATTATAGTTAAAGATAGATAATAGTTAATACATAGCAACACATTCTTAAACCAAAATGCATTGACATGAGAAATAAATGATTTCTACAATTAATGAATGAATGTGTTCAATATGCTCAAAACAAAATAAATTTAATTCAAGTGGGAAGCAAGTTTATTTTGCTTACTCCTATTATTTTTTTCTTGTTTGAAAGCCTAAAATCGCTTGATTTTGACCTAACAAAAAACAAGACTGAATAACAATTGTATTCTCATGTTCATATAGCCTATCTTGATTTAAAAACGTTTAGTTTTTTTGACAGTATGTAGGAATTGTGTTGTGAGCATAGTCGTCATTAACTATATGAACCCAAACATAATAGCCTATGCCTCCCTGAATCTAATGGCGAATGGGAAACTTTTACACTGTGTTTTTCAGGTAAACAGCACTGAAATGCTGTCTTGCGTCGTTTTCTTTTCTGTGTTTGAAGCTGTTCTTCGTTTTTCTCCATTTCAAGCACATCTTGTTGTCACTAGGCAACCACGCGGTGAATGGACATCTCAACAGATGTTTCTATTTTCTGCTCAAGTGAAGTTTAGATGAAATCTCACATTTAAATAATAAAAAAAATTATATTTAAATGACTATTTCCAGCTCAACCTACAGTTGCCACTTCCCATGCCAAGCTTCAAGTGAACGAACAACATTGGAGTTATTTTAAGTAAGTCCATGGCTCTGCCTTTGTGCGTGCAGGCACCATGGGAAATGTATAACGCCTCGGCATTTGCACTAATAACAAAAGAGCTGCAGTTATTTCTAGCCACCGACAGATGGGGCAGTCTCCGTGTGAACCGCAGCGAAGGAAAGAGTAGAGAAACCGATGGGAGGGTCAGGCCGCTGCCTCTCACTTTCAAACACACTCAGTGCATTTCAAACCTGTGCATGGACATAAACTGGACGGTGAAATTAGGGTTTGTTTGCGGACTCCTCCCGTGTTAGACGGGTCATGCTGTCTTCGCGAAGGTAATGAGCCGCAAAGCCCTCGGGTCTCGGCTGAGCAGCGCCCACAAACTGCAGCGAAACTGGAATGACTGGCAGCCCAGGTCAGTAGCGCACCACACGGCCGAGCGCTCGCACGACAGACCGAGGCTTCAGCGCGGCTTCGCTCTTCTGCGCCTCTTTATGAAACACAGCAGCGGTCTGTCTCCTCGTGTAGAGACTTTTTTTAAAGCGTTCATCTCGCATCACGTCGCACGATAATGAGGTTGAGCTCTGGTCTGTGGGAATAGTTAAACCGACAAGTGTCACGCGCGCATGTTCATTATTTCAGGCTGGTTAGCAGATGCTAGCATAAGCTAACTCACAAACAATCGGCGAACGCTGGCGATGTTTGTGCTTGTTCGCCAGCTTTGGCTTGTAGACTGAGTGGAAATGGGAGTGTAACCGCAGGGATTTGTGCGTTTTGACAAACACGTCTATGTGTCGTGGCGTTCATTTGCGGTTTCTGAGGAGAAACACGCATGTGGTCTGACGTTTAGCCACAAGCTGCACAAGGTTAATATTTCAACATTTGCGACGAAGTTATTAAGTCGAGTTACGTTAACTTATGTGTATCGCAGACACACGGGACAGTATTAGTCTCATACTGATTTCATACTATTTAAACTAACGTACTCCTGTGAAACTCAAATCAATCGCGACGCTCATGTCGCTAACCAGCTCCTTAATTTTCGTTGTGTCGCTTATTGTGATGCGGATTCCTAGCTTCAAACCTCACAGTTTAATTTCATATTTGCCATTTTTAAACCGCTTTAATTTGGACGTTTTCGTAGTTTAAACTGGACAAGCCAGTTGAAGCTTGGTCAAAGTCAGCCAAGTGTGCCTGTGTTTGTCTGGAGAGCTTAGGAATTGGCAGCGAGTACATTGAACTTTGAAAGTAAAAAATGTTTCATTTAATATTGTCTCCTAATCAAATAGTCAGTGTCCATTCGGTAACTTTAAACTAAGTAGTTGATCCTTGTGTTGAAGATGACCATTTACAGTTTTCAGATGAGTTGCATTATTTGAAACCATGTGGAAAAATGAAATCTCAGATGAACTGTCAAATGACGACTCTTTATCCATAAGTCCCGGATGCAGATGCAATGTTTATGAATAGCTGGAGAAGATTTATGAATTGTGCTCAGGATTTTGTGTCTTTGTCGATTTAAGGCGATTTAAGACAATCTGAATTTAGGATAAAGCCAGGTGCAAAATTATTTTTTCGTTTACAGAGGGATTTTAGGATATCTGTTTTCATTACCTAGGAAATTAAAATATACCTTCCATAGCCTTAACATTTTCTTTATAGTATTTCGAAAGAACACATTTCGAGGGACTAAACTAGCCCAAAATCTCAAAATTGACCACCGCATAAATAATGTTTTTGCCTGTAGTGTCTTTCCTTAATGCTTCAAATTGTGAGCACTAAGGCTGTCTGCCATGTTAGAAAAGTTCTATTAGTTTAACGTTTTTTGCAGATGAGGTAAAATTATCAACTTTTTTTTTAATCTCTGTGAACTGCTGGAATTTTAAATGTTGTTGTTGTTGTTATTATTATTATTATTACTATTACTATTAAAATTGTATTCACTCAAAAAAAGAGGTTAAGTTGTCTCGTTCAGTTAGTTCACATGTTTCAAACCTGTATGGCTTGCTTTCTTATTTGTATTGCAAATTTTTTAAATAGATTTTTATTAGAATATCCTAGCCCCATTTTTTCCAAAATAAAAGTGAATGAGCAATTATGTCAGATTGGCCAGCAAACAAAAAGTGTATATGATTATTGATATCTGAGATCAATGGACTTATCAGCATATCAACTTATCCACTTCTTTTGTCTGAATGATCCATTTGCAAAGTGAACTGATCCAATTTACTGTTTGCTGCTCCATAGAAGAAAGGCTGATGGATTTAGCATGACATGGTGGCTAAGACAATGTCAGTTTTTTAGTAATATAATTTGGTAGATAACGGGTATTATTTATTGTTCATTGAACTGGCAGTTTGTTACTTTTGCACGTGAATGGATATTTGTTTTGAGGTCAGTAAGATATTTTAAAAATATAAATATTTTAATAAAATGTTAAATTGATTAGAAGTGGCAGTGAAATCTTAATGTAATTTTTTTTTTTCAATCTTGTGATATTGTAGACTGGAGTAATGATGCTGAAAATTCAGTTTTGCCAAACAGTAGAAAAAAAAAAAAGGGGTCACCTCTGGTTATGCTTTTGCATGCAGGTATCAACGTGAATATGGACATAAATTGCTGTAGCCACTGATGGTGTATCGAATGTTTTTCAGAGGCGAAAGTTTGTCAGTCAGCCAGGACGGTGTGAAGAGCAGTGTCTCCAGAGACCGCGCTTCAGAAGTTCTTTTTGACATCCTGCACTCCGACCAGCCTGGCACCCCACCACTGCACCATGACGCCTTCACTGCCACAGACATACTCAAAGAAGGAGGTGTTTGCTTCATCTGGCCCTTTGTTTAGCCTGGCTTTAATCAGCTGGATTATGTCCGCCAGTGTATTTCACCTGCATTATTTTCAACATCAATACCATGTGATGTTCTGCTGGTCCGGTTTCTGACAGAATATTTGATTCCTCATCTATGTGTCACACTGTTTAAGTTTCCTTTTTTAGAAATAGAAAGAGAAAGTCACGTCAGAGAGTGTTTTTGTTTTTTGGAAGGTCCCAGACGTTCCCTGTGCAAATAAATCCCCAATTATGTTTTTTATTTTTTGTGAATATAATATATTTGTTCTATTGTTTATTTGCTTTATTTTTAATAGCGAGAAATTAAATAAAACAATAGTCACATTTAGATTATACCATATATATTTGTTTTTGTGCTCTGCTTACAAAAATAGAACCTACGTTAGTGACACAATTTTCCAGCGTGTGGTTTCTTTTAATGCCTGTTGTGGTGTTTTTGTAGGATTTTAAGAGTGTAAATGTTATTCCTTTAGAGAAGGGAACTGACAGTATTCTTGGTTTTTAGGTGGATATGACGCTGATGGAGGCCTCTCTGAAAATACTTATGGTTGGAAGTCGCTGGGGCAAGAGTTGAGAATCAATGATGTGACTACTGATATAACCACTTTTCAGCATGGAAACCGTGCTTTAGCTACAAAGGACATGAGGAAATCACAGGGTACATTCACACACTTCCAGTGCTCATACATAGCTTGTTTGGAATTAACTGCCTTGGTGCTTAAGTGGGGCGGATGAATTCATTTATTTACTAGCATCGCTTTCTCTTTCATGTCCCAGACCGACCGTTGGCTCACTCTGAGGAGTCCCGTCTGGCCAATCTTTTGCGGAGAGTGTCACGGGAAGATGACCGGGAACGCAGACTGGCCACTATGAAACAAATGAGGGAGTTCATTGTGCACTCTGAAAATAAAGTGGTACGGTCTGACATGCTCAAAAGGAGTTTTTTTGTGAATTATAGAATTAAACAGTTTTTAATCTGCTGTTTGTATTCGTACATTACAGGTCCTGGTGAAACAGTTGGATTCCATTTTGAGCACCCTGAATGACATTTTGAATGAGAGGTATGGCTGGACAACCTATTTTTAACACAATGGGGGGTTATCACAATTCACTCCATTGAGGGTATATTTAGCACTTCATTTTATGAAGTGTTATGAACACCTTACTGAGTCGCTAGTCATAGTCAATCTAACCAGCCATCATTACATTTTACCATATCTCGAATATGGGAATTTTTGTATCAAAAGACTGGGCGTTAGACAACCCATTCCACAGGATATGCCAATCAACACCAAGTTGTGTATGCTTTTCAGTGTTTCCCACAGACTGGTACCTTGTGTGGCGGCATATATGCAAATACATTCTCTGGCAATGGGACGCACTGTTGTGGTTGATATTAGGTTCCCTTGTAACACTGTACACAAAGCAGCTCTCCGTTTACAAACACTACTTTATCAGACATTGTGTACAAAATAAAGTAAAAAAACACATCCAAAATTATCTGAAGACAGTCGGGTTTCCTTCAGATATACAGCGATATAAAAACACCCCAACCGAGTTTTGATTCTGAAACATGCATTGGTCATGTTTATTCAAGGAAGTCAAAGCGTTTTGAAAAATCTGCGATTAATTTTGATATTGTGGCACGTTTCCACAAATAAATCAATGTATGGGAAAAACTGCTTTTAAACAGTTATGATTACGATATCTCCCTACACATTGTGTTTTGAATACAAGTGTATCTTCCCAGCCAAAAAAAAATTAAATATGTTAAATATGGAATTGAATATAGCCTTTCTTTGATGTCAATAGATATCACAATAATACATTGTCCCAAATAACACCCTTTGCAGTCTTCATTCAGGTCCACACTTTGAGACATAATGCTAGGTAGAAATTATCAGGTGGAAGCCTACTTTGTCTTCAGAGAAAGACACAAGCGTGTGATTTGGTTAGGACTGTTGTTATTTTGGGCATGATAATTGTGCAATGAAGATCTGGCCTAAATTCAACTTCAATCAATGTTTATTATCTATCTATTTGTTTATAGTGTACATTCAACTGGTCATTATTGCATAATAAATCCATCCAGCCCCTTGTGACGTGTTTCTGTTTGGCCTTACAGTAGTAAGCTCCTGCAGGAGCTCAGGCAGGAGGCCGCATGCTGCCTGGGATTGCTCTGTGCCGCCCTCAGTTACGAAGCCGAGCGGATCTTCAAGTGGATGTTCCTCAAGTTCAGTGTGTCCACAAAGGATGAGGTGAAGCTTCTGTACCTGGTGGCAGTGCACAGGGCACTTGAAACGGCAGGGGAGAAGAAGGCTTTTTCATCTGTAATGCAGGTATTTATTCAGCTCCATTGCTAAATCTTTCTGTATAATCTTTTTCTGTGGCTGAAATGTTTTACCATTTGGTCATTTAGTTGGTGATGAGCAGCCTTCAGTCTATCTTGGAGAACTTGGACACACCAGAGCTGTTGTGCCAAAGTGTAAAATGTATTTTACTTGTGGCCCGGTGTTATCCACACATATTCAGCACCAACTTCAGAGTAAGCAGAGCAAATTTCAAATCTGCAAATCTGAAATGAAAGAACGTGTAAATGAACTCCTGCTGTTGTTTTTCAGGACACAGTGGATATCTTAGTAGGATGGCATATAGACCACACACAGAAACAGTCTCTTACTCAACAAGTGTCTGGTACGATTTGTTTTATATTTAGTTTCATTTCCCTTTTTCGGGAAAGAACCTGTCTAACCTGTCTCAATATGTATTTTTAGGCTGGTTACAGAGTCTGGAGCAGTTTTGGGTCGCAGATTTGACCTTTTCAACTACATTGTTGGGTCAGTTTTTGGAAGATATGGAGGCGTATGCTGAGGTAACAAAGGGTTTTGATTTGGTTTCTGATAGTCTGTTTATTAAGGGATTTCTGAGGTTCTAATGCTCTTTACTTTATAGGATTTGAGTCATGTTGTATCTGGAGAATCAGGAGACGAGGACATTCCCCCTCCCACAGTATCCCTGCCCAAACTGGCAGCCCTGTTGAGAGTTTTTAGCACAGTTGTGCACAGCATCGGAGAACGATTCAACCCTATCAGAGGGCCTCCGATCACAGAAGCATATGTCACTGATGTTAGTATCCAACATGCATGGCCTCTGCTTCAAATATGTGCTATTGCAATACAAATGATACAACAAACGCACACACAATTCTTTACTGGTCTAAAGTAAATTGTTTGGATTTTCTCGCTTGCAGGTTTTGAACCGTGTTTTAGCCTGTGTCACCACAGCTAAGCAGGTGTTCTTCTCGGAGGCAGTGCTGACAGCAGGAAATGAGTGCGTGTGTGTCCTGCTGGTGAGCATGGACTTGGGCAACCAGCTGATTGATGCAGTAATCTCTTATGGCCTAGACCAGCTGGGCAGCTGCCACTGCTGCGGACCAGAATACAGCATGTCCGTCCTCACGCTGCTTACGCTGGTAGGACTTGACTTAATTAATCCAATAATCAACAGACTGGAGTACAACTTGTGGGATTTGCGTGGGCCTTGTCACTTTTATTTTTGTCTTTTGAAACAATTTTTCACACGTTTACTCATTTTTGTGTGTGTAGATTGTTGACCAGATAAACACCAACATCCCGGCTGCTTTTGTGGAGAAGTTGCTGGCCCCAAATTCCCAACTCTTGGAGCTGCGTTTCCACAGAGAAAGAGAGGTACGATCAGTAACCTCAATTGTTCTAAATTATATTTATAAAAAAATAAATATAACTGCTGTGAGTTAACACTGTTTTGGTTTTTGTCGCAGGTGATGGCAGCAGCACATGGAGTGTATCATGCTGTGTTGAGCCTAAAGAACATCCCTACCCTGGAGGCAGCTTATAAACTGGTCTTGGGCGAGATGAGTTGTGCGCTGAACAGTTTGCTCAGTCCTCTTGGTTTGCCTGCTGCCTGTCCTAACATTCAACATCCAGCCTTTAGCCAGCAGAAGTTTAGCCCAGAGAGAGCAGAATTTATACTTATCTTCAACCTCAGTGCACTCACCACCATTGGCAACACCAAGAACTCCCTCATTGGGGTCAGCATTTCTTTGCAGTCATACAAGAAATTGTGTAAAAGAGAATAGACTAATAACGCTTATTTTTTCTGTTACAGATGTGGGCTCTGTCACCTACTGTGTTTGCCCTGCTCAGTCAGAATCTGGTTGTAGTTCACTCTGATTTGTCAGTACATCACCCTGCTGTCCAGTATGCTGTGCTCTACACTCTTTATTCTCACTGCACCAGGTAACAATCCAACAACAACTGCACTTACCTGATGATGCTACAAGGTTTCCAGAATCATAGTGTGTCCTGGCCATGTATAATTATTTAATGTTTTTACACACTGTTGATTACACTGTTCCATTTCAAATAAATTCTGTGCTTTTGAAGCATTACTGTTACCACAAATATATGTAGAAGTAGAAAAAAAAATTGACAGTGATGATAAGAATGTTTGTTGAGCACCAAGTCAATATGTGACCATTTCAAGTGACAAAAATATATTGACATAGAAAATTATTGTGCTGTTTCACAAATGTATTGGGCGAATAGTGAGAAATACAGAGTAACATTGAAGTGTTTAACAAGTGGCAGTGCGGTTTCATGAATTATGCAGCGCTAAATGGTTTTGATATGATATTGTATTTTTTACAGTGTGCATTAAATTCTCAAAACAGTGCCATTCACTTGATTTGAGCCTCTCTCCAGGCGTGATTACTAATAGACTGCTGCATTTCTCTTTATTTCTCTCAAGACATGATCACTTTATCTCAAGCAGCCTGAGCTCTTCGTCTCCCTCTCTTTTCGACGGTGCGGTCATCAGCACAGTTACCACGGCAACCAAAAGGCATTTCAGCACGCTGCTTAATTTGCTGGGTATGCTGCTCAGCAAGGATCATCTCAACCCTGAGGCGAGGTACAGAGCTCACACTGCCTGTCTTTAATGAGGCCTGTTGTGATTAATTAATCTGAACCCCTTGCTCTTTCAGCTCCTATAATCACTTAAACAGTGACAGATGTAATTGCACCTTTCTTTTTAATTCCTTATGCATATGGCAACAGTGCAGTATTTACTTGAACGTTTTAGGAAACTAGGGAATATGCAGTGGGTTCCAATAGTGCTGAAAAGAAGTGTTTTCAATGTTCAAATTTAGGACCATAATAGTTAAATTAAAAATCTTCATGTGAATTGAAAAAACGTATTAACAGATATCTGTGTGTTTTCTTTCCACCTGTAAATCAGATGTTTAATCACTGGTTTTTATGGTCTCAGCCTCCACTTTTAGTAATTCTCTTTGACTTTTTTTTGTCTTTTTAGGCGGCTTTTACTCACCTGGTCATTAGAGGTGTCTCTGATGATGAAGAAATCTGAAACCTACTCCCCTCTGTTTTCACTCCCATCCTTCATCAAATTTTGCAAAGGCTTACTGGCAAATTGTAAGTTAATATCCCTGTTGTTATTTCTGGAGTTTTAGTTCAAAAAATGTTAAACGTTATAAAGACAGAACCATTGTCCAAATAATGGGTTAGAATAATAAACTACTGACCAAGTGAATGGATTTTTAACATGTTGGTTTTCCTCTATGCAGCCTTGAATGAAGACCCCACCATATGTCTGCAGGCATGCAACAGTCTTCAGGTTGTGTCATCTTCCTTGACCACAGAGCTTCTCCAGAGGTAATCGCACATCCTCTGCTTATTAGACGCTGTCTTCCTGCAGGAACATTCATTAGTGCTGTAGCGCTTCCTCCTGCACTTGGGGGCGGAGGTAAAAAAAAAAAAAAACATCTTGTTTGATCAGCACTGATTCTGTCTGCTTTCTCTGTGCAGGTGCGTGGATGTGTGCCGAGTTCAGCTAGTCCACTCAGCAGTCCGAGTCCGGCAGGCCTTTGGGAAATTGCTGAGATCTGTTCCCATGCACGTTGCATTGAGGTTTGCACGAGTCCTTTTCACCTGTCTTGAATTCACACAATAGAAACCAGAGGGGAGCAATAAAACCTTCCTTGTAGGTTTACCTCCAGCTGTAGTTGATGTGATGGTAATTGTCGGCTTGTCTCCTAGCAGTGCCCGGAGACACTCTGAAATTAAGGAGATTTCTCTGGCCATTCGCCGGCACATGAGCAAAGTGCCTAGCAACACATTCCACCCACAGGACTTCTCTGACCTCATTGGGTTTATTCTATATGGCACTGTCCACCGTGGGGGGTGAGTAGAATATCTTTATTCTTACCTTGGTGAGAACGCAAGGACACCTTTGTTCATTTGAATCGTGTTTGATCAAATCTCTACTGTAGAAGATTTACATCTAAAGTAAAAGCAATTTGTAAGGGTTGTGTCTCTGGAGTTATTTCTTAGATATTCATTGTTTCATGCGCAGTAAGGAGCCCTGGTTGGAGCGGCTGTACCACAGCTGTCAGCGGCTGGAGAAAAAAGACTGCGCCATGGTACCCCGTGCCCTGCTGAAGACCGAGGCAGTGCTGTGGCAGTGGGCGGTCTGGGAGGCTGCTCAGTTCACTGTTCTCTCTAAACTCCGGACCCCTCTGGGACGAGCACAGGATACTTTCCAGACTATAGAGGGTTAGTGAGTTATCCATTGAGGATTTATTAAAGGAATAGTTTGCTTTATTTTTAAGTTTTGACACTATACGTTTACTTTCACCTACATGTATGACTACAGGGCCTGCAAAATTTCTAAATCCCTTGTGGCCCTTCGGGCAGGCACTCTTCAGTTTTTGGTAGCCCAAAATAAATTAAGTAGCCTGGGGAAAAAAAGATTATTTTTAATGTATAATATTGAAAAAAGGAAACAAAAGATCAAATCAACACAAATTACAGCAACTTTATAAACTAGTCAAATTAGTCATCAACTCAAATATTTGGTTCTAACTGAACAGAAATTTCTATGAACTTGTAAGAACTGTGTAGCACCTGAATCAGTTTGTCAAATACCATGTCGAAGATAAAATGCGATCCCTCACAGAATGTCACATGCAGTTTTGCGTGCGCAGCGGCCAGATGTGCTTGTTTCGCCAGTTTCACCCCGTAAGCGTCAGCCCTGGTATACTTCACTTTCTGCGTTCTGTCTCATGGACCGAAGCGTGCGTATGCAGAGCAGCAGCTGAATCACAGCTTGTACTGCAGTAGGCTACATTACCTTAATCTTTTGCGTATCATTCTGTAAAATTAATAAATCAGTTTGGGGGTTCAAATAGGCCTCTGTGTTCTGGAAAGATAGAAAGGACTCACTATTCTAATGCACTAGCTGTGTTATATATTATTTCTCTCACATCAATTCACATCAAAAATTACTAATCAAACAATACAATATGCACATCTGTAAAATATAAAATACATTATATTTATGTATAATTGTTTAATTAAGATTTTTTTTTTACATTAAAAGCAAAGAGTTATGTATTATTTTACTGCTGTTTGAAAACCTAATGTTCAGTAAATCTTTAAAATAATCGAGAATCGTGATCTTTATTCTAAGCAAAACAGATTCTCCTTTTATCCAGAACCGTACAGCTCTTAAAAAAAAAAAAAAAATACGTATACACACACATGTCCGGTTTGCTATCCTTGTGGGGACTCTCCATAGGCGTAATGCTTGTTCTACTGTACAGACAGTATGTGGTATTGCCCTACACTGACCCTACACCTAAACCTACCCCTTACAGGAAACTTGCTGCATTTTTACAATTTCAAAAAACTTCATTCTGTGTGTTTTATAAGCTTGTTTCCTAATGGGGACCTAAAAAATTTCCCCACAAGGTCAAAATTGACTAGTATTCCTATCTTTGTGGGGACAATTGGTCCCCACGAGGATATAAAAACCTGTACACACATACGCACGCGCGCATAAACATTTTTTGAATTCTTTGCTGAATAAAAAGTTTAACCAAACAACGCTTATTTGAAAGAAATAATATGCAACATTTATAACTCTCTTCAGTGTCACTTAGTACATCCTTTCTTAATAGAAGTATTCATTTCAAAACTTTAATGATCCCAAACTGTTGTGTGTTGTGCTTTTCCGAATCATTATTTTATCTCTTTGTTGGTGTAGGTATGATCCGCAGCTTGGCAGCTCACAGTCTGAACACAGAGCAGGAGTTGAGTCAGTGGAGTGGAGGAGAGAGTGATGAGGGACACCACACCAATCAGCTCCGTCTGGCTCTGCTTCTGCAGTTCCTGGAAAACCTGGAGAAACTCATGTACAATGCTTATGAAGGATGTGCTAGCGCTCTCACTTCACCACCCAAGGTCTGTCCTCTGTATATACACAACTAGCCTTCACGTTATCACTTTGAAATGCTAGCTTTATCCTTCCAAGAACTTTTAATGAGGTTACCATTGAAATTCCATGTTTTTGTCTTTGGCTTTATTTTTAAATTCTTCTTTGCTCCTTTATTTAGGGCATCAGAACATTTTTCTACACAAACAGGCAGACGTGCCAGGACTGGCTAACCAGAATTCGTTTGGCACTAATGAGGGTGGGCCTTCTCTCAGGTCAGCCAGCAGTCACGGTTCGTCATGGCTTTGACCTGCTCACTGAGATCAAGAACAGTAGTGCACAGGTAAGACTTGTGCTGTTCAAAAGAGGCTGCAACAAGTAGTTTAATGAAAATATGCATTAAGCTGAAATACAAATCAGATTCTAAATGCCTGTCATTGATGCATTTAATTCTTTGCAAATTTAGCAAAAAAATGACTGAAATTGGTTGAAGGCTTTGAACTACTGCATTGTCTTCCCAACATTGCTCCTTTTTGAGGTTTTAGTTATTGTAAGGCGCTAGCTCTACACTATTAGGACTTTGGTGTCTGAAAGTTTTATTTAATTGTTTTTGCTCTGTGCTTTGCCCTGTAGGGACCAGAAATGGAGGTGCCAATCACCATGTTAGTGGAGGCGTTGTGTGAGCTGCGATGCCCTGAAGCCATACAAGGTCTGGCAGCCTGGAGTCTGGCCAACACTGGCAAGAGCCTGGGCTGGCTGGGATCAGTGGCACTGCAGGCTGAGGGAAAGTAAGTGTTTTGTGTTCCGAAAATAATTAACCTACTTTACACCGTGCAAATTTGTCTAGCCGCTCTGTTCTCATGAAATGTTGATGCTGCATTGTTCCCAAGGTTTGAGAAAGCAGCGTTAGAGTACCAAGAGCAGCTGTGTGCCGTGACGGGGATGGACTGCTCCATTAAAGGCTTTGATCGCTCCCTGTTAAAACTGACTGGCTCCAACACCTCAAGCCCAAAACACACCAGCAGTGGTGAGGACTTCACAAAATTTGCAGTAACTTGTCTTTCATGAGAAATAAAATGCAGGACAATCCTGAATAGAATATATATTGGTTCATATATGAATTGAGATTCATATAACTTTTGAGTTTAATTGATCCACTGTGCATCTTTAAGCAACAGACAGTGATTTTTTATTACTAAATTAATTGGGTTTTGAATTAATTGTGTGAGTGATTCAATTACGCATTCATAAATAAAGTAGTACAGCGGAACACATATTATATTGGCCATTTCATGAGTTTTGTCATAAGTGTTAGTTTTTTTTTAAATGTGATTTCTGTGTATAAAAATATGCATAAATCTAATCACAAAGAAATGATTAGTCGCTATGTGCCTGAAATAAAAGATGCAAAACAAAAAACTTTACAATAGAGAATCTGAAATCTACAAAATCAAATCAAATTGTGGAAATCCAAATGAATTCCATTTTATGAACCTGGTTTCTTTTTTTTCTTTTCTTTTTTTTAATAGAAGATGGAAGGAAAACAGTGTTGTTGAAGTCCAGTGAGTGTTCTCCAGAAGTGCTTAACTTCCTGGCAAATAAAGCCTGTGAGTGTTACGTGGCTTTGAGCGACTGGGAGTCCGTGCAGGAGTGGCAGGCCAGTATGATGAACCTCAAAAAGAACAGCAGCTGTTCCAATGTCAACCTCAAGACAGACTTTAACTACATTAGGTGTGTAGCAGTAGAACTGTTGACTGACTGAACTCTTCCTGACTCTAGGAATGTGAGGATTTCATTGAAATAATTGTTTTGATCTGTCTGCTTTCCAGAGCTCTAAGCAGATTTGAGGAGGGGGATTTCACAGAGTGCCGTGCCCAGCTGGAGTTGCTCCCTGGGGAGGATTATGGCCTTCTCAACTCAACAACGAAAGACAAGATTGGTATTATTATAGCCCACACTATCCACAGCCATGAAACAACTAGTAGGGTTTTGTTTTCATCAGGCCTTGAAAAGAAAAGAAAAGAAATTATTATTAATTATTGCTCTTGTCCAATTAAAAAAATATATATATATTAGTGATGCGCGGGTTGTCTCGTAACCCGCGGGGCGGGTAAAGAAATTGTCACTTTATTTGCGGTCTTTTGATAAGATTACCTCACGTGACAAGTCACGAAAGGGCCGAGCTGCAGCCACAAGCGCATCAAACTAGCGCACATTCAGCTCTGCTGCCTGGGTGCTGGAGTCCAGGCGAAATAAATTAAACCCCTGTACAGTGGATGCCTTTCTTTTTTTGCACAGCGAACGTAAAAACGCTAAATTAACATTTTTGTGTGATAATTAAAGAAAACACTGCTTTCTAAATGTTTAAAATGTGTGTCATTATCTTTTTATTAATATGACCTGATTTATCGTTCATGTTCATTATCATGTGTTGTTACCAGTTTACAGGGCTGTTTCCAAGCACTTTCAGGCTTAAATTGAATTACAATGCCTATAATATGTCTATTTAATGTTCGCCGTGTGGGGCGGGTTGTAAAAATAGATACAGTGGAGGGGGCGGGCTGGGGCGGTCCAAATAATTTCATAAAAGCGGGACCATCACTTATTTATGTATGTGTGTGTGTGTATGTACAAAAAATCCTTAAAAATCTTAAATCCTTGAATCGTTTGTTTTACGTTGGTCAGAACATGTGAAATCCATTTCTATGAACACCTTCCGTGATCAATCATGTGGTGTGGTATGTATTAATGTTTGTTTGTGTTGACAGACTTGAAGAGGCTTCTTCCCGCTGTGTTGAGCCCTGACCCATCAGAACTCCAGAAGGCCATAGAGGTACAGCTTCTTAGAAGTGCTGTTGGAGCCATCACTGTGACCAATCACGAACCGGACCAGAAGGTTCTTGCGTCGTCTGAGTGAGTAAATTGTCTGAACACAGTAGATTTTTCAATTAGTGGTGTGTATTGATGTTGAGTCTAAATTTAGGGGTTTTATCTTTAGCACCCTGGTGAAATACCTGAAACAGACAGGCCGCATCTCTCTGGGTCCCCTGCGTCTCTCCACTCTCACGCTGTCTGACTCCTTGCCCACCCTCACCACCCTGCAGCTGCACTGTGCCAACTCTCTAGAGAACTCCCTCTGCAACCAACACCCAGAGGTTTGAGCCACCACATCAACCCTATGCGCATACAAATACATTATCATGTCTTTTCCTTATTAAAATATCCGTTCTCCCTATAGGACTGCTTAATTCCGCTCTTCAGTGAAGCTTTGACCACCTGCAAGCAGCAGGATGTTCAGCCATGGCTACATGCCCTCCGATACACTACTTTCCAGCGGCAGCTCTTCCAAAAACTCAAAGGTAAGGTCTCCTTCTCTAATGTGTAGGGAATGTTTATGAATGTGATGTGGGATCTCTTGTTGACTCTTGTTCTTCCAGGATCATCTTCTCCAGTGGATTCTCACCTATTGGAGCTTTGTCTGACTGCGGTGAAATTTGCTCGTAAGCAAGGAAATATTGCCTTAGCCACGTGTCTGCTGAACCTGTGCAACAAGCCATCGGTGAGCGACTCTGAAGGTCAGGACCTGGTGCAGAGCTTCAGGCAGCTGTCACTAGAGGGCACTGTTGGGGAGAGGTGGGGGCCAGAGCTGGAGATTGAGAAGGCTAAAGTTCTCTTTGCTGCTGGTAAGTGTTTTTAAGCCGTTTCAGTCTGATTTGGGACCGTTTACTTGGTCATAGTGTTCTCCTGTGTGAATGTCTAATCACCCCTCTCTGCCTTTTAGGCCAGTCCGTATCTGCTATGGAAAAGCTGAGCTCCTGTGCACTGTCGTACTGTCACTCTGGAAAGTGTGAGCGTGCAGCCTGTCGCTCTGTGCTTACTCTGTGCAAATGGCTTTTGGCTGACTGGAAAGATCTGACTCCACAACTTAAAATGGTGGTGAAGAGGAACTCTGGTTCCACCAGCCTCTCAACTCTCTCCAAAAACATCTCTGGCCTGTTGGAGCTGCCCCTGGAAGACCAGGGAATGCCACACATTACGACAGAGACAACGGGTAAGCTTAATGCCAATGCTGTGTTATTTGTGTCATTAATGGTTAAGGACATATAATGATAGCATTGCATTCTACAGGGTTATTTGTGTTAGGGTTTGGTTGAAGTTGTCTTTGTTTCTTTGTAATCATCATGAAGATCTGTTTGATCTGTCTACAGTCAGTGTTGGTGTTGGGGAGCCAGACTTTGTGCTTGGGCAGCTGTACCAGCTCTCAACTACTCAGGCTCCTGAAGTGGCCAAATCGTGGGCTGCTCTGGCCAGCTGGGCGTACAGATGGGGCAGGAAGGTTGTGGACAATGCCAGGTATTTTTCCCTTATAAAACTGCTAATGTTAGTTTACAAAGAAAGTGATCTGCTTATGCTGATGTATTGTTTTTCTTTCTGTCGATAGTCAAGGAGAAGGGGTTCCTTTGCTCCTTGGAGAGAAAAAAGAAATAGAGGACTTGCTCCCAGCAGGCACCAGTGATGAGGACAAGGAAACCATTTTCGGCATTTTGGGTCAAGCCATGTGTCGCCCAGCAGGAATTCAGGTTATGGAGTTCACAGCTTGTAAACGTGTCTGATCAGTGGTTTTCATACTGTGGTACACTACACACTATGAAACTATAGAAATATAATACTAGAAAACATTTCGATATACTGTAGTTCAAGGTTTTGGTATTGGTGCATTTTTTCTTTTCTTTTTTTCTTCTACTTTTTTTTTTTTTTTTTTTTTGAAAGCCTTTTTATGTGCACAAAGGCTGAATAAAAAACAAAAACAAACAGTAAAACCGTTAATGCTGTGTAATGCCACTTCACGATTAATTTCAACTGTACTTAAATTATCGAAAGAGATTTTATTTTACCTGGTCTATATAAACGTGTTGATTTCTACCTCAAGGTTAATGCTGATGTTCATTTATCTGCAATGTGGGATGGGAATATTTCTTGTTTTGTGTATTCATTTGTCATTGTGTTCCTGCAGGATGAGGACATGGCCTTGCAGAATGAAGAGGATGAGGAGGACGACATGGTGGATGTGATTGGCCGACAGTTATTGAGTGCCTGTCCGTGGCTGTCTGAGGTGGAGGACACTGTGACCGATGGACTGATCGGGGTGTGGAGGAGAGTGGTTGATCGAATCTTCAGCCTGTACAGGGTCTCCTGCAGAGCGTACTTCACCTTCCTTAAACTCAATGCTGGGCAGGTCAGAGGATTCTTCCTCTAATGTTTATGCTGTGATTGGACACATTTCTAAAACTGAAAGCAATTACATTTCTTGGTGTCTTAATCATTAGGTACCCATAGATGAAGATGACCCCAAGCTGCTCCTGAACCACCAGAGCAGCAAACAGAGCAGCGAGGATGTCATTGTCATGGCAACCCTCCGTCTGCTGCGCTTGCTTGTGAAGCATGCTGGGGAATTAAGAGAGGGTCTGGAACACGGCCTGGCATCCACCCCCACTGCTCCCTGGAGAGGTAAGAACTTGAACATCAATACAGTAATGAACTCCTTCCTCTTCACATAGTTATTTCTATTCATGTAATATTAATATCTGTATTCTCTCTAGGTATCATCCCTCAGTTATTCTCCAGACTAAATCATCCTGAGGCTTACATCCGCCAGAGCATCTGCAGCCTGCTGTG
Organism: Enteromius viviparus; assembly: GCA_032353835.1. NCBI lineage: Eukaryota > Metazoa > Chordata > Actinopteri > Cypriniformes > Cyprinidae > Enteromius > Enteromius viviparus. The sequence continues at coordinate 9,661,810 of JAUCNO010000710.1, read as the reverse complement.
CAGAGTCGCCCAAGATTCACCCCACCTTATCCTCTACCCTGCCATTGTGGGATCTATCTCTCTTGGTGGAGAGGCTCAGGCTGCAGGTACATAGTGTATTTTTCAAGACATCCTAGCTACCACAATTTGAGAGAGAAAAAAAAAAAGATGCCAGATGCTTTTCTTAAAACTGAGCTCTTTGTAGCTGCCGGCATGATAGACCCACGATGAACTAAATGTTTCTTTAAGTGTTGTTTTCCGTATTAATGTTCTGGTAGTTTGCACTTAAAACATACCTGAGAGACTAAAACCGAACGCACCTCAAAAACTGGGCTCTTGTGTAACAACAGCCTGACTTTGGTTGACTAAGTCTTGGTATGTCATGGCCTTTACACAAAGTTGAATGTTTTTTTAACTCTTGGCAACCAGAAATACAATCAATTGTCAGGGTCTTGTCACTCTGCTTACTTTTATTTTCATTGAGGAAAATTGGAAAATGCTCTTTATGCTTTGATGGAGACATTAAACAATCGTTCTCGGTTTAGTGATCATATATTTTATGAAAAATTTTATGTTTTCCTCTCTGCCAGGTAACAAGCTGCCGTCGTCCCTGCCAACCCTTCTTGGGAACATGCAGGGAGAGGCTCTTTGTGGAGGGGAGAGCGAGACGGGCAGCGGGCCGACTTCTCAAGAGAGCAGCCGCGGGGAAGAGATGGTGATGTATTCTAGCGAGGACCAAGCCATGATGCAGGACTGCTACAGCAAGATCGTAGACAAGCTGTCTTCTGCCAACCCCACCATGGTGCAACAGGTATTACAGAAAAGACTTTGCTGTTCTGTCTGGTTGTGTCAGTCCATTGTTTAAGAGTTGTTTTGTTGGTCCTTGTGTGTGCAGGTGCAGTTGTTGGTGGGTGAGCTGAGGAGGGTCACTCTGCTCTGGGATGAGCTCTGGCTGGGGGTCTTGCAGCAGCAACACATGCATGTTCTGCGCAGAATTCAACAGCTGGAGGACGAGGTGAAAAGAGTTCAGAACAACAACACGCTGCGCAAGTAAGTCACGACCCTGGAAATCAATATAGAAAGAGAAACCTCATTAGTGAGTTCTTTATGCCTCTTGGAAAATCATTTAAATTCTTAATCTCTTGTGCTTTAGGGATGAGAAAGTGGCTATTATGAGAGAGAAGCACTCTGCTCTGATGAAGCCTGTGGTTTTTGCACTGGATCACGTACGCAGCATCACGGCTGCTCCGGCAGAGACTCCTCATGAGGCATGGTTTCAGGAGACTTACGGAGAGACCATCCACAATGCTCTAGAGAGACTGAGGAGCCCTCTTAATCCAGCCAATCCTGCCAGCAGCTGGGTGCCCTTCAAACAGGTAATCACAGTGTGCAAGTGAAATGCTGATATGCATGCTATGCATTTTACCTTTTGTAATTGTACTCCATCTTGTCACAGATCATGCTGAGCTTGCAGCAAAGGGCTCAGAAACGGGCAAGTTACCTCCTAAGGCTGGATGAGATCAGTCCCCGCCTGACTGCCATGACCAACACGGAGATGGCGCTGCCAGGGGAGGTGTCTGCTACAGATGCAGTCACCATCCAGAGCGTAGGCAACACCATCACCATCCTGCCAACTAAAACCAAACCCAAGAAGCTCTACTTTCTAGGCTCTGATGGGAGAAATTACCCTTACCTGTTCAAAGGTACAAAATTTGAACATGGCTAAAAGCATCACTTAAAACTCACCCTCATGTAGTTACAAACCTAAAAGACTTATGTTAGAGAACCCGCATAAAAGTAAAAGTGTTTCCACCAAAACTATAAAAAACAATCCATATCATTTTTGCAGTTTAGTAAATGATGCAAGGGAAAGTGAATGATTTTTATTTTTTGTGTGTGAATTATGGCATTTAATACATGCTATTTGCTCATGTAAACATTTATCTTGGTGTTTTAGGATTGGAGGACTTGCATTTGGATGAGAGGATCATGCAGTTCTTGTCTATCGTCAACACCATGTTCACAAAAGTGAATCAGCAGGAAAGTCCAAGGTTTCACGCCCGACATTATTCTGTCACACCGCTGGGCACCAGGTCAGGCCTCATCCAGTGGGTGGATGGAGCCACTCCACTATTTGGCCTGTACAAACGCTGGCAGCAGCGCGAGGCTGTGGTACAAGCCCAGAAGGTGAGAGTGAAAATTAGCATAGAACTAGAACATGCACAGATTGCAAATTTCTTGTCCGATTTTACCGTAAGTGTGACCTGCCGATTCCGATTTTTTTAAAAGAACTGTCATAAAACCATATGATATTCATTTAATTTATAATCAAATTATTAAACTTTACAGGAGCTTCTCAAAACTAAATAATTAAAACAAAAAAATAAAGGGCATTATAAGGTATAATATACCAAACATTTGTATAGTTATACTAAAAAAAAACATCTTTTCCTAAGATTTTTTTTATAATAAAAGAAAACAATAAACATTACAGATCTTCTCACAACAAAATAAAGTGCTCTG
>JAUCNO010000710.1:9637280-9659208 GCA_032353835.1 Enteromius viviparus | reverse complement strand
GTCCCTTGAAAAGATATAATAAAATATTTACAAAAATGTGAGGGGTGTACTCACTTTTGTGAGATACTGTATGTATATATATATATATATGTATGTATGTATGTATGTATGTGTGTGTGTGTATGAAAATAATGCAGACATCTATAAATGTGGAAAAAAGCAATTGAATAGAAGTCTGCTCAAATTCACTTTGTGTTTACTTTATGACCTTGGGATAAAATACAACAACTAATAATACTCCAAAACATTGTGATTTTAATACTGTGTTCAGTGACAAAAAGTAAGACAAAAAGTGGGAACAAGTACTTGCATAAAAATAATGGCCAGCTTCTAAATCACCGCAAATATAGTATAACTTACATAGGCTGTTGTGAATTGAGTATCGTGGATGGATAGATAGATTGATTAGAACTTTATTAATCCCTCAGGAAGATTCCACCGACAAAGTTCTAAAGTATCTATCTAAGCCGATGTAAGAAAATGAAACCAATAATAAATGAATGGTAATAAAACATATTAATAGCAACAATCACAAAATGTAATATTAGTAAAAATAGTTGTCGGATGAAAACATTATTTCACAGTCATGTTTATATTCAACAATAAATAATTATCTGCTTACACAGTCCTGTCATCCATTGCACTGTCCCTAATGTTGATTGTCCAGTTTGTGTTGTTCAGCTGAGTTACTCCTAATCCTTTCCGTCCTTGTTGTGCATTTTATTAAACCGTCATTCTCTCTGTGTCTCCCAGGATGACATGCTGCTAGAAGATAGTAAGACTCTTGGAGACTGTGGGTTCACAAACCAGACAGCCAGGCCTCAGGCTCCGGCCACAGTAGGACTGGCTTTTCGCATCAGCGGTGAGCTCCTGTTTCAATCGCTTGCCTCGTGTCCCGCTCTGTGATATTTAGTGATCTGAATTTCCCTACTATGTCTGTTTTTATCACAGATGATGCTTTTGAGCCTCTAAGAATAGAGGCCTTCTCCAGCCCTCCTGAGCTCCCCGATGTCATGAAGCCTCAAGACTCGGGCAGCACTGCCAACGAACAAGCCGTGCAGTGAAGGAGGAACTGACGATAAAGGGTTGGGGGGAGGGGGGGGGTAAAGAGTGTCCAAAACAGCGGACAAGCAAAACACGTGCGTTTTAAGATGGTGGTGCGTATTGAGTTACAAAAAAAGGGAGGGGGGGGGGAAAGCATGAGTGATCTTGTGTGATATTGTAACTTTGCTGAGAATTTGAGTCGCTCTCCCTGTTCCTCCTCACGTCCCATCAAGCACTAGCAGCTTACTCTCACTGTATTGTCGCAAACCCTTCCAATGTTCAGTGTCCGCTCATCTACAGGTTAATCCACCAATCGCAACGTCCCATTTTGATTTGGTAATGTTTCCCTTGATTTCTGAACGAATTGCTCATTTGTCAGACAGCTGTTAGTCACCTGTCGGAGGTGGTTAGATATCTGAGTATTTAAACCCGTGCTTCTTATTTAATTCACGCAGATGTTATGTTTGGAGAGTTTAACGTTTTGTGCTTTTTTTGTGTGTTTCAATCTGATGGGGGGTGGGGGGGACGGGTTTGTGTTTGTGGCTGTGAGGTTTTACAAATGCCCAATTTACTGATTGCATTTACAGTACGCTATTGTGTGTTAATGAGTATTGGTATTATAATTATTCTTATTTAGATCCTGTATAATTTTATTGGGGTGCAAAAGGCCATAGGCTGAAGCGTTTTATGTTACCAACTTAATATAGTGTAAATGCACATGGAACTTGGACGCCTGCAAATGAATACACAGCACATGGTTAAGGTGAATTCTGACATACAGTGGTTTCATTGTAAATACATTTTTCCACTCGCATTGTTGCTTCCTGAAGTGTGTTTTGCTTTTCTTTACCATTCTTTTGTTGGGGGAGTGTAGTGGTGTCCGCTTGTTTGTTTGGAAGCTTAAGTATTGACATTTAATTCCCTGATTTTGTATTTAAATCAAAGGGGAGTGTAAATGCTAGTCCGATTTATTTTTCTTTGTGTGTGAGTGTGTGCGTGTGTGGCGTTTTAAACTGGTGGAAAGAATCAAGTAAAAATGTAAAGATCAATAAGAATGAAGCCTTTGGGCGCAGTTGCTTGAACAAGTGAATGTTTAACTTTTAACACAAATGCTGACATTGTGTTCATCCCAAAAAACGGATCCTAATGTTTTTGCAATCTCGCCCTGATCCTTCTCAGTGATGGTGGTGTTTCTCCACAGTGCTCTTGCAAAGACAAACAAAAAAAGTTCAAAAGAGAAAAGAAAACCACGCTGCAGTGTCTGTAACTGCATTTAAATTAATTAAAATCAGCCCTTTTCCACTCCTTGTCTAATGTTCGACGTCTGCTTATTAATGCTGTTGCTTTTGGGTGCTAGTTTTTTTTTTTGTGCTATTATTTCTATTTATAAATTTGGAGGTATAATACTACAGAATAACAACGAGTCAAAAGAAAACAGCAACAAAAGACAGGAGGATGAACGTTAAGAAGAAATAGGAAAAATAGTGTTTTCCTCACTTTAGTGTTTTCAGATGTAAAAGGATTTAAAATACGAAAATAGTGGCAAAACGCCTTGAAATGGGGAACATTTGCATTTATGCAGTTGAAACTTAAAAGTGAAAGATCACTAAGATCAAGGTCTGTTTCAGTTTCCGTATTGGTAAAGCTTAACACAACTTTCCAAAATTAAGCAAGCACTTTATCACACCCGTGAGAAAACCTTCCCCAAATATTTCTGTCATATGTCAGGGTATAGGTGACCTGGAACTTCAGTTAAACTAGATCACAAAACCTGAACCATTCAGATTGGGTTAATGATGATTAATTCAACCCAGAAGCGTCTTTCATTTAGACCCTAGAAGTGTATTTGGACTGACTGTAAAGGACAAGTTGATTTAATATCTGAATAGCAGAAATGCTGCAAATATGTTTTCGACATGATCAACAAGTATACAAAACAGAGTTAATTTATGTAAATAGTATTTTATTATAACGTTCTTTATTTTTATAGAAGAGATGAGTTTTAGAAAAAAGTATTGCGTAATGCTAATTGTATAGGAAATTATATATAGCCTATATATATATATAGATAGATAGATTTCACACGAACGTGTTTAAGTTACTTATTAACATGAAACTGAAATAAACACAAAAAAGGCAATAAATGGGTTTATCGACAGATAACGGGATGTTGAAATCGCACGGAACCAATCATATTTGTTAAATATGTGCGCATGCGCAGTAGATAAATCTATCTAGCCGCAGAAGCTAATGGGAAAGAGGCTCGTCCGTTTTAAAGGTCTGTCACTTCAAATATCTTCTCCGTGTTTGGGTTACAGGTTACAATTTATATGGGTGTGCCACTACTTATTTTAGGATTCAAGACTTTTATTTAATTTCAAAATCGCATTTCTGCGTTAACTCAATTTCTAGGTAACCAATCCATAGAAACTTAGTTCAGTCATTTTGCACGGTGAAGTTACAGCGCTAGTATCTACTGATACATCTAACTGGTTTACTCTCATTATTGCTTTACCTGAGATATTTACCCCAGTTCATCCGTCCAATTCTATTGTAACAGCCCCCTTAGCAACGTCTGTGTTTTTGGAGAGACAAACTTAAGTTACTTCAGCCGTATTGATGCGTCTAGATGGATGCTCGTAAACGGAGCGTGGCGTCCGCGGGGCGCGTGATCATGGACGCGGTGCAGGCGGAGTGGGAGCCGCTGTCCCACTGGGAGCTGGACCAGCGACTGGACCGAGCCGTGGAGGAGATGATCGAGGCTGACCTGGTGGCGCAGGTCCAGGAGCAGACAGCCTCTGCGTTAAAGCAAACCTCTCAGCAGGAGGATTCGTCTTCAGCAGATCGGGCTCAAACAGCGACTCCTCAGGCGTCCGAGTACAGGAGCTCTCAGGAGTCTGCCCTGCAGCGCGCGCATGCTACTGAGGCCATGGAGGCAAACCCTACAGTACAGGTCGGTCTGCTAGCTCGTGCACTTATATTTATTATTTATTATATATATTTATTAGAAGATATAGAATAGCAAGACATAAACCAGAAATTCTGTAAAAACCTGAAAAGACTTTAACCTTGACACCTGGCAACACACCAAAGACAAATGAAAGCATGAAATTGAATACAGTAAGTCATAAACAACTGGAAAAGTCATTGAGAACCACTGCTTTACATCATTCGTGTTGTCTTATTTCTTGCAGTATGTGACAAATTTTCTTCAAAGCTCCAACACGGGCTACAGCAAGAACCGATTGTCTGGAAGAGCTCGGCTGTCCTTGTCTCACACTGTCCTCCTGTCCCTCACCCTCCTTTCCAAACGCATCAGCTACCGCAGCGTGTCCTCTAGCTTCCATCTGGAGAAGGGCAATATTCACAGGATCTTTTTCTCTTTCTGTGAACAAGTGATCACACAAAAGGATCGGCTCATTCAGTGGCCTACAGGTACGTGTTGATTAGGTTCCACACAGTTATTTAACTGTATCTATGACTTGAACAGAATTAAATCAGTTACATATAGATACTTAAAGAAACCAACCTGAAAAGCTAGAAATGCTTTAAATGAAAAGGATGGTCACACCAAATGTTGATTTAATTTAGTTATTATAAGTTAATTGATAAAGAAAATTTGTTTATAACATTATTTAAGACGGCTTCCATGTTTTACAGTCTTTAAAGAGCCTAAAATGTAGCCTGGCTTCCGCGACTTTAAAACTCATAGGAGCTTAGTCTGGCCAAGCTACCTTACTACCTGCCTTCTGGGAGGCGGGCTTAACCTGTGTCCATCAGATGCCTCTGTATACTACTGGACGAATCTACAACCAATCAGACCACTCATTCCTCGTTTCTCATTGGTTCCCACTTTTTTGGGAAGAGAAATGCTCTAAAACGGCAGCTTTGCCAGACTGACTTTGCAAGCAAAATAAAATGTAGCGTCACAGGAAGTACCTAAAATGTTTAACAGCACTTGGAGCTTTCCAAGTGGATGACAAACATCCCACTGGATTATTAAAAATAATACAATAAAGGATTGTTTGGAAATGTAAACTGATAGTTCCTGATGACACACTGCAGCAAAAGATATAGAGAGCAGATTTAAACCATTTTTAGTTGCTGAATTAATTAATTGGGTAATTAAAAATGCATTAAAATACAGTGTTTACATGGCATATTTACATTGCATAATTCATATTATCATTAAAAAATTAAAAATGAAGTCTAACTCAATATGAGCAAAAACGCTAATAAAATAACACTGTTGTATTTACTTAGCAGGTTTACATATTGTTTTCTCCTTTCTCCCTGTAGAACAGGAGGCCCTACAACATCTGCTTCCTTTCTCCAGCTGGCTGAGTCATAATGAGGGTCTGGAAGAGAGAGGTTTTCCTCGAGTGCTTGGCGTGCTGGGCCACACGCGCATCCCCATCCGCCTGCCCGCTGGCAAACCAGACGGCGAGAGCGACGCTCCGGAAGACAAGAGACCTAAGATCGAGCCACATCCAGATTCGTGGCTAAACCTGGAACTGGTCTGCAATGACACGGGTCGCTTCATTTACTGCCACATTAGCAAAGGATCGGAAAAAGACAGAGGAAGCGCGTTAGCTGAAAGGATTCGGCAAAACCCTGAGATGGTGCCTCCAGGGACCTGCCTGATAGCCGGAGTCGGATACCCGCTCACAGAACAAATACTTACTCCGTTCACAGCAGGTCGAAACCCACAGGAAAACCTCTACAACCGGTCGGTGGTTAGCCATTTAGGCCGATTAAACCAGGCTGTGGCGGACTTAAAAGAGCGATTCCAGAAATTGAGATACTTGGATATGGGAAACTACGAGAGGGCGAACGCAGTGGTTCTGACTGCTTGTATATTACACAATGTTTTTCTGGACATGGGGGACGTGACAAAGGGACTGGTGGAGAGAAGCACACCGGGAGAAGTGGACGAGGTGAACGAAGATGCCGCTGGGGTGAAAATGAGAGATACTGTGGTGAATCTGCTTTATAGCACACTGGAAGCCACACCACAATAAGAGTTTGACACTCATTTGCATATTTAAAGAGATAGTTCAAAAAAAAAGAAACTGTCATCATTAAACCATGTGACTTTTTGGAACTCAAATTAAGACATTATCTTTTTACCGTCTTTATCCAGCCATTGAAAGTTCACAAAGCCAAAACTTTCACTTATCAAACTTAAAAGCCATTTGTTTTTCAAGGTGAACAAAAAGTTTGGAATGACATGCAAATGATAACAGAACTGTGATTTAGAGTCAGCTATCACTCTGAGTGTCTGTTTGTAATGAATATTTGACGATATGAGGAAAGTTTGGCAGACAAAATGGATACACATTTTGTATAATGAAAAAAAAAAGGGATAGTTCGCCCCAAAAATGAAAATTCTGTCATCACTCACTCACCCTCATGTTGTTTAAAAGCTGTAAGACCTTCGTTCAACTGTAATTTTACACGCATAAGAAAATAAAAATAATGACTTTATTGAACTATTATTAAATTTAGCATGCACTGATTACATGAAGCGCCAGCAAGCGCTTGTGTTGTGATACACTATCCACAATGGCAGTGTGCCGCATCATTATTTTTGGGTGAAATATCCCTTTAACGTAAAAAGTACATATAAGTGCTGTAAACGATTAATCACGATTGATCACATCCAAAAGAAGTTTTTATTTACATAATGTGTGTACTGTATACTGTATATATTTATGTATATGTAAATACAAACATGATTATACACTTTTTTTTTAATTGTTAATTGTTTACATATTAAATATATTTATATATAAAAGAATATGAATATATAACTGTATAACTGTAAATATAGAAAAAACTATATGCTGTATGTTTTATATATACATAAATATACACAGTACACATACATATATAATGTAAACAAAAACTTTATTTTGATACGATTAATTGTTTGACAGCAGAACTTATTTTACATTAATGCAACAATTTAAACTAGTTTTGTTTTATATGTGTATTTTATTTTATGAATGATTACACCAGTCCGTTCAAGCCCAAACAAAACAAAAACTAAGAAATTATATATATGTAAATGAAGATGAACCTTTAATTTCTTCTATCTTGAGATAAATAATTGGTGGTATAAAAAGAATTGGTGAAACAAACTAAATTGGTGATATATATATATATATATATATATATATATATATATATATATATATATATATTTCAGTTAATGGTAATTTTATTTCAAGTAAAACTATTAGTTTTAGTTTAATGATAATAACACTGGTCCAAAACCTCAAAAAAGTCACAAACCTAGGAATGATGTGTACAGGAGGAATTGTCATTTTTGGGTAAACTATCCCTTTGAAGCTCTTCTGTGTGTAATTGATAAATATTTGGTGGTATACATGTAGTAAACATTTTGTATGATTTTTATTAAAACACAAAAATACTATGTACAACTTGTCCTGTGCTCATTTTACGTGAATGTGACATTTTTAATTTCTCCGTTATATGTTTGCAATACACACCGAAGAAAAAGAAATCGGAGCATTTTTCAAACAAACCGCTGTTCAGTTCAAGTCTTTTTAAACCTCTGAAAAAGGGTTCAACATATCAGGTATTTCTCTAAAAATAAAACTGCATTTCTAATCTGAAAAGACTATTGCTGTGTTGCAGGGCTGTCTGACAGACACTCTTTGGGTGTTTGTATGGTATTGTTCTGGGACAGGCAAGTTATGGCACGTGCCAGGTTATTAATGGCCTCGATCTTCCTCTCTTCCAGCGCTTTCTGCTGAGCCCACATGTTCAGCTTCCTCTCCTGCAGCTCCAGGTACAACTGCAGCAAATCCTGAGGAGGCCTGGCGCTGGGTAACTGTGGCGCTGTAGCTGTGGGTGTGGGCAGTATCGGGGTGAATCGTTTGCTGGCTATGGCCTTGCCCAGCTTTGTGCCATTGAGCTTTGCCTTGCGTTGAGCATCAACCTCCTCGTAGGTCCTCCCCAGCACTTCATGCATCTCCTTGAAGAACTCCCAGTGGACACTGTTTGTTCCCAGTCTTTTGGCTCGCTCAGCATTTTTGCGATACGTCGCTAACATGTTTCTCCACTTCAGGTCACACTCGAAGGCCTTGACTGAAACGTCTGTGCCTTCCTCAGCTCTCAGCTTTGCCGTCACTCTCTCGGCCACGGTCTCCCACAGCTTCTTCTTCTTGCACACGGGCTGGTCAAACTCTGGGTCCATGTCCAAACGAACGTGGACGAGATGCCATGTAGCTTGCAGAGTCCACACAAACTCTGAATGAAAAAAAAAAATTAGTAAATTGTTAGTTATTATTACAGAACAAGAATGTAAAATGTACCTCAAATCCGGAACAGTAAGAAAAAAAACATTTAACAAATAAATAAATAAATCACAATTGTTTCCTACAAAAACATGATCTAGAATTAAACTGCTCATGCTTTTTTGATGTCGTTATGAACTTTTTGAAGCACAAGTCTGTAAGGACAGTGCAGGTACAGCTTCTCCCAGGTTATATGAAAATATATATTTTTTGTTATTATTATTTACTTTATTTACCATTGTTGCATAATGCAAAATATTACACGCAATTAAAATATTCTAGAAAACCCATTGGTAGGAATGTATGCTAATTAAATATACCGTGATAAATCTATTGCCTTGGAGGTCTGAAGCTCAAAGTAACCTAAAACTGGAGGCAAGGCCAATCTGAGGCATCAGGCTCATCGTGTCCTCCTCGCTGGCGATGTCTGGTGCACACACTGCTGCGTTGACTTACTCACATCTCACCTGTTTTTGACTTTTCGGTCTCCAAAGTCGTAACCGTAGTTGTTGATTCCTCCACCTCAATGGCTTCTGTGACAATTGACTCGATGACCTCCATGTTGCATACAATTGTATTAATCTGGTCAAGCGTTATTGCGACTAATCGTGGATTTTAACAACCCCAGCGATGAGTTTTTTCCGAGCGTCGACTGCAGCGATGATAATAACAACGACCTCGTTTGCACCAGACAGCGCTGAGCAGGGCTGTTGTTGTGCTTTTCCCCGGAAATGGCCATGGCGTGTTAGAGGGGATTCTGGGAAATACTTGCTATTGTTTTCGCAAGTGTGTCGCGCGAAAGGTAGAACGTCATAACGCACAGGCGGTTTTCCTCTTCGTGGCGAATACATATCCGCATGCATGAATTTATACCGTTTTTAAACGTTTCATTATCTAAAGTTTAAAATTAAAACAGAAACTAAGCCACCCAGAAACTACAAATCCCATAAGGGCTGTAGAGACCGAGTCTACAAATACCCCTCCCTTTCTGAAAACCCTCCTGTTTGTTGCTCTACTAAAGATGGCGCCAGTGAAAATCTGAGGCGATTGCGCTTTGTAGCGCGTAGGAAAATTGACGTGAGTAAAATTAAAAGTTAACGAAGCCTTCTCACTCTTCATTGAAACATCAAAATACACCCAAATAGATTACTCTCAGGCAGCACTGTCAAGGATTTTATTTTTTGTGGCCTACCTCCCACTGTAGGCCGTGATGAAATATATCGCATTGGTTATAAGACTTCATTTCCCAGAAGTCTTTGCTCTGGGCTTGCTTTGATTGATGAACATGGTAGTTGTAGTTTTTCGAATGCTTGTTTCTCTGTGGATGGAACGTGTCAATCATAGGATAATTTTGTGTTAGTTACTGTGTTCTTTTATTTATTTATTTTTCTTTTTTTAATTATTGGCAGAATAAGTGTTGCTAAGTTATTTAAAGCTGCTGAAATATTGTTGCACCTTAAGATATTAGGGAGATAAAACAATTAAGTAACAAAACGGGGTGGTGGTGGGGGAGGTGCTTCTGGACTCCTGGTTCATCATGTCTACACCTTCAGAACAAGGAGTTAAACGACATTCAAAAGGTTCGAGCAGCACCTCGGAGGCATATGCCACTCTCCCAGAATCCTCTCTGACTTGGTGTGTGGCTCAACTGTCTAAAACACGCACATTAGCAGACAGTCCCAGCAGTGGACTGACAGGAGCAGAAAATAAGATCATCAATGGTGGCGACAAAGCCAGGGATGCAGACAAGAGACTCAAAGCTGGTCAGTGGAGGGCACTGGTGGCTATTCGGACACAGCACATCAAAGGAGGTGGTGGCAGGATAGCCCGCTACCAATCACGAGGAGGACTCCCTCCTTTGCTGGATCTTATCAGGCGACCAGAAAGCTCCAGAAAGTTTTTGGACCTGGCCCTTAGCATCCTGGCCAACTGCTGCACTGAAAAACAGACAAGACTAGAAGTAAGAAAGATCTTCTCTAATGTATAGCTCGATAAATGCAGCTTTCGTGTTTTGTATACGATTAATGCTTTTTTTAATTCTTCTCATAGGTAAGAAAGCTTGATGGCATATCTGTTGTTGGTAAGTCACTCAAAGGCTTCATAAAGATCAGTTAATTTTGTATGACCTGATCATACTGACATGGTTGTCAAGGTAATTTTTATTTAAACAACATAAGTGCTGACCAAGGTGCTTTACAAAAAACACAATACAAAATTGAAGTCATATAAAAAAATTAAATCAAAACTGAATAAAAATCAAGACTAAGATATTAACTCTCAAATCTATGAATAGGATAAAGGTAGTGAATTCCACAGCTTAGGGACTAATACAGAAAAGACTGTTAAATTTAGATTTCACTCAGGGTAGTGGAATGGTTGGATATCTTGTCAGAGGATGATGTAAGAGACAAATTAGGTCTGAGATGTAAACACGATCCAAACCGTGCTTTAAATACAAAATAACCTTGTAATCAATTCAGAATTTAACTGGTAGCCCGAATAGGAATGATGTGCTCTGTCTTTTTTGTTCCAATTAAGAAGTGAGCTGCAGTATTTTGAACCAGCTGCAAACATGAAAGAGAAATCTGCTTGACACCAGCATATAAAGCATTGTAATAATCAAGACTTGTTGAAATGAAGGCATTAATGACTGCCTCTAGATCAAGAAACATAAAAAAATGTGAGTGTTCAGAAGTCCCTAAACCATTTACCCTGGCTCTAACAACAAATTTGAACTCTGAAACAAAAACAACACCCAGGTTCTTCACAAGAATGTGGATGCTTGCTTGAAAATAGAGGTCTGGCAATCTACCGAATAGCGCGGAGCCATTTTTATTCTGCTAAAGAAAAAATGATCCCCCTTCCAACTTTACATGTCATTTACACAAGCTAGCAAATCAGATCAGCACTTTGACCCAGGTTTTATTGACTCATGCAACTGGGTATCATCCTCATAAATGTGAAATGGAACCTCGTATGAAGTATGTAATACAAGATGGAGCATGTACAAGGCAAATAAATTCAGGCCCAATGTGTAGTCCTGCAGCACACCACCTGTAACTGAAGCAATACCCTATTTCAGCAGAGAAGCTCCTCTCAGTAAAATAAAGAAAGCAGTGATTTACTCTACCAGATGCCACACTTAAATCCATCCTTTAATCAAAATAACTTCCCTCCTCCTTGCAATAATGTTTCTTTTATAATGACTCCCAGCGACCTTTCACATGTTATAAAAAGTTATATTATTATTATTTTTCATTGGCCTCTATGGTTTCATGAAGAACACTTAACATCAGTGAAAATGTTTCATTGCACAAGTAGATCTTGAAAGAGGAAAAAGGTCCTTTAGAGTAGTACGTTTTTTTATTTGTATAAAACGTCATGATCATAAACGCTTATGATCTGTCGTTTTTGTAGTGGATGTCCTCAAGAGGAATGTCTCTGTGGAGACGGTGCAAAATCGAGCAGCACGAGCTTTGGGAAATCTCGCGATGGACCCAGAGGGTTCTGCTGAGGTCCACTCTGCAGGTTTGCCCCAGAGTTTCATAATAATCATAATAATAATTATGCATCTCTTACTATTATATACAGCCACAGGCTGTAATATGCCTTAAAATAAATGTTATTTTTGTCTCTCTCACTCAGGTGGTGTTCCACTTCTCCTGCTCTGCCTGTCTCTCTCTCCACCTCCATCCTCTCCCTCTTCACTGACTCCAGCCCCTGAACTCTGTGCTCCTAAAGTGGAGTGTGTCCAGTCGGCTGCCCGGGCGCTTGTCTACCTTTCTGACACCCCTCCCAACCGGCTTCTGCTGCTTTCACAAGGTGCTCTTTCATCTCTTACGTTGTTCATTGCTCCTGAGTACCCTTTAGGTCTGCAACGGGCATCTCTTCGTGCCATTCATGAGCTCACCAGAGGCTGCAGTGCAGAGTGCGCCAGGGAGATGTCCAGGTCCGGGGCATTGACTCAGCTGGGAATCCTCGCCTCAGGAGAAGAGAGTCGGCCTTTGGAAGAGCTAGCTTTGAAGACTCTGGCTAACTTGTGCTCTCAAGGCTGCCTGAGGCCGCTGGTTGGTTCATTGGGAGTCATTCAGAAGTTTGTGGAGGAAGTGAAGAAGGATCCTCTGAAGTCGGGTGTCTTCTTTAAGGCCCTGTGCCTCTGCTGCAGAGAGGCTGTGAACAGGGCTAAAGTAAAAGAAAGCGGGGGACTGGAGGTGTTGATCAACTTTTTATCTGCTCATCAAAACCATCCGCTCACACGTCTCGCCATTCTAGCCTGTGTGGACTTTGTCTATGATGAATCTGCTCTTGAACAGCTGCAGGAGCTCGGGCTGGTGCCGCTGCTGATCAAACGGTTGGTAGAGATTGCTCACGGAGAAGAACCGAGCGCAGGAAAGATGGACGCTAGCCTGTCCTCTAGTTCTCCGTGCTCTGAACTGATGACCTCTTGTTTTGACTCGTTTGACTTCACAGCCCTTGAAGGGAACAAGAGGGAGGATGTGAGCAAAGACCAGACATCAGGATCTTCCAGCTTCCTCAGCCTTAGGTCAGATATTAATAGTCTTACCAAAAGCAGAACATAAAAAACATCATGAAAAATCATGTACATATTTTCACACTTGGCAGACTAACAGCTCAGTAATATGATATGCAGCGGCAAATTCTGCAAATTTTTCTTTAGAGTTCTATTTTAAGGTAAATTGGTCATGTTCTATTCTATTATATATATATTTGTATAGCACATTTGAAACGGATGTTGACCAAAGTGCTTTACAAATCAGAAATAACTCATACAATCTAAAATGATGAAACACACACAGTAAGTAAATAAAATGAAATATTTCAAAATGCAAGAGAGAAGAGTAGACTGGACTGGAGACTTGGGAACAGCTAGCTGGAGTCTAGGGCCTAGATGATGTTTGCTGATGAAAGTGTTCACTTATATAACTTGGTAGTGGCTGTTCTTTTAAACCTTTAAAAACAAATAATAATAACTTGGTTATTAAAACTTTATTAAAATAGTAACAATAAGGAAACAGAATCCTAAATTTGTCTGGAAGCCAATGAAGGGATGCTAACACTGGTGTTAAACTTACAAATGTCCTAGTCCAAGAAGAAGCCTAGCAGCTGTGTTTTGAACGAGCTGCAGGCGTGTCATTGATGCATGAGAAACACCATAGTACATGTTATTACATTGTCAATTTTGCTATCTAATATTAACCATTTACAATGATTAGAAAATATAAAAAAATGTAAAAATGTTTTACGATTGATCAATAAGTCTTAAAACCTAAATTTTAAAACAATTAGTCTTACTGGCTGATTTTTTAATTTTTTTTGTAAACCAGAAACCCTTCACTAATTGCTTTTTGTTCTTAGTAATTAAAATCGCTAGATGACCAAAATAAAAGTACGTGTTGAAAGTATGACCATGTCAAGCAAATAATTGAATTATGATCCTTTGTAATTTGATTTATAAACCACACGTTGCTCAGTTCTGTCTGTGTGCCTTCCTCCAGGTCTTGGCTGGTGTCTGAAGGTCTGATCTCGTCTGAGGGTGACCTGACTGAATCCCCATGTGGAAGTGAAGTCTTTGGTAGCAGCCCTCATTCTTCCATATCATCGTCACCTTGCTCTGAAATCTCGCAAAGCTCGACCTTGCGCCCACCCCATTTTTCTCCCTCCACCCGCTCCAAACACATCCGGATCTTATCTTCCTCCTCCATTGCAATATCTCCTCGTAACGTACCAGGGTCGCCTTCCTCTTCACAGCCCTCATGTGCCTCCTCCCCTCAATCTGAGCAACCAGCATCATTGAAACCTTCCTCGTCTCCCCTACAAATCTCCTCTCCTCCCAGAAAGAGGCTCCGTGCCTCTTCATGCTCTTCCACATCCTCCTCTCACTGTAGTGTGGTCACCCTGGACAGCCCCCCTGTGATGTTAAAAACCCCAGTCTACCATCATCCTTATCACCCTGAGGCCTGGGCTCCAGAATCGCCCATTCTTCTGCTCTTGTCGCGCTTCTCTCATGCCTCAGACCCAAGCACAGCACTCATCAACACAAACGTTTTGTCAGGGCTGTTGTACTACCTCACTCAGCACCATGACCCCAGCGGACGATGCTTTCGGATGCTTGGACGCCTCAGCTGCA
The DNA here is from genome assembly GCA_032353835.1 of Enteromius viviparus. NCBI lineage: Eukaryota > Metazoa > Chordata > Actinopteri > Cypriniformes > Cyprinidae > Enteromius > Enteromius viviparus. The sequence continues at coordinate 9,644,691 of JAUCNO010000710.1, read as the reverse complement.
ACCCAAACTGCTTCCAGGCACTAGTCCGAACGGGAGCCGTGGCTCTTATCAAACAAAGATTGTGTGTGAGAGAAGAGATTGGGGGATGCAAAGGAGTAACAGACAGACAATCGGAGAAAGTCAAAGGAAAAATCACACAACTAGGTTTGTGACTTTATTAATATACGGTATTATATTATAATATTATAATATACGGTATTATATTCAAGACTGCTGTTTATTTAAAGCTAATGTGTTTCTGGCTCCTCAGGTTTGGGTCTGCTCAGCAATCTGAGGGTTCAGAGCGAGTCTGGATTCGGCACTGGAGTTCTTACACACATCATGTTGTCAGGCTCTGAATCTGACAAACTCCACTGTGTCCTTTCTCTACCTCTGATTAACAGGTACGATTCAGGGATTACTTCTAATGCTTTCAGATGTGTGTCGATCGCAAATTTATTAGTGTGTAGTTTTTAGTAAATTATAACACAAAAAAAGTAGATCCCAAATTGTGTACTTACACGCTATTCTATCACATTTTGTAGTAGAAATGGTGTGTAGAGTGTTAAATAGTGTGAATGTTGGACACTTCATGCACTTAATTGTCGCAGCTTTAATTATGTCACAAAGGAAGAGGGGATCAGATGATTATTAATGACAAGATAACCTTATAAAATTCATAAACTACATGTTTATAGTACATAGTGCATAAGTGTATAATGAGTCATTGGGATGCAGTACTAGTTACCAAACTTTAAGATTTTCATTTGAAGCAAAAAGTTTTAAAAAACAGACAGACGCATAGAGGGACACTGCGGACGTTGTAATGTTGTAAATTATGTGCATATGCGTGTAAATTTTTTGTGACATGCGTGAACATGAAGTGTTATTTGATCGGTGAAGAATCTTTGTGGAATCATACTCTTACCACCATAAATACTGCTGTTTTTAAAGTTGTGATAATGTGGGCTGATGCCAACAAAATCTACACCATTAATTAACAACCTTTTTGCTCAGAGGTATGTCTCTCATTAAAGGTTTATAAGTTAATGCAAAATTAATTCTCCAGTGGATAAAAGATGAGTAGGGTTTTTATTTGTGACTGTTGCACTTCATGGATTTCATGGATTTCAAGTTTTATGGGAGCTGCACCAACTTTAACTGAGCTTGGCTTGTCATAAAAGGCTCGATTGAGCCGTCTCATGAATGTCACTGTTGATGTTGATTTGATCACCTTCTTTGTTTTTTCCTCTGCAGCAACAGAGTTCTTTTGAAAAAGCTTATTTTGGATAGTGGAGGGCTGGCGGCAGCTCTTGAACTGATTGGCTGTCAGGGAGAAGATGAGGATGAAGACGGACAAACTGACAGATGTTGGGCATTTCTTGCCGGCTGGTTGCATCCTCTTGAACAAGCGTCCTCTTTGAGATTTAAATCCCTGTATGTCTCTCTTCTGATTGGCTGCCTCTCCAGTCTGCTGTCAAATTTTAAGGAGGACAGCAAGAATTGTAGCACAGATTGCCAGACCAGAACAGAGACAACCCAAGCCCTTGATAACAAATCCCAACCGCAACAAATCCAGTCATGTCCCTACTCGAAGGCATCTCACGACCTAACTTTCCTCCTTGACGATGGGACTCTTTTACTAGCCAATCACGAGGCTGTCACTGGGGAAGAGGGAGCCAAAGACATTGGGTCTGATTATTTTAAAGCCCTCTTGATGGGAAGATTTGGGGAGGCCCAGAAAGCTAAAGACGAGGCCATTCGGATCAAGGACGTAAACCGTGGGATGCTCTTACCTGTTCTTCACTACTTACACGGCTGTCGTTTGACTGCTGGAAACCAAGAACAAGATATAAATTGTCTTGTTTTGTCCTCTCTAGCTTCTCATGGGCTGCTTGGACCACAGGACGAGGTGGAGTCCTGCTTGGCAGAAGAGAAGGAATTTCACAAAACCCCACTGGCTGAAGTGATGATTGGGGCATGTAGGTTTTTAGTTCCTGGTTTACAACGGTCAGCTGAGGACCTAAGTGTGGACCTTCTCTACTCGGTCATAAGGAGCTCGACCAAACATTGCTGTTCGAAAGATAGAACAGATGCTGGTTCAGTCTGCAAGGGTCCTGAAGGGTCACCACAGTTGACTAAAAATGAAGTGTCAAAGTGTTCTAAACAACTTTCGAAATGCTCTCAGAGTTCCGAACCGGTTCCATCATCATCCTCTGACACTGAAACTGCCTCGCTGAGGTCTCTTCTGCCACAAATGTACTGGTTCTCACAGCGCTACTCTTACCTGCGACTGGGCCAGGCCTGTCTGTCCATACTTCTGCAGCCTCAGGGGCTCCATCCTGCTCCCCTTCACCCCTCCCTCTCTACCGACTGCTTCCTGCGTTTGGCGCAAGAGGCAGACTGCGCCCAGGGGCTGAGGCAGGACATCTTAAACCTCATCAAAACAGCACTTAGTTGAAGGGCAAATAGTAGTGGATAGTGAAATGAATGTAATCAATTGTTGCTGAAAACAAATTTACTAGCTGTTTTAATGCACAAACGTTACACAAAAAGGGAATGGGGAAATACTGGATTTTGGGGATGAGATTCTCATTCATTTTCAGTTTGCAAAAAATATTTTGAATAATACTTAAGAACATTCTAATCCCTGCTATTTCCATGTGCACGTTTTTATCCTAAGACGTGTTTGTATATGGAGTTTTTTTATTATTGGGAGGTTCTTTAACTTCATTTATTCATCTTTTGTTTGCATAAAAGGATTTCATGCTGGTTCTATGGTAATCACAGTGCATCTAGATGTTGTACATGATTTGTACAGTTATGTGAATAATAGAATGTCAAGGAGAAAAAGTTGTTTATGTTAGCTATATTTTTCTTTTTGTATATGCCAACTGATTCATTTATAGAAGTCTGAATTATCTGATATATGTTGGAGTGCCATCTTTTTTTTGTTGTTGTGTGTATATATATATTATATATATATATATATGAGAAATTGAATCATGGAAATGGCTAAATGTTGGAAGAAGGCAGAGGATGGTTCTCAATAAATTAGTTCTGCATTACTGTTGCATTACATTGTTTTATTCTAGATTGTGTGCCTCATTTGGATTGATCAGTTTTTGTTTTATTTTATTTAGTCTCCATTCAGTCCTGGGCTTTTAATCTGGCGAACAGCTAATTTAGACAATTCTAAAGATAATTTAATAAATACTTAAAAATAGTCTTAACCATGTACTGTTTGGGACCATTCTTAATCACAGTCACACACAAAATTAATGTGAAAACTGTTTATTTCTGTTAAACATGTTAGAAGCTTGTCCATCTGTATTGATTGGCATTTGAGGGGACGGACAGTTGAGACAGCAGGGAGCGTCCTGCTTAGTGGTGAGGTCCCTCATAGCCAGTGGGCAGAGGGTTCGTATGAGAGTTGTGAAAGAGCGAGTGATTCCCATCACCCCATGGCCATGGCTGTGAAAGAAAGACAATGATTCATGGCATGTCCAGTGTTAGTATGTATTACAAATTGATGGCATTGACATTTTATGTAATGTTTGTAGAGGAATCAGATTAAGTCCACATCATGCATACTTGGGAAAAACCCAAGAATACAGGCACCTTGGTTCGAATGCGGAGGTGTGGGTATGGCACAAACTCTGGCTGATCATGGGAATGGGCCTGCATCTTCATGTAAACGTTTGCCATGCAGACACTTACACCAGGCAGGGCTAATACAAAGGACAGGATCTTCCAGGTCCTTGCTGTGTAGGATTCAAATCATTAATACATTATTACATTTTGATGAGAGTAATATAGAGCAAAAGAATCATTGATTATTGTGGACATGTTTTTGAATCTGATTCGTGTCAGTATTTTCTCTGTGGATGAACATTTAAATAACATTATATATATTTTTTTGTAGACGTAAAGTCATTAAGTCACTAAAACTATGCTTGCAATATAAACCAGAGGTAATAAAAGGGTATTTTATAACGGTTTATGAGAACTTGTCTATCTTTACTGGATAACATCTGTTTGCTTTACTCGGTTTCATCTAACCCAACCAAAGAGAAACATCTCAAACCTCCTCCTTCATGGCTTCCTTGTGATGCAGCAGCAAGAGCCCGGCGGGCCACCACAGCAGCAGGAGACATCGCCATCTCTGAAGCACAGACCGGAAGCATCACAATTATCACTTTTATACTAGGAAAAGACTATTAGTCTGTATACTTTGTTCTTTTTTGCAAATATTGTTTTTGTCTCTTTAAATATCGTCAATTGTAACTTATTCATGTGATGCAAAGTTGAATTTTCAGCATCATTACTTAAAATTCAACAGTATATACATGATATATTTTTGCAGAAACCATGATACACTTCTTCAGTGGTCTTTGATAAATAGTAAGAACAACATTTATGTGAAATAGAAATCATCTCTGACATTATAAATGTCTTTACTGTCAACCTTTGATCAATCTAATGCATCCTTCAGGAAATAATAGAAAATTATCTGAAACTTTTTAAATATAGTATGAAAGATTTAAAATATTAAGTGAAAATTAATAAAGATTCTTTTCTGCAAGAGAAATGGTCTAAAAGTCAAATGTAACAACTTTCTACTTGTTCACAAACCCCTGAAATGTCAGCTGAGTAAGTCTGTTATTTGTCAACACAAATGTAAATGGTGCCATCATTAAACCATGAAACAACAGCAAGAGTCGAGGTGACAGCTGAAGCATGGCACAAAGAGAAGTCATGCACCTGTCTGCCCATTTACCCAGCAGTTAAAGTGAAGGCGATGCAAGGTTTGAGATCAGATAATGACCGAACCTGACATGTATCTCCATTATATCCATGTAAACCTTGAATTTATGTCATAAAAAGGAGAATAACTTTATTAGTATAGCTGTACTTCTGTTTAAAATAACACATTTTTAATAGGTTTCACATAACAGCCAGGCTGTGGCCTGTTGCTTATCTCGTCCCTTTAAAAAAATGTTGTCCTTCGATGCTGAATGCTATTTGAAATCTTAAACCCCCTTGAAATGCACATGTAGCATTAATAGGAAAAAACGGTCATGTATTTAGATAAGATTGTTTGGATTTGTTGAATAAAGCTCATGTCCCTCGCACAAGGACAAGCAAGCTATCCATTGTGGGTCGTGTGCTGCAATACTGCTGTTAAAGAATTAAATACTCCCCTATTTTCTCCTACTATTTCATGCCTACATTTCAAAAGAGCAAAAAACATACATCTAATGCAAAGGACACTTACCTACTCTGCTTCCAAAGAGCTTGATCAGGTGTTTTTGTTCTTAGTGCCTCAGTTATTAGCCACTTTCTCTTTCTACACCTCTGTTTGTCCTTTGGTCTGTCCTGGCCTAAACTATGAGACTCCTCCCCACCGAAATCTGTCTGTCTGCCAAGAATCATGAAGTTTATATTTGGTCAAGTGCATGGGCAGATCTGTAATAGAGAGATAGTAGGAGCAATGCCTAAGCAGGTATAGGAGATAGAACTGGCTTGTTTTGTAAGAAAATGTCAGCTCACGGATGTCTGGATATTTGAAATGTTGAGAAGACCAAGGCTATATGTAGATAATGAAGTGGTTAATGTAGCAGTTCAGTCGATAGTTGGCAGCTGTAGGAGTTACACACGGCTTGGGTTTCTGCGTGTCTGTGTGTACGTGACTTAGTGACCGTAAGTGACCTTATAAGTCACCTCGCTTTTGCAGTTTTTTTCTTGTTTTGAAATGGTTAGTAACGTTACTACACTTCTCTTTTGACAACCGCTTCAGTTCCGCAGCTCTGACGCCTCGACCACAACTACAATAACTACTACAGCGACTGTTTGCCTCATGAATATTAATTACGCGATGTTTGACATTAATAGTCATAAGAACTGAATGTGTTGTTTCATCGACATTGTGGGGAACCTTTATGATTGTTTAAGTAATTATCATGCACGATGTTGTAAAAAAACAAAAGTGACGTGTCGAATTTAATGTGAATATTAATACCTGCAACTCAAACGCAAGGCTGCACCCTCCGGAGGACGCATATCTGTAGGCTGCAAGTCATGAAGCCTGGATTATTTCAGTTAACTGAGCATTATATTCGCAAGTCGTAAGCATTACACTTAATTAAGAATATTCTTAACTGTTAATATTCTAAATTAAGATGCTTTTTATGGCATATGTAGCCTACATCAGCCTATCTTGAATGGCTTGTTGAGGTGTGTTTGATTAGGGTTGGAGTGAAACTGAGTTTGCATGTCGTATATAGACTTGCGAGTCACAAGGTGGCGCTGTGAGTTTCCTATTGCTGCAACATCCCATAGAACTATGAGAAATATGTAAATTGTTGCAGGTCTAAAAATTCAAAGTAAATCTTCAATCATCTTTAGTTGTAGCCTATTACATATTATCATACACAATCTTTCTATGAACAGCTTGTGTAATAGTCTATAGAGATTAGTGCACTAAATGTATGTGTTATAAATCATTTTCTTAATATTAGTCATGTGACTGATATTTGCTACTATTTACCTACAGAAAAAAAAGCTTAACGCATGTTTATTGGTCTGACTTTTGTTATAAATTATGTTATATGTATTTTTTCAATAAGTTTGCATGCATTTGTCCACCATAAACCAAGAATAGCCTCGGAAAAAGTCCTAATGTTGACTCTTTAACTTAAAGCATATAGTTTGTATAAGAGCAGTAACCTTTAGAAATGTTCCATGGCATACAAATGTTGCTTTGTATACAGACACTGACTCAAAGAGAAATCGGCCAGGTAAATGACTAACTTTCCTGTCCATATGGCTGCTTTGTGATGAATACTGTGTGAACATTTTTAGAATCAGGTGTATTTTAATATATAAGCCTTTATGGTCTGTTCATACCAAGAACGATAATTATAGTAATATAAGATAAGGTTTTTAAGTTTATCCTAGCTCTATCAGAATAGGAGGGCTGACTTCAAACTTATTTAGCAATAACAAGAAAGAGGAACAAATTCATTAATATTACTTTTTGGCGGGGTTTCAACTAAAACAGCCAATCAGAATCCATAGCGTTATTATTCTTGGTGTGAATGGGCCTTAACTCCAGACCATCACACAATGTAATTGTGTTTATTATGAGTTGTCTGCAAACTGAAAATCTCTAATTATTTAAAGCAGGATGGATTCTGATTGGTTGTCAATTTTTTATCATTCACAACCTGTAAAAAAATAATTCCGGTGATCTTGTGGCATTATCTGCACCATTATCAAAACAGTTGTGTTTTTAAATATACACTCAAAAAAAATATAAACGCAACACCTTTGTTTCTGCTCCGATTTTTCATGAGATGGACTTAAAGATCTAAAAATTCATTCCAGATACACAATATTACCATTTCTCTCAAACATTGTTCACAAATCA